>CAWUFW010014741.1:0-398979 GCA_963921515.1 Calotriton arnoldi
CCCTGGACCGGAATCAAGCATCCTAGGACCGGTTTCTGGCTATCAGCCGTCATCAGCCAGGATAGCTTGACTCCAGTGGCGCAGTGAGCACGGGACCCACGTCTGGGCATACCCTTCCCACATAGGGCGAAATGCAAAACACACAAGATGATGGACGGAATGTTGCACATTGGCAAACATTCACCCCAGTCACAGATCTGGGTTTAATCCATCGTTATTTTGCTTCACCACGCCACCCCAGTTCAGACATAGCCATATGCAAATCAGTCTTGACCCTGTGCCTCATGGGAACAGTCCAGCCCGAACTGCCAAGCCATGTCTTCCCTGGACCGGAATCAAGCATCCTAGGACCGGTTTCTGGCTATCAGCCGTCATCAGCCAGGATAGCTTGACTCCAGTGGCGCAGTGAGCACGGGACCCACGTCTGGGCATACCCTTCCCACATAGGGCGAAATGCAAAACACACAAGATGATGGACGGAATGTTGCACATTGGCAAACATTCACCCCCAGTCACAGATCTGGGTTTAATCCATCGTTATTTTGCTTCACCACGCCACCCCAGTTCAGACATAGCCATATGCAAATCAGTCTTGACCCTGTGCCTCATGGGAACAGTCCAGCCCGAACTGCCAAGCCATGTCTTCCCTGGACCGGAATCAAGCATCCTAGGACCGGTTTCTGGCTATCAGCCGTCATCAGCCAGGATAGCTTGACTCCAGTGGCGCAGTGAGCACGGGACCCACGTCTGGGCATACCCTTCCCACATAGGGCGAAATGCAAAACACACAAGATGATGGACGGAATGTTGCACATTGGCAAACATTCACCCCCAGTCACAGATCTGGGTTTAATCCATCGTTATTTTGCTTCACCACGCCACCCCAGTTCAGACATAGCCATATGCAAATCAGTCTTGACCCTGTGCCTCATGGGAACAGTCCAGCCCGAACTGCCAAGCCATGTCTTCCCTGGACCGGAATCAAGCATCCTAGGACCGGTTTCTGGCTATCAGCCGTCATCAGCCAGGATAGCTTGACTCCAGTGGCGCAGTGAGCACGGGACCCACGTCTGGGCATACCCTTCCCACATAGGGCGAAATGCAAAACACACAAGATGATGGACGGAATGTTGCACATTGGCAAACATTCACCCCCAGTCACAGATCTGGGTTTAATCCATCGTTATTTTGCTTCACCACGCCACCCCAGTTCAGACATAGCCATATGCAAATCAGTCTTGACCCTGTGCCTCATGGGAACAGTCCAGCCCGAACTGCCAAGCCATGTCTTCCCTGGACCGGAATCAAGCATCCTAGGACCGGTTTCTGGCTATCAGCCGTCATCAGCCAGGATAGCTTGACTCCAGTGGCGCAGTGAGCACGGGACCCACGTCTGGGCATACCCTTCCCACATAGGGCGAAATGCAAAACACACAAGATGATGGACGGAATGTTGCACATTGGCAAACATTCACCCCCAGTCACAGATCTGGGTTTAATCCATCGTTATTTTGCTTCACCACGCCACCCCAGTTCAGACATAGCCATATGCAAATCAGTCTTGACCCTGTGCCTCATGGGAACAGTCCAGCCCGAACTGCCAAGCCATGTCTTCCCTGGACCGGAATCAAGCATCCTAGGACCGGTTTCTGGCTATCAGCCGTCATCAGCCAGGATAGCTTGACTCCAGTGGCGCAGTGAGCACGGGACCCACGTCTGGGCATACCCTTCCCACATAGGGCGAAATGCAAAACACACAAGATGATGGACGGAATGTTGCACATTGGCAAACATTCACCCCCAGTCACAGATCTGGGTTTAATCCATCGTTATTTTGCTTCACCACGCCACCCCAGTTCAGACATAGCCATATGCAAATCAGTCTTGACCCTGTGCCTCATGGGAACAGTCCAGCCCGAACTGCCAAGCCATGTCTTCCCTGGACCGGAATCAAGCATCCTAGGACCGGTTTCTGGCTATCAGCCGTCATCAGCCAGGATAGCTTGACTCCAGTGGCGCAGTGAGCACGGGACCCACGTCTGGGCATACCCTTCCCACATAGGGCGAAATGCAAAACACACAAGATGATGGACGGAATGTTGCACATTGGCAAACATTCACCCCCAGTCACAGATCTGGGTTTAATCCATCGTTATTTTGCTTCACCACGCCACCCCAGTTCAGACATAGCCATATGCAAATCAGTCTTGACCCTGTGCCTCATGGGAACAGTCCAGCCCGAACTGCCAAGCCATGTCTTCCCTGGACCGGAATCAAGCATCCTAGGACCGGTTTCTGGCTATCAGCCGTCATCAGCCAGGATAGCTTGACTCCAGTGGCGCAGTGAGCACGGGACCCACGTCTGGGCATACCCTTCCCACATAGGGCGAAATGCAAAACACACAAGATGATGGACGGAATGTTGCACATTGGCAAACATTCACCCCCAGTCACAGATCTGGGTTTAATCCATCGTTATTTTGCTTCACCACGCCACCCCAGTTCAGACATAGCCATATGCAAATCAGTCTTGACCCTGTGCCTCATGGGAACAGTCCAGCCCGAACTGCCAAGCCATGTCTTCCCTGGACCGGAATCAAGCATCCTAGGACCGGTTTCTGGCTATCAGCCGTCATCAGCCAGGATAGCTTGACTCCAGTGGCGCAGTGAGCACGGGACCCACGTCTGGGCATACCCTTCCCACATAGGGCGAAATGCAAAACACACAAGATGATGGACGGAATGTTGCACATTGGCAAACATTCACCCCCAGTCACAGATCTGGGTTTAATCCATCGTTATTTTGCTTCACCACGCCACCCCAGTTCAGACATAGCCATATGCAAATCAGTCTTGACCCTGTGCCTCATGGGAACAGTCCAGCCCGAACTGCCAAGCCATGTCTTCCCTGGACCGGAATCAAGCATCCTAGGACCGGTTTCTGGCTATCAGCCGTCATCAGGCAGGATAGCTTGACTCCAGTGGCGCAGTGAGCACGGGACCCACGTCTGGGCATACCCTTCCCACATAGGGCGAAATGCAAAACACACAAGATGATGGACGGAATGTTGCACATTGGCAAACATTCACCCCCAGTCACAGATCTGGGTTTAATCCATCGTTATTTTGCTTCACCACGCCACCCCAGTTCAGACATAGCCATATGCAAATCAGTCTTGACCCTGTGCCTCATGGGAACAGTCCAGCCCGAACTGCCAAGCCATGTCTTCCCTGGACCGGAATCAAGCATCCTAGGACCGGTTTCTGGCTATCAGCCGTCATCAGCCAGGATAGCTTGACTCCAGTGGCGCAGTGAGCACGGGACCCACGTCTGGGCATACCCTTCCCACATAGGGCGAAATGCAAAACACACAAGATGATGGACGGAATGTTGCACATTGGCAAACATTCACCCCCAGTCACAGATCTGGGTTTAATCCATCGTTATTTTGCTTCACCACGCCACCCCAGTTCAGACATAGCCATATGCAAATCAGTCTTGACCCTGTGCCTCATGGGAACAGTCCAGCCCGAACTGCCAAGCCATGTCTTCCCTGGACCGGAATCAAGCATCCTAGGACCGGTTTCTGGCTATCAGCCGTCATCAGCCAGGATAGCTTGACTCCAGTGGCGCAGTGAGCACGGGACCCACGTCTGGGCATACCCTTCCCACATAGGGCGAAATGCAAAACACACAAGATGATGGACGGAATGTTGCACATTGGCAAACATTCACCCCCAGTCACAGATCTGGGTTTAATCCATCGTTATTTTGCTTCACCACGCCACCCCAGTTCAGACATAGCCATATGCAAATCAGTCTTGACCCTGTGCCTCATGGGAACAGTCCAGCCCGAACTGCCAAGCCATGTCTTCCCTTCTTCATATCACAACAATTTAGATGCAGTATTATGCAAATATGAGTCACTATTTGAAGACCGCATAGGATGTGTAAAAGGATACGAGCATTCTATCAAGATAAAGAAGAATGCGATACCTATCAAACATAAGGTAAGAGCAGTGCCATTGTCTATCAGGAAAGACTTACAAAAATTACTAGATAAGTTAATTGAAGAGGAAGTCATTGAACCAACTGATTCCTCTGAATGGATTTCTTCAATTGTGATCATTAAAAAAAAGAATGGAGATTTGCGTCTATGTGCCGACTTGAGGTCTTTGAATAGAAATATATTGCTGGATTGCCACCCCTTACCAAAAATTCAGGAGATATTAGCCGCTACCACCGGATCCATGTATTTTTCATTGATTGACCTCAAGTCGGCCTATCATCAGGTCAAACTTGCTGATGATTCTAAAGATTATACAACCTTCATTACCCCTTTAGGAGCCTTCAGATTTATTAGACTCCCTTTCGGATTAGCATCATCAGCAAGTGTTTTTCAAAAACTGATTGAAAATATTCTCAAAGGTGTGAAAGGCGTAGAGAAATTTCAAGACGACATTATGATTCATGCCTCTACTGTTGTAGAACACAATAATATTCTAGATACCGTACTTCACAAACTCAACGAAAGGTATGACTGTGGCAAAAGATAAGTGCAAATTTTTACAGCAAGAAATAGAATATTTAGGACATGTTATCAGTGGTAATGGCATCACACCAAAACTAGATCTTGTAAAGGCCATTTCAGATGCACCAAAACCTGAGGACAAGGATTCACTGAGGTCATTCTTGTGCCTCAGCGAATATTACTCACGATTTATAGAAAACTATGCAGACAAGGTAGAACCGTTACGGTGCCTTCTTCGCAAAGGTGAAAAATTTGTGTGGTCCTGTGACCAAGAGTCAGCGTTTTCAGAGATTAAAGATTCAATTGTTAATGCTCCAATGTTACATCCGTTTGATGCTGAAGGCAAAAATATTATAACTGTGGATGCTAGCTCTGTGGGTATAGGAGCTATCTTTACTCAGAGAGTTAAGAATTCAGTTCATACTGTGGCCTTCATTTCCAGGCGCTTGCATGATTCTGAACGTCATTACAGTACTATAGAAAGAGAAACACTAGCTTGTGTTTGGGCAGTTGAGAAACTGAATATGTACCTATGGGGTAAGCAATTTGAATTGGTCACTGACCACAAACCGTTAACTTACATGATGGATGGTTGTGGTAGAGGTAACGGTAAGGCCTCTGCCAGGTTAGTTAGACTTATTGCAAGACTCCAAGAGTACAATTTCACCATTAAACACATTTCAGGCAAGGACAATGTCCGTGCAGACTTTTTGTCGAGGTTACCTTTGATGTCTTCAGAGCCACAAATGGAAGAAGACACTGAATGTGTGGTAGCTTCTGTTGATATTGTTACAAACACGGAACAGACTTGTAGTGAGTCTGAATGGTTAGAAATCAGCAGCAAAGACCAAGTGTTGAATAAAGTTAAAGAATATGTTATAGGAAACTGGCCACCTTTAAGAAATTTGTCTCATGAGTCGAAAACTTACTGCCAAGTTGAAAATGAACTAAGTATTGTAAAGGATTTTCTCTTCCGGGGAGATCTTTTGATTCCACCGTCAAAATGAAGAAAGCAGTTAATTGATATTGCACAAAGAACCCATCCTGGCTCTACACTTACAAAAAAATGTTAAAAATGTATTATTGGTGGCCAGGAATGGATACAGATGTTGACTTATTTGTAGAGACTTGCGTAGTTTGTTTGAAATCTGATAAACACTGGAAACCAAGGGTTAATGAGATGCAAATAGTTTCTATTCCTAACACGTCTTGGAGCAAAATCGCAATTGATTTTGCCGCCCATTTAACCTATTGGAATATGACTGTAGATTTATGATAGTTGTTAATGACTATTACAGCAAGTGGATTTATTTTGATTTTGTAGCGTCTATAGACACCAATACTGTTATTACTTTCCTGGAAAAATGTTTTGCAGTAGAAGGACTTCCATGTACTTTGGTATCTGACAATGGAAAACAACTTACCTCAGAAAAAATGGTGTCATTTTTGGAGTGCTATAGTATTAAACAAGAAAAAACACCGTTTTATTCTCCAAAATCAAATGGACAAGTCGAAAGGGTCAACAGATTTTTGAAAGAAGGCATACAACTTGCCATTGCTTCCAAATTCCCTGTGAAAGAATTCATACAGGAGAAGGTTAACGCTTACAATAACACTACAAACAGTGTTACGGGACATTCCCCCTTTTTCCTGATGAGAGGTAGGAAGAGTAAAACTTTACTTACCCCCAGATTTGATTGTTTTGGGAAAGGTGGATCCAGTGTTGTTGAAATCACTGATGAACACTTAAAAGTTAAGATAAGAATCCAGGAACGTCAACTCAAATCTAAGACTTACCATGATAAAATCCATAGAACTATCAGCAAAGACTTTTTTAAGGGTGATTGGGTTATAGTTATAAAACCTTTCAGAGTTCAAAAAGAAGAATCCAAGTACACAGCACCCTCTGAGGTTGTGGAAGTCACTCATAGCTCAGTTCTCTTGGACAAGTTAGGATGGAGAAGCAAAAGTGACGTAGTCAAGCTCAAGCCGGGTCAAAGAGAACTCATCGAAGAGTCCATGAAGAATAACCTGGAATCTGAAAAGGATTATTTGTGGTTACCTTCTGAGTACCGTGAGTTAAATCACAATGTGACACCCACTGATTCCTGTAGTTTGGATCCTATGCAGAGTAATAAGTCTGAAAGTAGAAGTTCTTCCTTACCTTTTCACTTGACATCTGAAATTGATCAAGAACCTGAAAAGAATTTGAGTACAGAGAGTTTGCATGCAACAGATGTTCCCACATCAGCAAACAATGTACCTAGAGATGATACCTTATCTAGTAGTAATTTATTCGAGGGTACTTGTACCAGCTCTGGAAGAATCTCACACTTACCCAACATGTATAAGGAGTATGTTTTATTTTGACTCACCCTATTATTGTTGCTGTTTGATAAAGGGAGATGTTGTAACCCTTCAGTATGTATAAAGTTATTCAAATAGTTGGTTGCACCCCACTGTTTACATGCATGCTTGTTCCTTTGTGACGTGTAATGGAATTCCAGCAAGGTATTTAACTGATGTCATTAGATGCCTGTTGGCTTTTGGTCAGCTGTTCCCCTGACAGCCACGCTGCTTGCCGGCTGCTTGTGGGCCTTATTATTACTTTTACTTATTAATAATAAATAACTTATTTATTATAAATTCAGAGCACTTTGTATTACTTCGCCGATACTTTAAGATCTGACTGGAGAAAGACAAGGGAGTAAACAGGAGCACTCGTTTCCTGTTTGCGAATTTGGAGGCTCTTGTGTGCAGAAAAGGAGAAGTAGAAACAAAGCAGGAGCATTTATTATGAAGCTGTTTTTATGGGCACTGCATTGCAAAACGATTAACAATATTTGCAACTGAATGAAACGAACTGAAATGTTATGAAATAAGCTGCTGGATGAAATAATGACTTTTAAAACTTTGCAGTGCACATTCCATACAAACAATACGATCCATACCTACTGAATAAAGGTGGTTTGATGACGCATTATCACGTGGTCAGTTTGGAAAGGAGAAGCACACCTGTGATCAAGGCTCCAGAGTGAGTTGAAACGCGTAAGGGATGAATATGGCAACTGCTGCATACTCCGTGTAAGAATTAAAGCACCCTTTTCCTCCAATTTGGTTGTCGGCGTCTTCCTTGTAAGAAGATTGTGCTGGATTTAAAAGTGGGTTCCATGCCCCTTACGCCGACCCGCCCTGCCAGGGTCTCGGGCTCCCTGTTACGAAGATTTACGGGCTGGATGTTTTCAAGGGAAGCCTGACCCGTCCTCCTCCACAAATGAAAGAAGAGAGGATTTTCCTACGAAGAAATCTGACTGGAGAAAGACAAGGGAGTAAACAGGAGCACTCGTTTCCTGTTTGCGAATTTGGAGGCTCTTGTGTGCAGAAAAGGAGAAGTAGAAACAAAGCAGGAGCATTTATTATGAAGCTGTTTTTATGTGCACTGCATTGCAAAACAATTAACAATATTTGCAGCTGAATGAAACGAACTGAAATGTATTGAAATAAGCTGTTGGATGAAATAATGACTTTTAAAACTTTGCAGTGCACATTCCATACAAACAATACGATCCATACCTACTGAATAAAGGTGGTTTGATGACGCATTATCACGTGGTCAGTTTGGAAAGGAGAAGCACACCTGTGATCAAGGCTCCAGAGTGAGTTGAAACGCATAAGGGATGAATATGGCAACTGCTGCATACTCCGTGTAAGAATTAAAGCATCCTTTTCCTCCAATTTGGTTGTCGGCGTCTTCTTGTGTAAGAAGATTGTGCTGGATATATATATATATACATATATATATTTTTTTCTGGGTTCATTAATAATGTTTATATTAAGAGTTTTATATTTGTTGTAAATTAATAGGGTTAATCAAATAAGTTGTGCTTGAAGTGAAGTACTCTCCCTACTTTTGCACAGACTGTATTGGGAATAGCAAATATTACCCCCTCCGAAGTCCAACACTTACCCCTACTGTTGCACAGACTGGAGTGGGAATAGTAAATCTAACCCCTCTGAAGTCCGATGCTTTACCTACTGTTGCACAGACTAGAGTGGGAATAGTGAATTTAATCCTTCCAAATTTCAACGATTTCCCTATTGTTGTACAGACTGGAGTGGGAACAGTAAATCTTACCTCTCAGAAGTCAATGCTTTCCATGCTGTTGCAAAGACTGGAGTGGGAATAGTAGATCTACTATTCCCAAATTTCCATATTTATCTCAATATTGTTTAAATATATCTCTAATTATTATTTGTTGAAATTTATATTATTAGTATATATATATATTCACTGAAAAAACCATAGGTTTTAGGGACAGTTATAGTTACTTGGACATTGCACTCGTACAAAACCCGTGAAATTCCCCCGTTATAGTTAGTTCAGCTAACTATAACTCGCGCCCCCGCAATGCACTGCTGATGACGTCACATATTACATCACTCATGACATGGTCAGTGACATCACTGATGACATCACTGATGACATCTCAAATGACATCACTGATGACATCATCCAGTGACTGTGTGTTTCTGTAAAGTTTAAATATTTTTAATATATATAGGAAAAGACGTATTGAAGAATGAGTGGGTGTGTAAGTGTCTGTATGGATGATTTAGTAGGTGCATGACTGACTGTATAAGTGAGTGATTTAACGTATCTTACTGAATGCATGGGTTAGTGACTAAACTGGGTGAATGTCTGTATCCGTCTGTCTGTTG
Source organism: Calotriton arnoldi (assembly GCA_963921515.1). Taxonomy (NCBI): domain Eukaryota; kingdom Metazoa; phylum Chordata; class Amphibia; order Caudata; family Salamandridae; genus Calotriton; species Calotriton arnoldi. The sequence goes on from CAWUFW010014741.1 coordinate 9,252, forward strand.
CTGTGTAAGTGGCTGCATGTGTTTGTGAATAGCTACATGAGTGTCTATTTGAGTTATTGAATGCTTGTGTGAGTATCTGTATGGGTGCCTGAGTGTTTGTGTGGGAGGGGTGTGTGCGACTCTGTGCATAGATGTGTGAGTGGGTGATTCACTGGGTGGATGGTTTCAAGAGTGCATCTGTGATAGACTTTATGGGTGGGTAAGTGTGTGTAAGAGTGTGTTAGTGAGTGAATGTATGTCCCAGTGGTACATGTGTGAGTAACTACATATGTGAAAGGCAGTATATATGTGTGTTGGAGTATATAAATAGCTATAAGCGAGAGTGACTGATTGTGATAGTGGCTGTATGGATGAGTGTGTGCTTGTATCAGTGATTGTATAAGAGCGTAAGAATGTGCTAGTATTTGTATGAGTAAGTGAGCTGGTGTGTGTATAACTGTATAGGTGAGTAAATGGTAGTGTGTTTAATTATTTGCATGACTGACTAGGTGTGTGAGTATCTCTATGGATGAGTGGCGTTGTTTGAGTGTCTATATAGGAGTAAGAGTGCATATGATAGTCCTGTACTGAGTGACCGTAAGTATGAGTGACTGAACGGGTGAGTGAGTGGATGTGTGTGTGTAGACCTAAGAATCAGTGAGTGGGTATGTAGTTATTGGTGTTGGAGTGTCTATGGTTTTGCGAATGGCAGTCTGTAATTTAGAGTGGGTGTATCAAAGGTTATATTAGGGTGTGAGGAGGTGCATCAGATTATCACGTGGATGATGTCATCAGTGATGTCATTTGAGATGTCATCAGTGATGTCATCAGTGATGTCACTGACCATGTCATGAGTGATGTAATATGTGACGTCATCAGCAGTGCATTGCGGGGCGCGAGTTATAGTTAGCTGAACTAACTATAACGGGGGAATTTCACGGGTTTTGTACGAGTGCAATGTCCAAGTAACTATAACTGTCCCTAAAACCTATGGTTTTTTCAGTGAATTTCAAAGGTTTTTTAAATGCTAATTTGTAACTATAACGTGTCTGAAACCTATGGTTTTTTCAGTGAATTTCAAAGGTTTTTTAAATGCTAATTTGTAACTATAACGTGTCTGAAACCTATGGTTTTTTCAGTGAATTTCAAAGGTTTTTAAATGCTAATTTCTAACTATAACGTGCCTGAAACCTACGGTTTTTTCAGTGAATTTCAAAGGTTTTGTAAATGACAATTTTTAAATGTATTAATTGTTATATTAATTTTTTTCATACTGATTTACTACATTTTTCGAAACAATTTTTTTTTACATATTTTATTTTTTAAATTACATTGTAATTACATTATACATTACATTACAAAAAATACTTTATCAGAATGAATTACTTTAGTTTAAATACTTTGCAGATAGGCAATAGACTTTTAAGTACAGTAGTTACAGTTGTTGCAATGGGCAACACATTTTCAAACACAATGCAACATTCAGCTCAATGTGAATTTCTAGTTAAATGCAATTAGTTACTTTATGGATTACTTTTGTAACCACAGGACTGGATCCTAGATTCAGTCCTAGTACATCTCCTGTAAACAGTAGAGTAAAAGCGTTTTGGTTACAGTCGTGATTTTTAAGGAATATTATTGTATTTTAAAAGTTGACACTTTGAAACTTTTTCTCATAGAATCACCAATGTTATCCTATGGAAGGAAATTCACTTAGCAGGTAAAAACTGTTATCGTTACTTTTTCTTACTCAGTGTTGGATCCTGGATCCAGCACTGGTGCATCTCCTGTAAACAGTTGAAAGAATGCGTTTAAGTCATACTGTCGATTTTTAAGGAATATTTGTAGTTTGTGAAAATCAACACTTTGAAACTTTTTTGCTGAAAACCAGTCAATGTTAGCCTATGAAGGAAATTCAAGTTACCGGTAAGTACGGTTAAAATTACTTTTGAGGATCAGTACTGGGCTGAAACATGCAGCACTGAGGTCTCTCCTGATAACAGGTGAGTAAATCGGAATTCGTATTTCGGCTGATTTTAGAGGAATATTTTAAAGTTCCAAAACTCCACACTTAGAAGAATTTCCAAGTGAAACCAGTCAATGTTAGCCTATGGAAGGAAATTCAAGTTACTGGTAAGTACGGTTAAAATTACTTTTCAGGACCAGTACTGGGCTGAAAGATGCAGCACTGAGGTCTCTCCTGATAACAGGTGAGTAAATCAGAATTCGGATTTCGGCTGATTTTAGAGGAATATTTGTATGTTTCAAAATCAACACTTAGAAGAATTTCCAAGTGAAACCAGTCAATGTTAGCCTATGAAGGAAATTCAAGTTACCGGTAAGTACGGTTAAAATTACTTTTCAGGATCAGTACTGGGCTGAAAGATGCAGCACTGAGGTCTCTCCTGATAACAGGTGAGTAAATCGGAATTCGTATTTCGGCTGATTTTAGAGGAATATTTTAAAGTTCCAAAACTCCACACTTAGAAGAATTTCCAAGTGAAACCAGTCAATGTTAGCCTATGAAGGAAATTCAAGTTACCGGTAAGTACGGTTAAAATTACTTTTCAGGATCAGTACTGGGCTGAAAGATGCAGCACTGAGGTCTCTCCTGATAACAGGTGAGTAAATCGGAATTCCTATTTCGGCTGATTTTAGAGGAATATTTGCACAATGGTGAAGGGAGGGGGCGGGGCCTGAGGTGACATCTTTGCAAACGCGCCCCGTGGCGCGTTTTAAGTTGGGGGAATAAGTCCCCTTGAATCCTGAGGGTCCCTAGGGGCCAACTAGACCACCAGGAACCTCCAATATGCGCCAGGGGGCTGCGTTGCAGAGACGTGTAGAGAGGCCACACCCCTTTTTACACCTCACTGCAACGCAGCTCTGTGGCGCATTCTGGATGTACCTGTTGGGCTAGTTGGCCCCCAGGGACCCTCAGGATTGAAGGGGATTTAATTCCCCATCTTAAAACGCGCCACGGGGCCTGTTTGCACACATGTCACCTGAAGCCCCGCCCCCTCCCTTCACCACTGTGCAAACGCGCCCCGTGGCGCGTTTTAAGTTGGGGGATTAAGTCCCCTTGAATCCTGAGGGTCCCCGGAGTCCAACTAGCCCACCATATACCTCCAAAAGCGCCACAGAGCTGCGTTGCAGAGAGGTGTAAAAGGGGCGTGGCCTCTGTACACCTCTCTGCAAGGCAGCCCCTGGCGCATACTGGAGGTACCTGGTGGGCTAGTTGGCCCCAGGGACCCCCAGTATTCAAGGGGAATTCGTTCCCCTCTGCAAACGCGCCAGGGGCGCGTTTGCAGAGTGGTGAAGGAAGGGGCGGGCCTGCGGGCACGATCGTTTTTTTTTTTTTCTCCCTGAAGGGGGGCTGTGTGGCCCCCTTCCTTTTTTCTTTTTTGGGCCCTGGGGACCCCATCCCCCAGGGCCTTACACCTTTTTTTAAATTACCTTTAAAAAAAAAAAACGGGAAGGGGGCCGCGTGGCCCCCCTTCCCTGGGCCTGTATTGGCCCCGGGGACCCCATCCCCCGGGGCATGGCCTCTATATTTATTTTTTTGAGGGGGGCAGCGTGGCCCCCCTCCTCTGGCCATTTTAAGGCCCCGGGGACCCCATCTCCCGGGGCCGGCCTTTCCATTTTTTTTTTTTTTTAATTTTTCCTCTTTTTTGGGGAGGGGGGCCGCGTGGCCCCCCTCCCGGGCCACTACTTGCCCCGGGGACCCCATCCCCCGGGGCTGGCCCTCTCCGTTGGGGACTGTGGGGGGGTCCCCAATCCCCCCACAGTCCCGCCGGCTCCCCACGTCCCTTGGGAGCCGGCATTGCTTGTTCCACATGGGGAGCAGCTGACATGCTGCTCCCCATGTGGAAAAGCAATCGCTTTGGATATTGGAAGAGAGAGCAGGTTTCCTGCTCTCTCTTCCAATATCCAAAGCAGTTTGCTATGGCAGGACGGGAGCCGCGAGGCTCCCGTCCTGCCATAGCAAACTACAGTGTCCCGGGGGTAGGCACCCGGGACACTGCAGGAGCCGGCCCTGGGGGGTGGTGGTCCCCAGGGCCATCAAGGGCTCCAGGAGGGGGGCCGCGCGGCCCCCTCCCATTCAGTACACAGCCCCGGGGAGGTGGTGGTCCCCGGGGCTCTGGGGGTCCGTAACGGACCCCCATATTAAAATGTTTAGTGCCCCGGGGAGGTGGTGGTCCCCGGGGCGTGTGGGGGGGCTGGAGCCCCCCCACACAGGTTTAATAATGTATTTATAAAAAGCCCCGGGGAGGTGGTGGTCCCCGGGGCTGCGGGAGGGCTCAGAGCCCTCCCGCACCATTTTTTAAAAAAAGCCCCGGGGGGTGGCGGTCCCCGGGGCTTGGGGGGCCCTTTGAGGCCCCCCACACATTAAATTATCCCCACCATGCCCCCGGGACTTGGGCCACCCGGGGCCAGTTAACATCGAAGCGCGGGAGACCGCGCTCGATTTTACCGGCAGGATTCGCGCACCCTGAGCGCATCCTGCCGATTTTTAAAAAAAAATGTTTTTATTTTTTTTTGCCCAGGGGGTCCTTGTGGGACCCCCTGAGCAAACCTAGGGGGTCAGGGTGTTTCTACCCTGCCCCCTTTGTGCGCTTTGCGCACTTGTTTCTGTCCCTCGGTTCTACCGAGGGACAAAATGGCTGCCAACATTTCCTGAATCGGAATGTTGACAGCCAGCTGACAGCCAATTAACATGCAGCTCGTGATCGGGAGGGTACGCGGACCCTACTCGTCCCTAGATATCACTAACTTTTTACTTTTCATTTTCTCAGCAACTACTGAAAGGATTTACACCATTTAACAAAAGGGTTCTTTCTGAACCAAGAACTACCTCTTTGCCAAATTTGGTGTAATTCCGTTCAGCAGTTCGAGCTGTAGCCGTGTCTAAAGTTTCCTATGGGAAAATGCATGGGGAAAACGCGTTTTGGGACCCCCCTTTTTCTCGGCCCCCGCTTGACGTATCACCCCGAGACTTTCAGGGTAGGAGCGGACCGGAGCGCCCCACGAAGTTTGAAAATTTCGCGAAGATACGTCAACCGGCAAGAGAGTTATTTCAAATAGAATGTCGCGGATTTCCTATGGATAATAGGTTGTAACTATAACTATCTACTGGCGACCGCCAGTAGATAATATATATATATATGTATATATCACGCTCCTGCTTGACCTTCACAGTGAGAGGCACTCGAACCAAGGCACGGACCTTCAAGCATAGGTCCAATAAAAGGTACGTAGGGCGCCAGCATGCCGATATCCTTCACAGCCAACCACCAGCTGCCTGACGCGTTTCGAAGTCAATCTTTTTCAAAGGCTTTCATGGTGAAAGGAAAAAATGCACAGTCCGGTCCCTGTTTCTTTAAATACTCGATAGCGCGCCCTCTATGGGCTGTTCTGAATGAAAACTGCGCATTGTATTATGGAAGTTGCAGTCCCGTGGGGAAATGCGTTCCCTCTAAAGTGCACATAATCAACTGCTGAATGTTTATTAAAGACCCGCAGATGGGCCTCGGCATGCGGAATCCTCCTCATCCTGTGCATTGGTTCCACAGACAGTGGCCTGTTGATCCGACCACAGTGGCCCCCTATATTAAGGGGTGGTGCTCCCTCTGCGGCAAGGCAGCCGCAAAACATCACGCTCCTGCTTGACCTTCACAGTGAGAGGCACTCGAACCAAGGCACGGACCTTCAAGCATAGGTCCAATAAAAGGTACGTAGGGCGCCAGCATGCCGATATCCTTCACAGCCAACCACCAGCTGCCTGACGCGTTTCGAAGTCAATCTTTTTCAAAGGCTTTCATGGTGAAAGGAAAAAATGCACAGTCCGGTCCCTGTTTCTTTAAATACTCGATAGCGCGCCCTCTATGGGCTGTTCTGAATGAAAACTGCGCATTGTATTATGGAAGTTGCAGTCCCGTGGGGAAATGCTTTCCCTCTAAAGTGCACATAATCAACTGCTGAATGTTTATTAAAGACCCGCAGATGGGCCTCGGCATGCGGAATCCTCCTCATCCTGTGCATTGGTTCCACAGACAGTGGCCTGTTGATCCGACCACAGTGGCCCCCTATATTAAGGGGTGGTGCTCCCTCTGCGGCAAGGCAGCCGCAAAAACATCACGCTCCTGCTTGACCTTCACAGTGAGAGGCACTCGAACCAAGGCACGGACCTTCAAGCATAGGTCCAATAAAGGTACGTAGGGCGCCAGCATGCCGATATCCTTCACAGCCAACCACCAGCTGCCTGACGCGTTTCGAAGTCAATCTTTTTCAAAGGCTTTCATGGTGAAAGGAAAAAATGCACAGTCCGGTCCCTGTTTCTTTAAATACTCGATAGCACGCCCTCTATGGGCTGTTCTGAATGAAAACTGCGCATTGTATTATGGAAGTTGCAGTCCCATGGGGAAATGCGTTCCCTCTAAAGTGCACATAATCAACTGCTGAATGTTTGTTAAAGACCCGCAGATGGGCCTCGGCAGCAGTTGATTATGTGCACTTTAGAGGGAACGCATTTCCCCACGGGACTGCAACTTCCATAATACAATGCGCAGTTTTCATTCAGAACAGCCCATAGAGGGCGCGCTATCGAGTATTTAAAGAAACAGGGACCGGACTGTGCATTTTTTCCTTTCACCATGAAAGCCTTTGAAAAAGATTGACTTCGAAACGCGTCAGGCAGCTGGTGGTTGGCTGTGAAGGATATCGGCATGCTGGCGCCCTACGTACCTTTTATTGGACCTATGCTTGAAGGTCCGTGCCTTGGTTCGAGTGCCTCTCACTGTGAAGGTCAAGCAGGAGCGTGATGTTTTTGCGGCTGCCTTGCCGCAGAGGGAGCACCACCCCTTAATATAGGGGGCCACTGTGGTCGGATCAACAGGCCACTGTCTGTGGAACCAATGCACAGGATGAGGAGGATTCCGCATGCCGAGGCCCATCTGCGGGTCTTTAATAAACATTCAGCAGTTGATTATGTGCACTTTAGAGGGAACGCATTTCCCACGGGACTGCAACTTCCATAATACAATGCGCAGTTTTCATTCAGAACAGCCCATAGAGGGCGCGCTATCGAGTATTTAAAGAAACAGGGACCGGACTGTGCATTTTTTCCTTTCACCATGAAAGCCTTTGAAAAGATTGACTTCGAAACGCGTCAGGCAGCTGGTGGTTGGCTGTGAAGGATATCGGCATGCTGGCGCCTACGTACCTTTATTGGACCTATGCTTGAAGGTCCGTGCCTTGGTCCGAGTGCCTCTCACTGTGAAGGTCAAGCAGGAGCGTGATGTTTTGCGGCTGCCTTGCCGCATAGGGAGCACCACCCTTAATATAGGGGGCCACTGTGGTCGGATCAACAGGCCACTGTCTGTGGAACCAATGCACAGGATGAGGAGGATTCCGCATGCCGAGGCCCATCTGCGGGTCTTTAATAAACATTCAGCAGTTGATTATGTGCACTTTAGAGGGAACGCATTTCCCCACGGGACTGCAACTTCCATAATACAATGCGCAGTTTTCATTCAGAACAGCCCATAGAGGGCGCGCTATCGAGTATTTAAAGAAACAGGGACCGGACTGTGCATTTTTTCCTTTCACCATGAAAGCCTTTGAAAAAGATTGACTTCGAAACGCGTCAGGCAGCTGGTGGTTGGCTGTGAAGGATATCGGCATGCTGGCGCCCTACGTACCTTTATTGGACCTATGCTTGAAGGTCCGTGCCTTGGTTCGAGTGCCTCTCACTGTGAAGGTCAAGCAGGAGCGTGATGTTTTGCGGCTGCCGTGCCGCATAGGGAGCACCACCCCTTAATATAGGGGGCCACTGTGGTCGGATCAACAGGCCACTGTCTGTGGAACCAATGCACAGGATGAGGAGGATTCCGCATGCCGAGGCCCATCTGCGGGTCTTTAATAAACATTCAGCAGTTGATTATGTGCACTTTAGAGGGAACGCATTTCCCCACGGGACTGCAACTTCCATAATACAATGCGCAGTTTTCATTCAGAACAGCCCATAGAGGGCGCGCTATCGAGTATTTAAAGAAACAGGGACCGGACTGTGCATTTTTTCCTTTCACCATGAAAGCCTTTGAAAAAGATTGACTTCGAAACGCGTCAGGCAGCTGGTGGTTGGCTGTGAAGGATATCGGCATGCTGGCGCCCTACGTACCTTTTATTGGACCTATGCTTGAAGGTCCGTGCCTTGGTTCGAGTGCCTCTCACTGTGAAGGTCAAGCAGGAGCGTGATATATGTATATATATCCACAAAAAAGGTTGCCCTTGCAAGAAAACGCCGCACACTGGAGAGTTAGTCACTGTATATTATCTACTGGCGGTCTCCAGTAGATAGTTATAGTTAGGACCTATTTTCCATAGGAAATCCGCAATATTCTATTTGAGATAACTTTGGCGCCGGTTGACGAATCTTCGCGAAATTTTCAAAACTTATGGCCCGCTCCGGTCCGCTCCTATCCTGAAAGTTTCGGGGTGATTCGGCAAGCGGGGGCCGAGAAAAAAGGGGATTCCCAAAAAGTGTTTTCCCCATGCAATTTTCCATAGGAACCTTTCATCGCAGCGACAGCCCGAACTGCTGAACGGAATTACACCAAATTTGGCAAAAAGGTAGCCCTTGGTTCAGAGTCATGCCTTTTGCTTAAATGTTGTAAATCCGTTCAGTAGTTCCTGAGAAATTTGAAAAAGAAAACACATATATATCTGGGCGGAGCCTAACCACACATGTCATCGTGAGATCTGATTGGCTGTCAGCACTTCATCCTGGAATTGCTGGCAGCCATCTTGGGACCAATATAAATGATAGTACCCCATTGAAATGCATTGTAGTGAATCGAAGATTTTGAGGGTTACCAAAAGGAGAACTATAAAGGGTGATAACAGACTTTAGTTACATTAGAATTCATTTGTTGATGGTACCATACTAATTTCAGGAATTGTGGTGTGTTCTAAGGTGATTTTACCCTGTGAAAAACCTTCTGCTGGGATATCATGAATCATGTTTGAGAGAAAACTATTTTCACATGCTTGTCCCATACAGTTTTGGAAGGTGCTCCAGAAGCTAAAATGAGAGCATATTTTCTGTAAATTCACATTATCTTTCTCAGTCATGTGAGAATGAAGTCTGACATTCTCAGTAAAACATGTACATCCAACAAGGGCAGAGACTGTCAGTTGATTCCTTTGTGTTCTACTGCAGCTTCCCAGAGTGTTCTAAAGAACAACTAGAGTGCTAACAGCCTTACTTATGACAAACGTATGGCACACCTGAAGCCATCTTGATTGGAATAAACTGGTAACACTTAAAACATTTAATTTAAAAAGGAACAAAATGATGGGGTTCATTTTGTCATAGAAATTATGGTTAGTGCTGTAGAAAGAAAAAATTAGGACATGTTTCAAGTGTGATCTCAAATATGTTCCTGTTATATTTCAACAGGAGCAGCCTGTCAGTTGATGCCTTTGTGTTCTACTGCAGCTTCCCAGAGTGTTCTAAAGAACAACTAGAGCGCTAACAGTCTTACTTATGACAAAAGTATGGCACACCTGAAGCCATCTTGATTGGAATAAACTGGTAACACTTAAAACATTTAATGTAAAAAGGAACAAAATGAGGGGGTTCATTTTGTCATAGAAATTATGGTTAGTGCTGTAGAAAGAAAAATTAGGACATTTTTCAAGTGTGATCTCAAATATCTTCCTGTTATATTTCAACAGGAGCAGGCTGTCAGTTGATGCCTTTGTGTTCTACTGCAGCTTCCCAGAGTGTTCTAAAGAACAACTAAAGAGCTAACAGTCTTACTTATGACAAAATTATGGCACACCTGAAGCCATCTTGATTGGAATAAACTGGTAACACTTAAAACATTTAATTTAAAAAGGAACAAAATGAGGGGGTTCATTTTGCCATAGAAATTATGGTTAGTGCTGCAGAAAGAAAATTTAGGGCATGTTTTAAGTGAGATCTCAAATCCTCTTCTATTTCATTAGAAAATTCTGACATGCAGACTGAAACAATCACTTTCAATACCAGAAGTAGACTTCCAGTTAACTCCCTGGTGAGCAGTAGCTTTACTACAGTGACCTAATGAACAACTAGAGTGCTAACATTCTGAATTTATGGCAAATGTGTGACACATCTGAATGCCTTCTTGATGGAATCAAAGTAAAAACTGAAAGCATTTCCTACTGAGGAGACTGCAGTAAATGAGGAAATTAGGAAACTTCATAACAAATAAGTCTCCCAAGATGGCCACCAGAGAAAAAAGAGCCCAAATGTAGCACAAATATCATCCAGATGTAGCCCACATATAGCCCAATGACAGAAGTGTGCAAAACACTTTTTATTTTGAGTTTTTCTGCAGTTTTATATAGTGCAGACTGTTCAGGTATTGGAGTGTTACATCTTACTTGGACCCCTTATTGCGTATTTTGCACGAAGTACATGAGACTGATCTTGCAACTGAACTTTACGATTCTGTTAACCTAAAGTTGCTCTGAACCGGGCTTTGTAACACCCGTTTTTACCTACTGGTTTTAATTAATTCTCACTGTATAGTATTAGGAAAGAGGATTTACTGTTTTTATGCACACTTTTATGATCTATGTTTCTAAATCAGATCAAATAAAGTTTAATGAATTCTATGGCAGGACGGAGGCGAGGATTATGCATATCTTTCCTCACTTTATTTGCATAGCAGTTCAAAGAAAACGTAACACAACAATCATTAAACAAAAGACTACACAACCCATGAACCATTAGGGGGTAGTCTCCAAGGCAACTATAGTCCAATCATATCACAGTCCATCGTATATATTATCGTGACGTCCCTTCCGCTTCCTCTTTCTTCACTGCTCGTCAGTTAAGTGCATTCCTTACATTCTTGGCTTAATCTGACGTTGTTGCTGTTTGTATAGCGGTTTCTTGTGCACGTTATTAGCATTATTGCCTTGGTATTGTTTCATATTCCCTGCGCAGCAGGCTCTTGCCCGAGCGCATTCTCCCCTCGCAGTTTCTCCCGCTGTGTGCTCTGCGCACGGTGAGATCCTGTCAGGCGCGTCTGGTCCGAGCGAGGCAGCTCCGTCGAGCGCTCCCGCTGGTCTTTACGCGCGTTTGGGAATCCGGTCACTCCTTTAGTGTCTGCTTGATTCCCGACCAACCCTCGCCTAATTTTGACACCGCTACGCGGTGATTTCCCCACACGGCCACGTTAGTGACCAGCGCCACCTGGTGGTGGTAATTGGTATTGCGCCTCAGTCTATTCTTATAACAGCTTCGGGGAAAGCCCAGCTGTTGGAGCACCGGCGAGGGGGCTGTCTTAAGGATTTTAAGGGTATTTGTTCTGTGCTCACACCCTCTACTATCATGTCTTCTCCAGAAGACCATTTTTACTCCTCCTACCAGGAAATGGAGGAGGAATGTCCCCCCAACTTCTCCCTCCAGCAGTGGACCAAGCCCTCTCTCTGGCTATTTCTAGGGCGCTGGCTCCTCTTAGGGATCAGGTTGATAAGCTGGCGAAAAGCATCCCTGGGGTGTTCAGTAACCCAGATCTGGTGGTGGCGGGTCCAAGTAGCTCCCAGATGGGGAATAAAAGGGCCGTTAAGCATAACGCGGGGCACTTGGAAGGATTTGATAAACTTACGGAGACCTTCCTCAAGAGTGCGCGAACGCTAAAACATGCACCCTGCCGGGAGGAGGAGAGGCCCGGAGAAAATTGCGACAATGTCACCACTATTGTAGACCCCGATGGCGGGTTTCCCTTAGAGGGAGAGGGTGTATCGGAGGACGATTTCTCCTCCGATGAGGATAAGGACTCGGGGCGTCCCTGGCGTCCAGAGTCCCACTCCTCTCAGTCCCCGGTTGGGGACGGGGTCCACTCGGACATGTTCGAGCCTACCCAAATTTACCATCCTAGGTCGGCAGAGTGGACACCTGACGCCAAAGTGGCAGAGTATGTGGTGGGGAAAATCCATCAACCCCTTGAAAGGGAGGTCAGGAATAGGATGAGGGGAGAATGCCCCAGGCCCTCACTGAAGGGGAAGAAGGCACACACGCCTGAAATTGATGAGAAACTATGTACCTTTTTCTCCAAGTATATGAGGGATCACAAGAAAGGAATTGATAGGTCTTGGACGTGGTAGGGCCCTTGACCCAAATTATTCAATTGACGGAGCGTTCCAAAGAGTCAGGATCCCCTCTGTCCACGGATATTGTGGCTGGTTGGGCGCACTACCCTAAACCCTAAAGCACACCCCCTCCACTACCCAAACACCACTGCACTACCCTAAACCCTAAAACACTACCCCCAGCACGACACCCTACACTACCCAAACATAACTGCACTGCCCTAAACCCTAAAACACTACCACCAGCACGACTCCCTACACTACCCAAACACCACTGCACTACCCTAAACCCTAAAACACTACCCCCAGCACGACTCCCTACACTACCCAAACACCACTGCACTACACTAAACCCTAAATATACCCCCAGCATGACCTCCCACACTACACAAACACCACTGCACTACCCTAAACCCTAAAACACTACCCCAGCACGACCCCCTACACTACCCAAACACCACTGCACTACCCTAAACCCTAAAACACTAACCCCAGCATGACCCCCTACACTACCCAAACACCACTGCACTACCCTATACCCTAAAACACGACCCCCTACACTACACAAACATGACTGCACTACCCTAAACCCTAAAACACTACCCACAGCATGACCCCCTTTACTACACAAACACCACTGCACTGCCCTAAACCCTAAAACACTACCCCAGCACTACCCCCTACACTACCCAAACACCACTGCACTAACATAAACCCTAAAACACTACCCCCAGCACAACCCCCTACACTACACAAACACCACTGCACTACCCTAAACCCTAAAACACTACCCCCAGCACGACTCCCTACACTACCCAAACACCACTGCACTACCGTAAACCCTAAATCTACCCCCAGCACGACCCCCTACACTACCCAAACACCACTGCACTACCCTAAACCATAAAACACTACCCCCAGCATGACCCCCTACACTACACAAACACCACTGCACTACCCTAAACCCTAAAACACTACCACCAGCATGACACCCTACACTACTCAAACACCACTGCACTACCCTAAACCCTAAAACACTACCCCAGCTCGACCCCCTACACTACCCATACACCACTGCACTACCCTAAACCCTAAAACACTACCCCCAGCATGACCCCCTACACTACTGCACTACCCTAAACCCTAAAACACTACCCCCAGCATGACCCCCTACACTACCCAAACACCACTGCACTACCATAAACCCTAAAACACTACCCCCAGCATGACCCCCTACACCACCCAAACACCACTGCACTACCCTAAACGCTAGAAAAGAAACCCCCACCCCATGCCCAATCCCCCTTACCTCTCACTCCTCATGGTTCCTCTCTCCTCGTGGTTCCTGCTTCACGTCATCTCTGAGGGGCGGTGCATGTCGTTGTGAGGAAACGGAACAGCCACTGTTTCCTTACAACGACATGGATCGTCTACATGTTTTTTAGAACGCATGGTCATTTACCATACATACCTTTACAACAAAATTCATTGTAAAGGCATGCGTGGTAAATGACCATGCGTTCTAAAAATGCGTAGTAATGACTTTGTGATGTACAACGCATGCGTGGTAATGCATGCGTTGTAATGGTATCGCAAAGTAAAAAAGTCGTTGTAACGGCTGTTTACTGATTGAAGCTGGCCCCTGTTCTTCAGTGAGACGTTTATTTGATTAATTAGGAGGAAGGAATGTGGTTTTTTTACCGAAAAGTGCATTCCCGGCTGTTGTATTGTGAAAGTGTCCGCGTGGCCTGGTTTCACTTCCGGTGAGAGAGTGGAAGAGTCTGTTTGGATCTAAAGGAGTTCTGTTGTTGGACGGGGCCGGAGCGACATGTCATCAGAAAACATAGCTAATGGAAAGCGTCCTCCCTGAAGTGTGGAGGGGTGCCATGAGAGGTCAACGAGTGTGCGTCCCACCGCAGCATGACCGTACCGCGTGCCCATGTGCCGCCTCCAGGGTACGGGAGGCAGAAGCGGCATCGCAGGTCCTCTTGAAGACCGTTGTAGCACTAATTCTACATTTTGGTACTAGGGCATTTTAACTTCGTTGTTCCTGCCAGATACAAAGAGAAGATCCTGTGTTATTCAGGGCCCTCGTTACCTTTTTTGTGGGTTGTGGTGCTTGTCACTTCGCTGCCCCGCCGGTGCACACGACTGGGCACCCCACCTCGTGTGCCATCTGCAGGGCCTCTGCCCTCGGATCACTGGTTTCGGTTTCTGGAGTGGCAACATAAACAGTTGCTCCCAAAGGACTAGCCTGAACACTTAGGTGAATATCCCCTGCACCAGCATTCCACAGAAATTCTTTCCTAGCTCTCCCACGTCAACGAGCACGGCTCCGCTCGCGACACCGTATGACGTCATCGGAGCCATAAGAGGACCTCGTCGGCGTGCTGACGTCAGTTCCACCCATTTTTACGTACCACCGAGGCAAACAGGGGACCGAGACATTTTCACATGTATACATAGTATAATAAATATATATATATTCACTGAAAAAACCATAGGTTTCAGGCACGTTATAGTTAGAAATTAGCATTTAAAAAACCTTAGAAATTCACTGAAAAAACCATAGGTTTCAGGCACGTTATAGTTAGAAATTAGCATTTAAAAAACCTTAGAAATTCACTGAAAAAACCATAGGTTACAGGGGGGTTATAGTTAGTTGGACATTTCACTCGTACAAAACCATAGAAATTCCCCCGTTATAGTTAGTTCAGCTAACTATAACTCGCGCCCGCAATGCACTGCTGATGACATCACATATTACATCACTCATGACATGGTCAGTGACATCACTCATGACATCCCTGATGACATCTTAAATGACATCACTGATTACATCACTGATGACATCATCCAGTGAATGTGTGTTTTTCTGAAAATTAAATATGTTTTATATATGTATATCTCAAGGTCGATGGAAGAATAAATGGGTATATAAGTGTCTAAATGGATGATTTTTTTGTAAAATTGATTGTATAACTGACTAAGTGTATCTTAGTGAATACATGGGTTAGTGAGTAATGTTTAAATATGAAGATATCTGTATCAGTCTCTCACTTTGTGTATAAGTGGCTGCATGGGTTGGTGAGTAGCTACATGAGTGTCTATATGGGTTATTAGCTGGTTTTTGAGTATCAGTATGAGTGTCTGAGTGTCTGTATGGTTCGGTGGGGGGTATTACTTAGTGCATAGATGCATGAATGAGTGACTCACTGTTTGTATGTGTTGAAGACAGCATGTGTGCAGGACTGTATAGGTGGATGAGTATGTGTATGGGTGTGTTAGTGAGTGAATGACTGTCTCAATAGTGTCTTTATGAGTAACTACATATGTTTTAAACTAGTATATGTGAGTATTGGTGTATATAAGTGAGTATATGTGAGAGTGTGAGATTGGAAGAGTTCCTGTACAAATAAGTAGGTGTTTCTATAAGTGATTGTTTGAGAGAGTAAGTATGTGTAAGTTTCTGTAGAAGTAAGTGTGGTAGTGTGTGTATAACTGTATATGCAAGTAAATGGATGTTTGATACTTTGTTTGCATGTGTGACTATGTGTGTGAGTAACTCTATGGATGAGTGGCGGTGTGTAACAGGATGTATAGGTGTATGAGTACATATGATGAGTGAGTACATGTATGAGTGACTGTATAGGGACTGTTGGTGAATGAGTGGATGTGTGTGTAGATCTTGGAATTACTGAATAGGTGTGTTGTAACTGGTATTGGTATGTCCATTGTTTTGAAAATGTTAGTTTGTATTTTTGAGTGTGTGTATCAAAGGTTATATTAGGGTGAGAGGAGGTCTGCCACTCTATCACAAGGATGATGTCATCAGTGATGTCATCAGTGATGTCATTTGAGATGTCATCAGTGATGTCTTGAGTGATGTCACTGACCATGTCATTAGTGATGTAATATGTGACGTCATCAGCAGTGCATTGCGGGCGCGAGTTATAGTTAGCTGAACTAACTATAACGGGGGAATTTCTATGGTTTTGTACGAGTGAAATGTCCAACTAACTATAACGCCCCTGTAACCTATGGTTTTTTCAGTGAATTTCTAAGGTTTTTTAAATGCAAATTTCTAACTATAACGTGCCTGAAACCTATGGTTTTTTCAGTGAATATATATATATATATATATATATATATATATATATACATGTAAAATAACACCACATGTACTTTGCAAATACTATAAGGACAAGTTAAAAACATAGAGGAATTTCAGAAAGGTACACTGCCTAGTGGGTGAGTGGCCTCGAACAATAATATAGTGAATAATGAGTGAATGCTCTACTGGCTGTAACCACAAACCCAAAGTCAGAATAAGCATGGAATTTCAAGGCAAGTGCCTAAGATCAGCTCGAATTTTATTATTTTATTTATTTATTCAGTATTTTCTATAGCACGAACATGACGTATTTGGTATCTGAGCACTTTACATTTTCATGGTATCAACAGTTAAGAAAAACAGGGCAAAGTGGCATCATAACACAATGAAAACAAATAAAAGAATTCCATCCAATACATACCCCGTGGACCAATTGAGTATAAGAAGGTAGAAAATTAAGTTCACTCTCAAATAATTGGTAAGGTCTGAAGCAGTATACATTAGAGTCGTACTGGGGCAAAAGCATCTGTCTGATCACTCTGAAATAACTCTCAGTTAAGTGGAAAGGTCTGCTATGATACACCTTTGAATCATTCTGGAGAGAACTGTTTCAGGCCCAGTGGGTCTAGGTGACACATTAGCGATCTAACAGCGATGTATGTTATCTGCAGTTAATTATGGTAGGAATTTGCTCATTAGAAAAATCTTTGGTTCCCTCTTGAAAACTGACATGGACAGGATTCTTCTAATGTTTGGAGGAAGCGAGTTCCAGATTCTAAGGGTGGCTCCGGAAAATGCTCTCTCACATGTTTTCTTCTTCTGAAAGATAGGAGGTTTCAGCAACCAGATTCCTGGCACTACGAGAAGATTTGCCTCCTCCAGATATCTCAATTTTCTGTGCCAGGTCCTCGGTATTTTGCAGTAGAGCGCTTTGTGTGTAATGCATGCCAGTTTAAACTGTATTCTGCCTTCATATGGCAGCCGGTTTAGAGCCTTAAGGTGTGGAGAGATGTGGTCACATTTCCTAGAAACTGTAATGAGTCTAGCGGCTGCATTGAGACAAGCTTTATGGGGGGCTATCCAGATCTTGGGTAATCCAGTTAGTGTTGTACAGCCATATTCAATCCTTGAGATGACTAAGGACTGAACTGACAATTTGAGGTCTGAGAGTGCAATGAACGGTTTACATTTTTTAGGTAGTTCAGGTGAAAGCGGGCACTCTTTGCATTGGAGTTGATGTGGGTCTGCATGTTTGGATTCTTATCCAGAGTGATTTCTAGTGATTTGGTTGAGTCCACTAGTATCGGAGTACAATTTAGAGCACTGAGAAGGTTGGTCCATTCCTCAACATCAGAGGAGCGTTTGGGGGGATATTAATAGGAATTCTGTTTTTGCATGCTTAGTTTAAGATGGTTGCTAGTTAACCAAAGTAAGGTCACCTTTAAAGCATCATCCATTCTCCTCATCTCCTCCAAAGAAGATATCTTAAGATAGATATGGGTGTCATCTGCATTCTTGTGAAAGGAGATGTTAGCATGTTTTAGAATTTCAGTTAGTGGTTCGAAATATAGGTAAATAGAGATGGTGATAGTGTTAAACCTTACAGAACTCCAATCAAATTAGGGGATGAAGATGATAGTTCCTGGTTAACCTTAAATATTTATGCTCTGCTATGCAAGAAAGATTGAAACCATTTTAGTACAAGTCCCGATAACCCTATCCTGGTTTTTAGACGGACTAGCAATTTTTCATGATTTACCGTGTCAAAAGCAGATGACAGATCAAGAAAAACTAAGAGACACATTTCATTGTGAGCCAGTGCCACTAGTGCAACATCCCCGTACTGTGATCTGGTCTGAACCCAGATTGGCAATGGTCTAGTAGATTACATTTACCAGTGTGTTGGCTCAGTTGCTGTTGTACACATTTTTCTAGCAATTTGGCTAATAGGGGAATATTAGTCACCGGACTAAAGTTATTAGGGTAAGAAGGTTTCCCTGTCGGTTTTTAAATGATGGGGAGGACTAGTCCTGTTTTTAGGCAGTCTGGAATGGAACCTTGAGACAGAGAAGCATTGATTATTACTGTCCATAGGGGGACAACAATTTGATTTACTATCATCAAGCCTTTTTAGGGGGAGGATAATTGTAGTGGTTATTTAGTTTTAATGTCAGGAGAATTTTGGCAATATCATTATGGTCATATATCTTGAAGGCCAACCAGTGTGCTTTATTTCTAAGCCTTATCTGTGAGGTATGTATGGGTTCACCATTTTGGTATGGAAATTGGCCAGTGATGTGTTCTGTGGCCATCCTGAGCTCACTTTCAAATGAGTTGGCTTTGATTGTAAAGAAGGATGAGAATTCCTCACAGCTCAGTTGAGATTTTATTGATTCTTGCCCGGATTGGGACAGTTAATCAAATTGTTCTTTTATCATTTTGAAAAGTTTACAAGGTCTGATTTTAACATTATCCAGTTCAGTTCGAAAGAATGCTTTTTTAAATTTAAGAATACTTTTGTTGTGAGCGTTTCTAGTCTTTTTTAAGGAGTTTTTAAGGGGGAGAAGATGGATGCTGTCTCCACTTCCTTTCGGCTGGTCTCAGATTTCACCTTCCTTCATTTAGTGACCCGTTAAACCAAGGTTTTTTTTATCTTTATCTGATATTCTTTTAAGTTTTAACAGAGCGAATGTATTGATTATATTCTGCATCATCGAATTATAATGTTCTGTAAGATCTTTAATGCTTACCATGTTATTAGGCTGGTGTAGATCCTTCTTACAAAGTGCTACTAGTTGCTCATTATTTAAGTCTTTATTGTCTCGTACCCACTGTTTAAGTTTGATGGATTGCATAGTATTTTTCTTTTCAATGACAGATATTTGGAAAGTTATGACGTGGTGATCCGACCAATCGCATGGATCAATTAAGTCTATTTTAACAGCCTTGTCTTTCAAGATACTCCAATCTAATATAGAGCCTTTTGAGTGTGTTGTCAATGTGTAGGCTTGTGTAAGGTTTAGGTCTACTAGGAAATCTTTGAGGACATTGACCTGTTTATCATAAAGATCATCCCAATCTAGATTAAAGTCACCTAAGAAGTTATCGTTGGAATGAGGGGAATAATTTTCAGTAATAATCTCCATTAACTGGTCTATGAAAAGGGCATTGATACCTGGGGGATGGTAGACTGCATGAAACTTGCATTGTTGATTATCTACAGTTCTTATAGAAACTCCAAGGTATTCACAGGAATCAAGAGGGTCAGTGTGTAATTGTATAACTGAGAGATTAGAGTGATGTATGCAAGCTATATCTCCCTCTGTTTTGTTTAGTCGAATTTGCCTCACAATTTTATAGTTGGGAGGAACCAATAAATCCATGCAAAAGGAAGATGATTTGGTAAGTCAAGTCTTAGATAGGATTGTAATGTCTACATCATGACTAATGATGAGGTCAGCAATGTCTGAAGCAGAGTTGAGAAGTAGGCAGTTTAGCAGTTTCATTGTCTTTCCAGGATTTTTATCTTGAATGGTGGAGGATATAGGTACTTTTTTCAAATTATTAAGGTTAAGCTTCCTATTATTGGGCAGAGTAGCTCTATCTGCATTCATTGGGATCAATCTAATTTTATTGTATCTAGTGATGGGGAGAGTGGATGCAGACTCATAGGATAGAAATAAGGTTTGAGTTTCATCTTCCGATAGATAATTAAGATATTTGAGTGGCGATTTTGTCTATTTGTTAGAGGCATGGATGTTCATTTTAGCTTGAGTCGAAGATCATGTGCTGCTTCTTCAATAAGCTTAATTTTAGAGTGAATATTTTTTGTGAAGTGTATAATTTTCTTCATTTTATGTACAGCATTTAGAATGTCATGGGATAAACTGGCACTTTGCAAATTAAGTATTTGGATTTCCCTATGGTAAATGGAGATTGGTGGGAAGTGCACACATAATCGGTGTGTGGTTTGCATGAGATATTTAGCTCCAAGTGATTAGGATCAGGGTCTTTTTCAACTTTTGTTCTTTCTCCAATTTATAAGCGTGAATGAGGATCCATTGAGGATAACCTGTGTTGAGCTCCGGTTATCACGGAATCTAGTTGTCGTCCTTGAAGGAAGAGCATTTTGTATAGGTGTTGATTATGTTGATAATGCTGTAGTGCGATGTCTAGATGGCGGGCTACTCGCCTTTCCCCAATTACCTGCTTTGGCATTTCTACTATGTGGCCAAGGAATGAGAGTGAACGTACCTGGGTGTAAAGGGTCGGACCTTCCCAGGGGGGCTGGTGTTGAGTAAATATTGGTGCAGAGTATCAATCTGTCTCCTATATACGGTGGACTATTATCTTGGATGTCTGTGGTCATTGGGGTAGGGTTTAACTGCTGAGAGTCTTCTGAGATCAAGAGGTCTGCCCTAGTCGAGAGACTGTAATCTGTGAGCCCGCTTGTGTAAGAATGGAGTTGTTAGATACGTGATCCTTTAGGGTAGAAAAATAGTTGTCAAATTCTTTAAATCATTATTGGATGCTTGTATAAGTACAATACCATTCTTATAGGTAGGTATGCTTAATTGTTTAATTTAGCTATTAAGATTTGTGAGAGGATAACCGAGAGCTTAGTACCATATAGAATATTTCTTATTTTTCGGTTGTTGAACATATTGGACATGGCAATGTACCATTTTGCATTTTTTCTCATGAAGAAAGTCAGGTAATTTACAATAATGCCTTTAAATATGTTGAAGGATGGATTTACCTTGGAAAAAACAAAGACAAGAGGTGGTTGGCAAAATAGAAACAGCTGGTTTAATTAAACACTTCGGCTGGGAGTACAACCCATAGAGATGGGTCTGAGAACTGACTCCAAGTACAATAAATTAGTGCTGGCTTTTATACATTTCTTGGGTACAATAAAAGTACATCCGGTTATCCTTGCTTGGTAAAAGAAGTTGGGCCTTGTCTGTGAAATCATAAATAAAAGTAAAAAAGGATTCTGATAGCAAACGAAGGTGGGCCTCGACCTTGCATGGACACAATGTGGGCCAGTGGGTTGTGTGTCCAGATGTCTGACCTGAAGGATGCGTGATCACTGCATGTACAGTGTGTGCTGTGTCCTGATTGGCTATGTGTTCCTAACTCCATGTGGCACCTAACTTTATGGTATTGGGGAATGTGAGCATCACTCTGGTCAAGTGTGCTTTATTGGGGCAAATTTCCCTGAGCCATTGTAGTGTAGCTACGCTTATCTGGGGGATGGACGTGAATTTCCTGTTCGCACGTTTGTCTGCCAGCTACGTGCCACCCCACCTGTGACCTGTCAATCAGTTACCACAATCCTAGGTTGCAGATCCGCCAGGTCATGTATTTCTGAGACAGGGGATAATGGAGAGTTCATGATGGGAGACTTTGATAACAGTGATGCGGCTTCAGCGTGTATGCATAGGCATCGAATTTATGAATATCAATATTTCCCCCTCTAGTTGATTTTTCAACCACATTATTCAACTCATACTTCATGACAGTCACATTATTGGGGACATGTTGATCCTCAGACTTTTCTACTAATAATTTCTTATTTACTTGCATTCTACCTAATTTGAGGACTGAGTTTTTACAGCGGGAAACCCCCAATTGCAGGAAACTACACAAGAACAATACAAAAATGAGAGTAGGTAACAGTGACGTGCACAGTCCAGTCACCCCCCGGGGAGCCAAGCAAACCAGTTCAGATACCATGCCTGCTCAGGGGCACCTCCCACCTCACGCATGTCTCTTTATAAGCGGTGCAATGCTTGGATGGCAAGAGTTAGAGTCCTGTGGTCCAGGTCATTAGCTGGGAAAAACGTGCAACAGGAAGTACCAATTTTGGCACACACCCCTCCCTCCATTGCAGTCAAGTTAAAAACATATTGATGTTGCATCACCATGAAGCAGATGGCTCTCAGTTCTTCCTTGATTGCATTAAGGCAGAGCTCAGTACCATTTATCATCTTGAGGAGTTCCCACCTGGTTATCGTTAACCAGCTGGCATTCGCTTTCATCTGCACTGTGAAGAAGGGTATGAACCCCCCCGTGTTGATTTGAGTGTCAGAAAACAGTCTGAATTAGTTTGGAATGTATTTGCACTGAGCCCAATCAAAATATTCAGCAGTTCTTTTCTCTCAAGTCTGATGCAGCAAAGTCATCTACTTCCCTAGCGGATGTTGATGCAACTCTGACACATCTTCTTCAGGAATGACCAGGGTCGGTATGTATGGTGACAAGGGAGCAAATGCCATGCCATCCAGGGACGAGCTGAGTGTTGGCAAACTCACTACATTACCAGTAGATATCCATTAGAGTGGAGGTGATCCATTGCATGTCCAGAATGTGCAACACTGTACCACAGTTCTCATTGGTTCCTAATGAAATGGCTACTTTGCCTCTGAAGAACAAGTAATACAGTGTACGTTTCTGTACAATTAAGGGTTTCCCCTTCCCTTCTAACCGCATGTTCCTATTCACTTCAGTGTCCAAGATTGCCTGACATGGGGTATCTATACTGTTATTCAACCCTCGAATACGAGACTCGTTTCCCCTGGAACTGTTGAGATGGATGAATGATTGAATGAAATAGTTTTATAGAGCGCGCAATACCCATGAAAAAACCTGCTGAGGTCACAGCACTGATTTGTTCTGAGAAACATAATTTGGTGTCAAAGATAACTCCCAGATTTCTTGCCTTTTGCACTGGCCTCGGTAAAGCGCCCAGATGTGAGGGCCACCATGATGCATCCCAAAAGGTGGTCTCCTTACCAAAAAGCAAAAGCTCTTCTTTATCTGAGTTCAGCTTGAGACAGTTTCTTTGCATCCAGCCTGCAACCTGGGCCTTACATCTGCAGAAATTACTTGCATCCTTTTCCACCTCCGATGAGATAGATACCACTATCTGTGTATCATCGGCGTAAGAGAATACAGCCAGGCCAAAACTGTGAATAAGATTAACAAGGGGCGTGACATACACATTAAACAAGGTGGGCTGAGAGCAGACCCCTGTGGCACCCCGCAGGGGAGAGAGATAGGTCTGGAGCTTGCGTCTCCCATCTCTACCCACTGCTGTCTATGGTGGCGAAATGAACTCAGCAAAGTTAGTGCAGTGTTTCTAAACCCAAGAGACTGAAGTTCTTTGATGAGAAGTGCGTGATGAACCGTATCGAAGGCGGCAGAGAGATCCAATAAGATTAGTGCAGCTCTGCCGCCCTTGTCCACTACTCCCTTTAGTTCCTCTGATGCGGCCACAAGCGCTGATTCGGTACAGTGGTTTGCTCTGAAACCATACTGCTCCTGTAACCAGGTATTCTAGAAAGGAACTTGCGGATCTACGCCTTAGTGGAAAAAATATTTACTGCCACCCTCATGATTGGAGTTTTAACACAGACGGGTATGAATGTCAAATGTGTAACTCCACTTTCATAAATGATACTAATGATCAGCAGAGACCCTCTGCCTCTACTTTTTCCACCAGAGAAGCGACCATTAGGCAAACGGCTGGGGAGGGGGGGTGGGGGGGGTGTAGCCCTGCATTCTGCTGAACTCAAGGCCCCTCATCAAAAACAAGCACAAATTTGCATACTTTTTGTCCCAACATGATCCAGACATCACCTTTCTTACTGAGACCTGGGCTGATAGTTCCTCTGACCCAGATATTAATACCGCCATCCCCAAAGGCTTTAATATTGAAAGGCTGGATAGAACAGATAAGAAAGGTGGGGGTTAGCGATTGTGTATCGAAGCTCAATCGAGGCCAGCTTTCAACCAATACCCCATCTAGATTGTGAAGCACTTAGCTTTAGTATAAAAATGAACAAGTCCAACACGTATCAGGGACTATTAGTCTATCGACCACCTGGCCCAAGGGCGAGTTTTATCCATAAACTTCAGGTTGCGTTCTAGCCCCTCATCTGTTTAACTTGTTTATGGCCGATCTTTCGCCTAAGTTGGACCAGGCGAATTTACACCCGCCACGCCTAGGCCCCTTACAACTAACACACTTATCCTATGCGGACGATATAGTTTTGTTAAGTCAAACGAAAGTAGGGCTTCAAAGAGGGATTAACATATTGAGCGATTTCGCGAAGGACAACTTATTAGAAATAAATATAGCGAAAACAAAGGTCATGACAATTAGCCACCGCTTGCAGGTACGACAACAATTTAAACTAGGCAGTGTGAATCTGGAGGGAGTCACAAATTATAAATATCTTGGTTTAAACATCGACAGCCGTTTTAATTTTAGAGCACATAATGATGGTTTGATCAAGAAAGGAAATGGATTGATACATGCTTTCTGCGTAATAGCGAAGACTTTAAGTGGCCCATCGTTTAAACCACTATTGGCCATTGTTAAAGCAAAGCTCTTGCCGACTCTAGCTTATGCTACTGAAGTTCAATACGGCAAGGAAACAGCAGTCCTTGAAAGAATGCAAATTAAGACATATAAAACAGTTTTTAGGTTACCGAGAAATTCCTCCCCAGCGCAGATTCGCCTAGAATTTGGTTTACTGCAGCAACGTCTAGCAAGAATGTATGCGACAATCAAACTATGGTACAAAATACGGTTAAACTGCCAGAACCCGCTAAATAGTGCCATCTGGGAAGCACAGAAGAATAATCCACGATCAGCTTATCATAAGTATTTGCAGCTATCAATAAAGTTAACGAAGGTGTCGGACTTATGGAATCTGAACTTACCACTCACAACATTTCGACAAATAATAAATAAAGCAGCAAAAAGACACTCGTTAACGGAGGATAAAATTAAATTCAGCAAGCGCTCTCATGCCTGGATGGTACTACAGTCATATACGATCTTACAACCGGCGGCTTACTTGAACATAACATACTCTATATATTTAAAAAGGAAATTGCTAGCAATACGTCTTGGGTCACTACCGACCAATGCTGATCAACCACTCTGGAAATATAGTGGCCCGACGTCATGTACTCTATGTGGTGCTCCAAAGCAGGATTTTGTTCATCTGATCTGTATATGTCCCGTTTTAAAATTAAATCGTATTTTATTGCTAAAAAATCCTTTTAATGCCAGGGGCATACACACTTGTAGATCTGCCATACTAAGGTGTCTTGATCCAAATGACCCGCAACTTAACTGCAAATTGGTAAAATTTTTACTTTTATATGAGAAATTAACTTGAATTGGTATTTTAAATGGCATTTTATCAAAGAGAGGAACATTCTTGATGCACTGTTTAATATTGTCTTATCTACTTATAATTGGTTCTCTGGCGGACCATCAGCAAATCTAACATGTATATAACATTGGTGACAATACCGTCTTGATATGATTTTATCAAAAGCCGTAAACCTTATTAATGGCAATTAATGATTTTGATATGTATATTATATTTTTCTCTAGGGATTGTTTAATTTTATCGAAATTGTTATGGATTTAATTAACTTAAACAATAAAGAATTTCACCCATAAACTTCAGTCCTTTATGGAATCTTGTATAGCTTACTCAAGTTTCACTATAGTAGGGGACTTTAATTTTCATCTCGAGCAGGTTACTAACACGGAGACGAATCACTACGTTTACACCCTTAAGTGCTTCAACTTACAACAGTTAATTAAAGAGCCCATCCATCTGGCCAATCATACGCTGCATGGAGTCTTCACCAATAATCCAGAACTCAAAATAGATAACATTTTGCCACTTTCATGGTCAGACCACAAGGTTATTTTTTTCTCAATATCAACTCCTTGTAACAGAGCTGCACCGAACAATACAGTTAGAACTGCTAAATACAGGCCATGGAAAAGCCTCAATGTGAAGGCACTGCAGGACACACTAAATCAGTTCCTGCTCTAGACAAGAATGTCAACAATGCAGCAAGCAAGTATATACAATGGTTAGATGCTGCATGTCAAAGAGTGGTACCAGAAAAAATATTCAAGAGCTACAGAAAAAAAACATCAGCCCCATGGTTCTCGCTAGAATTAAAAGCTGCACAACTGAAGTGCAGACTTCAGGAATGCAAATGGAGGAAAGAATATTCTCTGGAAGAACAAATTAAGTATAAAAAACTACTCACCGAGTATAAGGAGTTAATTAAAGCAGAAAAAAAACAAATATTTCTCTGATAGAATTAGATTAGCAACAGATTCTACCAGAGAACTTTTCAAAACAGTCAAATCCCTGTCCAAATGGAATAACAGTAACATCTTCACTCCAGATGAATCCTTTTGTAATCAGTTGGCGGATTTCTTTCTACTTAAAGTCAATTCTATATTTCAGGCATTTTCCATATCCTCGAATATACAGAATTTAGATGCAGGTTCTGATCAGGTTGAGGTTCAGAACTCTGGAATAGCCTCCGGTCCTCTGGAAACACCTAGATTTGAAACTTTCTTACCTCTTACTTCGGAAAAAACAATCGATCTCATTAGCTCCATTAAATCTGGGGCCCCATTGGACCCTTGCCCCCCTCTGGTCCTCAATCTTGAAGCCAGTGCGGTGGCCAGACCACTCATGAATCTATTAAATGAGATACTTAGTTCTGGACAATGCCCAACTATTTGCAAAAGAGCCTCCATCCTCCCTTTGGTAAAAAAAAAACCTCCCTGGACCATAGGCAGGTGCAAAGTTATAGACCCATTTCCCGTCTTCCGTTCCTTGCCAAGATTTTAGAGATGGCAATGAACGAAGAAATCCTATCCTTCTTAGTTACCAACCAGTTGCTCTACATGGCTCTACATTGGAACTTTATGTCTGGGGTCCATTTGTTATTAAAGAAAACAGCCCCAGAAATTCTAAGGACCACCCTGAGACCACAGATGGAAGCGGGAGTGCACATGTTTGTGCATTGGACTGGTGGTTTTGCTATCTCCAAGAATCTCTTTTCTGGAATGTTTTAGGGCCAAACAGTGTTTTCCCCTATGGTGCCCCTCCTGCGCATCCTATCTAACTCTGTTTGAATGTCACTAGGCTGGGTGCAGAAGCACAATGCTGTGGGATTGGTCTCCTAAATGCTCAAATTCACTACTACTCTACTGGGTTCTACTCTGTCAGGTTGCATTTTGGCCCTAATCCTACATAGGTATAGGTGGAGAAAGCATTTTGCTCATTCGGGGGCTTCCTCTCAAGACAAGTAAAGCCTGTCTGCACCTACTGCATGGGGTGTCAGCAAACAAACAATGCACAACCTGGCTGTTGTTTTGGAGCCCACTGCGGTCATGTACTGATACCATATGTCATGAAAGAGGGCGCTGTGTATTGCGTGTGGAATGCTAGTGTTGGGTTCAACGTAATTGTAAGTAATGTGGAGAAGGTCCCTATGCAAGCGTGGTGATAGCTTCGGAGAAGAATCCATCAGACATGGTGGTGCATTGCTGGCAATGGATATGGAAACAACTATAGTAAACAAAGGGTACATAGAAGTGCAACAATACATAACTTAGGGAGAATTGCAGAGCTTGAGACTGGATCCAGGGGAAGTGTCTTTGATTCTTTGGCAACTGGAAATGTCATTGGCTAAAAAAAAAGAATTGAGAGAGCGCGATTGTAAAAAGAAGGTCCACCATACAGTTTGTAGCTCTTTATTTGCACATTGTAGATCCTGCCAGGGTGCTCAAGTGGTCACTGAAAAGGTGGTGCACTTAGACGTGCAATCGCAAACCTGCTTAATAAGAGCTACCTTTGTGCGTTTAGGTTAAAACAGTACATTTTTGCATGAACTTTCATTTTTCTTCATGGTTCCTGTGCTTTTCTTTTGAGGGGTATGCTTTTCCCCATTTATTCGCACCATTTTAGTGAGGTACCGGAAGGTGGCCCTAGTTGGGGGTATCCTATTTTGAAAAGTGCATTATGGTACATGGGACATAATAACTTCTAGGGGTTGTTGGCATTTAATTTTCATGGGATATCGGCCTCCCCCCTCTCTGTACCTGGCTGGCAATTAAATTGGTGTAGCATTTTACAGGGCAATCTCGTGAACATGGGGTGTTATTACTAGGGTTACAGGAGCGTCGCAAGCCCCTCCCTCCAAGGAGTACCTAGAAAGTGCTATCAGTGCAGGTGTTGCTTTGACCTACATCTGGACGGGGTAAAGTATAATGGAGGGAGCATTCGCAATCGAGTGCTGCTGGTCACTGCAACGTGCCCTGAGGTCACTTGTATACCCCTCTAATCCTGGCATGCAGCGTGACCCTCCCAATGGCGCCAGGTGTCTTGAATACGTCCTTCTTCTCAAACCTTCCTTTTGGACTAGCTTTGGGTTTCTTTTAATCGGTCTTTTAGGTGCTTCTGTAGATCTCGTGTGATTGGTTGTCCTACTTTAACAGAAAAAAATTGAGGTTGAAATGGATGTGGTCAGACTGCTGTCCTGTGACCTCTGTGTGTCTCTGGTATTGCAATATCTGAAACTGGACTTACGATTTCCTATGGATGGCGTGTGTAAGGCCTGGTGTGTTGGCTGACTGCTCGGCCTGGCAAAGGGGTGAGTGCATTCTTGATATTTAACCTCGCAAGGAGCCGTGATGGATTTTTATGGGGCTCCCTGTTCCCCTGGTGCCCCCTCTCCTGCGGACCCTGAATATTATAAGGGAAAAGAAGGAGAAAACATTGCTTCTTGGAAAACCCGGAATCTAAGGTCAAGAACTCGTTGAGATTTAGATAAGGAAAGTGATGAACTGGGATAGCTGTCTGTTCAGTTGGATCTCCTTTCCCAGCTTATGCAGCATCGTGCGACGCCTCGCAACCTTTTGGATCTTATGCAGTGGAGGTGATATAGTCTTCACTATCCTGAACAAATGGTAACCCTCAGTCCTGACACCGGAGGACAGTTTCATTTCAGAACTGAAAGGGGGCCTCCATTGGCTGGAGGCTTCTGGGTGTGCTGCAGTTGGACCCACACAGCATAAAGGAATTTTTAGTCGCGCGGCTGGATGCCCAAGAATGGGGTCCCTTCGACTTGGTGATCGGTACCCGTCCCAAGTGGACTTAGCTGCGGGGACCAGGGTGCCTGTTTTTAAACATTGGACTGGGAGTCACCCTGCCCCCCTCGTCAGACTGCCCTCCTCCTGGTGTGTGGTCAGCCAGCCTGCCCTGGGGGATCAGCAGCAGAGTGAAGCCTATGCTACCATGGGCACCCTGGAATGGAGGCCTCTTGCGAGAATATCCGATCGATACATCATACAGCAGCCCTGACTTCCTTAATGTAAGTAAATGCTTGAATTTCCTACTATTCTCTCATTGGTCTTTATTTTGTTTGAGTTTTGGTATGATGAATTTGCAGGGTGTGCGTGAGATGGATGGCTCGTTACTGGGGGTTTTGTCTTACTACATGTTGGAGTTCTGTGGTTGCGTGAAGGCATTGCCTTCCCAGACAGTTAACCCTCCCTGCCATGGTTGTGGCCCTGGCCCCTGTTGGGCTGGGTTCCCTGTCTGGGGCTGCTGTTGCCCCGCTTTTGTCCCACTACCTGATCCTTGTTGTGGCGGCATCGTGCCGTCTGATTTTTCTGTGGCTGAGAGTAAGGTCCATTCGGGTTTCCCTGGGCTTGGTTTTGTAGACGGATGTTTAGCGGGGACTGGCCTAGGTTTATTGACCTCTAGGCATGATGTGCTTTTAAGCAGCATAGGTTAGCCGTGTGACCCCATCTGCAGCAATAATAACACTCTCCGAGGTCTGGCAGCAGCCAACCTCCCAGACTTCTCCTGTTTTAATTGGGCTGAAACCCTCTGGGATTTTGCGGAGGAGTTCCCTTCAAGACTGGTACCTGGTGTAAGCTTGCGGCCAATGCAGGCCCCTCGGGGGCAGTCTTTTCCCATTTACTTCAGTCTAGTGGTGTCACTCTGGGCTTGTTTTCAGTTGGGAATTCACTGAGTGGGCTGTTGAGCAGGGGGTATGCGTGGCTGCCTACCCATTTCCCGCTCAGGTGCCCTCCCCATGTGGTCAGCCGGGGTCCTTCCTTGTGGTGTTTTCCTATATAATTTTCATGCCAAAATTCCTATGGTGGCAGTGTCTGGGTACCCTATACGGCTGCAGAAATGGGCTCTCAGGTGTAGGGAATGTACAATTTAATGCTAGGCTGCCTCGCCTGTGCAATTCTCTCACACACGGAGTTGTCATGGTGGAGGGAGAGGCTGAGATCGCTGGTCCCAGAGGTGCGTGGGCTCCGGCTGTTAGTGCCGTGGTTCCTATACGCTTTGCTCCTGCTCTCCGCCTAGTTTCAGGGGACCTGGCAGATGTATGTGTGTCGCTGTCTCAACTCTTGTCCTCAGTACTTACACTATCAGTTAACAGGGTCCTCGTTTTTCTGGCTGTCTTAACTGAGAGATGGTGAGTGTGACATGCCCACTGCCATGCAAATCTGCAGAGCTCAAAAAAGTTTTCTTCGCACTCCTAGACCGCCTCAGTGAAGCAAATCTTATTCGTGGGGACTGTTTGTGCCTGGGTACATGCGATGCATGTGGATCTTAGTAGCCTGGGTTCTGGGGAAGTAGATCCAGGGGAAGAGCAGGTTATGGTCCCATTGTCGGCAAATTGGATGGACATTCTTAGCTTGGCCATCAGGTCTCGTCCTAATATGTTAGCCGGAGATGAGGGAAAGTTTAGTAACTACTCCCACATCATGTTTCCCCCTACCTCCACCTTAAAGGGTTCCATGTAGGAGACCCCTGTTACTATGCCCGAGAATCCTCGAACAACTGCAGTACTTCTTAATAAGAGAACTATCCCTTCCCTCAGGCAGGACCTCGTCACCCAAGTGTCTACTAGCAACCTGTAAGGTGCGTTCTTCATAAGTACTGTGACCATTGGATCTTTCTCTTATTGGTCTAGGGTGGACAGAAGGGAGTGTGTGTCTGGGGATGCTGCTTCTGCTTTTGGTATGGATTCCCTACTCTACCCCCGATTAGCTGGGTCAACCCTGTCACTGCATTCTTGAGTCTAGACCTAACAGTTTGCCGCTCAGTAGGGGACCCTCTGGTTCCCTCGACTGGCGGTTTGGTGCATTATAATGCAGGGATTGCTGGCATTGGGAAGAGCACCTCCATACCTATATAAGATGGGGGAGGTGCTGATGCTTTTCTCATTGATTGCAAGATAATATTATTGGTCTGGGCCTCCTCGAAGATGGCCCAGAGCTCTAGTAGTGCCGCTCTCCTGTCCTTTTTCTGTCCTGCATATTTACTCTAAATGTGTGCCCATATGTGTTTGATTATATTGGTGTTGAAGGTTCCCTTTTCTGGCCAAGGAAACGTGTGTGGCTTAGTGTGTGCACACCATTTGTGGCAACTCTTGTGAAGTGTTGTTGCCTGTGTGGGGAATCTGGTTTGCATGTGTTTTAGTGGCGACTCCATGATGAATAGGGTACTTTTTAAGGGACAACTACACCCTATTTAACTGCTTTTGGGGACATTTTTAGGCTCTACTTTGGTCTTGGGGACCTATTATACATGGGTTTTGTCAGTCCTAACTACTAACTACTATGAGCTCAAATATTAACTAAATATGCATCAATATGTACATAAATACAAACAGAAATGCGTATGAAGTGTCACAACCTAGAAAAAAATGCAATGGTAGAAACATCACGATGAATTGGCAGACAAATTGCAGACTTTACTGTGGTTTGGAAAAACGATTGTGAGAAAAGAGCAACACCTTCATGCACCACATTGAGACATTAGCAAAACACAATATTAGGAAAAAATACAATTACATTAAACTACTAACATCAAGACATCAATGACACCACAAGAACAAACATTTTGCATCAATTTCAATACTATACCAATAATAAAATACTGACAGAAAAAAATGGTGATCTTTGTCAAAAAATCTTTAGCCCCATCGAAGCGCCTGTCTATCCTGTGACCAGGGGAAGCCCTGCGCAGTATACGGGACTAAGTGAGCCCGATAGTCTGCCAATATCGGTTCCGGAACAAAGAAAAGTGAAAAATGTTCACTGACAAAAGGAATAACTTCAAGAACCACAGGCCCCTCTGTCCAAACGCAAGCTACACCTGATCTCCCAGATCCAAATCTTTCCTAAAGTCCGAATTGCACCCTGTTTTGCACCTAGGGGCTAAGTGTTCTATCTGTGTCATGCCTAGCTGTCCAAGCGAACAACACCTCTCACTTCTTGAAGACACCACCACTGTTTAAGAGACCTGTAGTACTGACAAAATCCCTTTAGAGTAAAAAATAAGATTGAGATGCAGTCGCTATATCACACCCAGAGCCCATGCGTACCATCTGTTTCACGCCCAGTGGGCCAAGCGGTGACAATGTATCACACCCAGGGACAAGCGTAGCATCTGCATAACACCCAGTGGTCCAAGCAAATACCAACTTCACCCTCCCTAGTCTGTTGACCAACAAAAAAGGGTAACCTCGCAGGATCGCCTCCGAGGCCACGATGTGACTACTCATTTCGGGTACATAAAGTGTGTGTGTAATATGCCAGATTTCCATTCTGACTGTGGCTTCAGGATGGACCTTCACCCAGCGGGGTAAGCAGAACGTCCAATCAATTGTGGTATTCGCTCACCTTCTTTGCTGCGCAGATGTGAATCCGTCCGGGTGGGGTCCTTCTCCTTTGGCTACAGTCTGGCTCGAGGTACCAATCTTTCCGGGTTGGCTCACCAAAATATTGCTCAAATGTGAATTTACCTTGAAAAAACAACGACAAGAAGTGGTTGGCAAAACAGGAACAGTTGGTTTAATAAACCTCTTCGGCCGGGAGTACAACCTGCAGAGAAAGGTCTGTGGACTGACTCAAAGTACAATCAATTTGTGCTGGCTTTAATAAATTTATTTGGTAGAATAAAAGTACACCCGGCGATCCTTGTTTGGGAAAATAATTTGGACCATGTCTGTGGAGTCATAAATAAAAGAAAAAAAAGGATTCTGATAGCAAATGCAGGTGGGCCTTGACCTTGCGTGGACACAATGTGGGCAAGTCGGTTGTGTGTCCAGATGTTCGGCCTGAGGGGCGCATGATCACTGCGTGTACTGTGTGTGCTGTGTCCTGATTAGCTATGTGTTCCTAACTCCATGTGGCATTTAACTTTATGGTGTTGGGGAATGTACACACCTCTTTGGCAATGTGTGCTTTATTGGGGCCAATTTCTCTGAACCATTGAGGTGTCACTGTGCTTATCTGGGGGATGGACCGGAGTTTCCTGTTCACGCGTTTGTCTGCCAGCTACGTGCCACCCCACCTGTGACCTGTCAATCAGTTACCACAGGCCTAGGTTACACAGCCTGCCAGATCATGTATTTCTGAGTCAGGATTGATAAAGAGTTCATGACGGAAGAATTTGATAACAGTGATGCAGCTTCAGTCGTGTATGAGAGTGTATTATTTTAAGCATAGGCATCGAATTTATGCATATCAACAGTATCATAAGGATAGCCTCCCAGCAACTTCATATGCAGATGCTCCCTTGAACCCAACCACAGTTCTGAGTCTATTACGCTTACATAGTGTGTACATTAATTGTTGTTCCTTATAGTCATAATTTTGACTATGTATGTATGTATGTATGTAGGGAATTTATAGAGCGCAGGAATCACCCCCGAAGGGGTATCTCCGCGCTAACATAGAAAACAAGTCAGACAGGCACAGACTCTCATAACTCAAGCCTTGAATAATTCCGTCTTCAGGAGTTTTCTGAAGCGAACGAGACTAGGACATTTACATAAATCCTCTGGCAGAGAATTCCAATATTTTGGAGCCAAATAGGCAACAGTTTTGCCTCCAGATCGTATTTTCTTAAAACATGGAACCACCAGCAACCTTTTGCCTTCCGATGTGAGACACCGGTTCGGGCAGTACACTTTGAACTTATCTGCCATATAGCTCGGGCTTGTACCATAAAGAGCTCTGTGAGTGAAACAACAGAGCTTAAACTTTATTATCTGGCGGATTGGAAGCCAATGGAGAAATTTCAGTAATGGCCCAGGGGAGGTGCGGGGTGGTTTATTAAGAGCTAGGCGTGCGGCCACATTCTGGACGGTCTGCAATCTGCTAAGAAGAGACTCGTTCGCGGATGCCAATAAAGCATTACAATAGTCCAGGCGACCAATGATCAAAGCCTGAATTAGGGTTCTACGTACAGTGAGGGGCAGCCACATGAACACTCTGCGCAAAAGGCTCAAGGTATGATAGCAGGTCCCGGCAGTGGTCATGACTTGATCCTTCATCGATAACCGTACATCCAGCCGGACCCCTAGATTTTTAGCCCCCGAGGTTGGAGAGGGGGCGGGGCCTAACGCTGTCGGCCACCACTCAGGGGACCAGGAAGTTAGTGCAGCACCAAACAGCAGGATTTCTGTTTTAGCCGCATTTAACTGCAAAAAGTGTTCCGTCATCCATTCAGCTA
This sequence comes from Calotriton arnoldi, assembly GCA_963921515.1. Lineage (NCBI taxonomy): Eukaryota > Metazoa > Chordata > Amphibia > Caudata > Salamandridae > Calotriton > Calotriton arnoldi. The sequence continues at coordinate 43,881 of CAWUFW010014741.1, forward strand.
TGGCTGACATGCCCTTAGCAAAACGCTAATCGACTAACTCTGTGTCCTTATCAAAGGACAGGAGTAATTGTGTATCGTCAGCGTAGGAGAACGGCGTAAAGCCGTACTCTCGGATGACTTTAGCAAGGGGGGCCACATAGATGTTAAACAAGGTAGGGCTCAGACAAGAGCCTTGGGGCACCCCCTTACTAAGCTTCACAGTTTGAGACTATGACCTTTTTTGCAGAGCATTATGCATGTACAATGTATTGTAATTAATTTCAAGGTTTATATAAAAGAAACCTTGTGTTTTTTGTCAGTACAACTTGTGTGTCTATGAACTGGAAACCATTATCCTTTATTTTCATGCACTTGGGGCTTGTAACGTAACTTGTGGTTTTTCAAATAAATAAACCAGAGCATGGGAATTGATGTGCCGCTTCTTTCTCTCCTTTGGGGGCCTGAAAATCTTTTGGAGATTACTGATGGAGCTGAAGCGGTTGCTGGCATCGCAAGGTGGTTAGCAGCTCACTTGGAATATCTCACATGGATATATATATCAAAAAACACACCCCTTCAATTCAAAAGGAGCCTGCACTCGAGATATGGAGAAAATCTTTTATTCAGCAGCACTTGCTTCAAAAGCAGGAACGCGTTTCAGCTGTCTTTACAGACTTTGTCAACCTGAGAAATGCGCGATGACATCAGTGCATTTAAATACTGCCCACACGTGTTGCAGCAACAGGCTACTGCCGTTTTTAGGTCTCGCGCCTAGCGTTGCAGTGCGCAGCACTGCTCGAGCAGCGCGAGACCTCTAGAAAGGGCTTTGGAAAGCTAACCACACGCTCGTGCGTGTGGTTTTGCTTTCGCCTGCTGGTATTGGCTTTCGCGTGCTTTTTTTTTATCAATACAGCACGCGATTGGGCAAAGGCGGGCGCATGTCCCGCCTTTGCTCCTCCCATTCCCACTGGTAACTAGCACGCGCAGCAGCGCGCGTTCGCCTCGCTGCCGCTGCCGCGCTCCCTCCCCCTGCTCCTCTGTGGTGTGCGCGCACCACTGTTTTTAATGGATGTCTGTTTTTTTAATTGCAGGAAGAGTGCTTCAGAGGACAGCGTATTCTTTTAACAGCTCTCCCACAATTGTTTTTCCACCATGTGGCATGTGTATGCAAAATAAAACAAGCATTTTTTCTCATTAGCACAGGTATAGTTTTCGCCCTTCCACCCGTCGTAGTTTGTTTTGATTGCGCCGTGAAGGAGGGTCCCGAAGGCCCCATCTTACCATCTAACAAGAAACCCATTTTTGATTTTGCACTGCCCACTGAACATGATACCCCTAAGATAGGCCCTACCAGGCAGGCTCAGATAGAATGTCTTAAGTTGTCCACTTTCCTTCATCCTGGGAGTGCATCTCACATAGGCCCAAGCCCAGCTCCATAGATAACCATATCGTACATAGGACCAAGCATGCCTTCCTAGATACAAATGTATAGGCCCAAAAAGCCAATGACTCCTGCTCTCATTTTATAATAATAATAAAACAGATCTCGTAGGCCTCACTGATCTGCTAGCAGAGATCTGTTCCATCCACCGAGAGACAACATCAGCCCCCTCTTGTAAATTTCCACAGTTACGAGAATAAGAGTGGCCCCCACCTACGTGACAATCTGTTGGTACATCTGGCTGTGTCACAAGCAAGATTTGCGATATTTTTAGTTATGAAACTTTCCGCGCTTGCTTAACTGAAACTGAGAAGGCGGCAACGTGACCAAGAATTAATATATTAAATATTAATTCTGAGCATTTTTACAGTAAAAGTTATCCTTTGTTTACTTTTTGCGGTCAAGAACACTGATCATCTGCTAAAAGCTCTGTTTCATCATGATACCACTTCTCGGTTTTATATAAAACTTTCCAGTTACTGTAAGCGGGCGGTTAAGTGGCCTGCGTCAGATCTCGTGTCAGACGTGGGTGTAAGTTCTGCATTTAACCATATAAAAGAGCTTCGCCCAGGGTGCGGCTCTGAACTCTCTGCGCATCAGTGCATGACTGCATATAGAGGGTTCCCGATCGATCGTCCGTGTGACTGGGCCTAGAACTTCAACTTCCAAGGTGGTAATACTCTTATCTGATTATTTTGCCTATTGGCTTTATCAGCTTATCTGATTATTTTGCCTATTGGCTTTATCAGCTTATCTGATTATTTTGCCTATTGGCTTTATCAGCTTATCTGATTATTTTGCCTTTAGGCTTTATCAGCCTATCTGATTATTTTGCCTTTTGGCTTTGTCAGCTCAACTAAATATTAGCCTTTTGGCTTTGTCAGTCTATCTAACTCAGCTCATTCTAACCCAAGCCATCGCATTTATTTTAGTTTAAACTGCGTAGTCTTGAATGGTGTTGCTTTCTTAAAAAGAGATTAGCTTCTAGGCGCTAGCCTACCCATCCTTTTAAAGTCAGGGTTGCTCTTTAGGCAGCTACTCATAGCATAATATTTAGACATATATTTGCTTCTTTTGAACAACTGATTTATAACATTGTCAATACATTTATTTTTCATCCTGCTCATGTGTTCATGGGCAACATTTTAATCGAACTGTTTCTATGCTTTTGAACTGCTTAAATAAAAAGTCACTGTATTTTACATCGTGGTTTCTTCTTTCCAAGTGAACGAGCAGAACAGGGGTCAGGCTCTCTGGAGTCGGGAGTCGGTAAGCAGAGGGGTGTGGCCACCAAAATACTACCCTCAATCAGCTGGTGACCACGAATATCCAGGTCTCGTTAGGCGGGTCACCTACGGTGCGGTCTTGGGACGCATGCTGGGGTTACACCTGTCTGGCTGTCTCTCAGGCTCTCCTCTCCCCACGTCCACCGGGGTAAGTCAGGGATATTTTTACTTTTTTCCTTGCATTTGCCTCAGGTTGTGGCGTGTGTGGGGCGGTGGGTCGGCCTGCATTTGCCATCCGGGGTCTCCCTTGTGTGTGCTCCTTTGTCCACCTGTGGTTGACTGACATGCCACAACGTCCTCTTTGCGGCTGGTCACATCTTCCCGAGGCTCCTTGGTGCTGTCCCCTCTGCTGTCATTAATTTCGTTGTGGTTTCTTTCTATTTGCATTTTCTTGTGCTTTCACTTTCATTGCCGTTTTCTTTTTCAGTTCTTATCTTTGTCTTCTCGCTTGAATATGATCCGTGATGCTTGAGGTTTGAGTCCTGACCACCTGTTTGTACATGGTTGGTCGAATTCTGGCATGGTGCACACATGCGTTTGCAGGTTTTCATGTTTACATATTTTGCCACATGTGCCTTTTTAAAGTTTGACATGCTCAGTGAGGCTTGAGGTTTGAGTCCTGGCCAGTTGTACGTGGCCGAATTCTGGCATGGTGCACACATGCGTTTGCAGCTTTCTCATGTTTTAATATTTGACACGCATTTAATATTTGACGCACATTTTTCTCAATGCCCTTTCTTACCGAACAGTTTATATTGCACAGCTGTGGGCTGTTGCGCTCTTGACACGGTGCCCAAGTGGCACGCATGTCTGTAGTGTTGTCGCATTTTTTTTTTTCACTTAGGGTGTGTCCCGGCGCCATTTTGTATGCTCTTGCCGCCATTTTGTATTCTTATTTACATTTTGTATTATTAAGTTTTCACCTTTTATGTTTCATCTTCTGTAGTCTTTCACTGAATATTTCGTTTTCTTGTGCTTTCTCTCCTTCACTTCCTTCTCTTTCAGTTGCTCTTCGTGTTCTTTTTCCTCACACTTTCTTCATACATTGTCATTTTCTTTCCTCCTTCACGCCCTGCAACACCATTCTATTTCTTTTCAGGCGTCAATGCGCCCCTCTTTCGTCAGGGTTCTTTCATGTGTATTCACACACTCATTCTTCGCACTCTATAGTTCGTCCCTCTCTGATTCACTTTTACATGGCTTGGGTGCTTTTCTCTTTTTATCTCTCAAATTTATCTCGCTCTCTCAACGGCGCCTTTCTCCCTTGTTAGCTGCGCCACTTCAAAAACAGGAAAAAACTACTTCGAAGTCTGTGGCCCAGTCTGACATCCCCCCGCCTTCTTCTGCTCTCTGCCTTCGCAGAACGAGGAAGTAAGCATCGCAGCTTCACTGTAGTCACCTCGCCCCTCCTTTCTCTGTCTTCTCAGTCTGGTCTCTCGCCAAACCTTGTTATTTTTCTCATTATTATTTTTTGAAATGCATTTCATTTATTTAATTATTGTTTATTTGTTGTCCATTGTGTCTGTTTTTTGTGCTTCGTTTTCTTAAACATTTATTAGCCCTGCTGTCCCACCACAGTTTTCTCCCCCCACACAACATCTGTTGCTGAACTGCCAGCTCCACACTCATTTAGCCGAGTGGCAGTCTGCTAGTTATTATTGTTGACTCAGTTGCCCCCCCACCTTTCATCCCAATTACCGGCAACTGCGCTAGGTAGCTGTTGTCTGGATTGCCTTGCCTTTAATACGTAGCCGCAATCCCGCTAAGTAGTTGCACCTTTTCTTCAGTACACCTTGCACATATATTGTGCCTCTTTTTTTCTGTCTCTCACACCTTTTTGCCTACCACTTGTCCACGCCAATTGGTAGCCAAGGGGGTGGAGGTGTATCTCCATTCCTCTTGTCCGTCCCCTTAAACAACCCCCCCGTTATGTCCCCTGACCCCCCGCAAATTATTAATCTCCTTATTCATTCAGTACGTGGTACTGCCACGGCGGTATACCACACCAGTCTTGATCGCTTTATCCCCCTCACGCGCCATCAAAGCGACGTTCTTGCAGCTACTTGGGACATCTTAGAGGTTGACTTTACACCCACTACCGAACTCCGCCTTTCACTCTTGTCTCTCATAGACTTACCTCCCCAGGCACCGCTTCTTCCCAACCACCACCAGACACCACCCGCCCGGATCTTCTGTGGCCTGCCCACTCCTCTAATTCATCTTCGCGCTCCCCACCCTCTTTAGGGTCTTCTGTTTCTTTTGCTAATTCTCCCACTATCGTTGCCATAGACGGCGAGTCCAATACTGACTCTGCGCAGTCCACGGCATCCTCTGAAGAGGCAACACTCCCTAACCTTACCGCCCCTGCTTCCCCCACGGTATCAGCATCAGCACTTACTATTGCTCTCCCTCAACCACTGTCTCCTGCTAACGAGTCCCCATTCCTCGTGGCATTCCTGCAGGACTATTCAGTGGATCTAGAGGACTCTGCACCAGACATCCTCATTGTGCCTCCCCGGCAAGCCCACCCCCGCATTTTCAGTCACTGTAGGGAATGAGTGCCCCGTCTCCTGACAGTACAGCTTCTCTTATTTTTGTATATCTAGTTAATAATAACGTTGTGGGTCTTTCTACTGGGCACCCATCCTCCTTTTGTCACGTTACACCCTTAGCAAGCACTGTCCTTCTCACTATATTTCAAGTTTTAGGGGTTGACTATACCCAGGCACAGCAGATAACGCTTTCACTAGCACCGTCCTTTCCGCACCTTCCGCATCCCATTGTCACTAAAGCCAAAGAACAAAAACATTGCAAGCACTGACATTTTAGGGAACACTCCAGTCCCTCAACAATTACTGGTCCCCATGAACAGGATTATAGGTACCTCTGTTCATAAAACATCGGATTACATTTACATACGCATTCGCCTAATAGCGCCAGGTTTGGAGATACCTACCACACTAGTTACAACTTATCCACGCAACCCGCTACAAAGCAAAGTAATTGCTGGTCTCTCTCGTAACCAGCTCCAATTCCCTGACTTCTCCCCTGACGGAATATACACCGGACCACAGGAACTGGACTTAAGAAAAGCATTATATCACATTATCAGTAGCGCCATAGGAGAGGAATTGATAAATGACGCCAACCCCCCACTCCTGACATTCAACACTCTCCTGCCACTGAACACTCTCCTGCCACTGAACACTCTCCTGCCACTGAACACTCTCCTGCCACTGAACACTCTCCTGCCACTGAACACTCTTCTGCCACCTAATTACATTCCTTTCCAAACAAGCGACATTCACCCTCAAAGCATTGTGCTTTAAAATAACACTCATGAATGGCATAGTGAGCTCTACAGTGTACAAAACGTCTACCCACTTTCACATCTTTTTTATCATACATCCCCCTGGAGCGCTACTCACTGCCATATTATCTAGCACATGGCCAAGGCACCCTCTCCAAAGTTATATTGCTGAAGCTTGCTTTGACGGCCAGCTTCGCTTCCCTCTTTATACTCTAGCACAAGAGCGAGACTTGCAGGACGGGGTGTATGATATTGTCATTCAGGCAGTAGAGCAAGAACTCATCAGAGACATTGTCCCTAGCACCTGAGAAAACGCGCTCCTGTGGTTCAGGCTTTGCCTAGAGCGCCCCGTGTTAGACACACCAACATGGCCACTCCACTCCAACATGTTTTAAAAACATTCGGAGGCCAAGAGCACCATATACTAAAGCACTGCCGTGAGCTAAACAAGCGTACGGTCAAAATGAGTCATCCTTGGCCCTCAGAGGGAAGCTTTGATCCAATCATACTAGAGCATGCCACGACCTTTCTAGACACCAAGTACTCTGGCACTAAGTTACAGAAGAGAGAAGCTACTTTAGATCTCTGGCGCATTTTCAAAGACAAGGCTCAAACACACTCTGACTCCACACACCCAGCTATACCCAATGCTCCGCCCCCACCGCCTTACCACTTCAGCGGTATGTATACCGAACGCACTCACAAAGAACAACCGGAGCTACCAGTCACCACTAATGATTCCCCGGCTGCTGGTTCCCAACCACTACCCAATGATGCCTCTTCCTCACCACACCTCGCACCAGAGTTACTCATTGCACAGATTGAGGAATTCCAGATTTCCCACACATCACCCAGTCACCCGTACCACCATGTGGACAGACCACCGACCCCACCCATGCCCCCCAGTGATGTATACCCCAACCTGACAGACCTGCGCAGCGTACACATGCCTCTCCCCAACGGTACAGTAAGGGAAACAGCAGTATCGGGTATCCCAGGCTTCATAGATGCACAACTATCACTAAAATTTACACCAACAGTCAAAAGAGGAAGACTCTGACTCTGTCTCTCAAGCATCATCTCGTCACTCGCGCTCACCTGTCATTGTCATCCGTGACATCGGCACTCAACAAGCTTCTGGTACTAACCCCTTCCTTGACACCGGCACACACCTGTTCCCTAGTTCGCACCTCCCACCACAAACTAGCAGGCCTTTCATGGCTACTGCACCCTCTGGTGAGGTACCAGGATCTGCCCTTATGACAGACCAGCGGCGGCTCATCAAGTTCCCTGACCCACCATTGCTGTGCATGACGGAGGGACAGTGTGTTCCCCTCGCAGGTCTTCCCTCCTCATATGGCAATTACACACAAAATGCAGACTTGAGCAGAAGCACTAGCCAGGAAAGTATATCACCACAGCACCTTGACGAGGAACAGCCACCCACGCATCAATCACCTTGCCACGCAGCACAGATAAACACAATGAGACGCTTGTCATTTAAATTAGAGAACATGAACAAAAGCATTACGGACATGATGTCGAAGGTCAACACACCAACACCACCCTCACCCACGCTGCACCGCCTCGTGCAACACCACCCACAGACAATTATCAGTAGGAATGGGGAAGGGAATAGACAATATGTCCTTAATGAGCACCCCTACCGCTGTGACGCTGTCGCCTCTGGAATAACACAAACACTCACCAACACACACCAAGCCCACCAATCCCCAACGGCAGTAGGGCCAGAAAAGAGACAACCACTGGTGCTAGAAGGCCACAATCCAATGTTTGGTGAGATCCCAATATATTGTGGACTCCCACAGGAACAAGCCAGAGTGGTAAGAAGAAAGGTCAGGACCACCGAAGCACAGAAACTTAAAGTCTTGGGGACACATGGACGCCCAGACGACATACTATATGACGTCTCGGGCTCTGCTTCCTTGCGCACCGTTAGGATGAAAAATAGACACAACATAAGTCTCAGCAGACCATGTCCACCACAAACAAGCAATGATCTCACTCCTAATGAGATAGTGACATTAGGGGAAGGTTCAGATTATGCAGTTAACCCCTTTTCAGACGATTTGGCAGGCTGGTCAGAGCCCTTAGCGCCGCAAATGCTCCCTTGGCCAAGAGAAGGCTCTTTTGAACCTCAGTACATGGCAACAGCAGTTGAATGTATCCTCAAAGGACTAGGAGATGAGGATTGGGACTATGACTACATGAGGGAGAGCCTGAAAGTCTGGCAAAAATATGCTCGCCAGCATGACTCTACAGGACCCACAGCGCAACGCCTTGGGGTCATGCGCCAGATGCCACTGCTCTACAAAAATGTCACTCATCCCCCCATCTACATCCCATTGTCTACATTAGACAAAGAAAATTTCAAAAACCTGGCATGCGTTGACAACGCTCATACTTGGGCTTGTGTCATTTTTATGGAGCCTAAAGGGTTGGTAAGAGACATTTCAGATGCCCAGTTGTTTGGATCCCCTGAAGACTACTCCAAGACAGAGATTATCTATCAAAACAATGTGCCTATCTCAGTAACAGTGGAGATTAGGACACCAACAGTCACCCCTAGCTATGACTCTGCCCGAGAGGCAGATCTGGCTCAAGTACCTGCACATCTTTGGACAACAGGCCCAAACGATGTAGGCCTTATTAGCTCTGCCGCGCCATTCAAGATAACTGTTAAACAAGGCGCTATCCTGCCCAGAATAAAACAGTATCCCTTGTCCAAGGCAGCGGAAGAGGGCATTGCCCCTACCATACAGGCATTGCTAGATCAAGGAGTAATATATCCTTGTATCTCTCCTTGTAACACAGCCCTTTTTCCTGTACGGAAGGGGAAGACAAATCAATGGCGTCTAGTACATGATCTGCGCGCCGTTAACAACATAGTTGTACCAGAATTCCCTATTGTCCCAGACCCCTCTGTCATCCTCATGAACGTCCCCCGATGCACAGTACTTTTCTGTCATCGACCTGAAAAATGCTTTTTTCAGCATTCCTTTGCACCCAGACAGCCAATACCTATTGGCTTTCACATTCAGAAATGTGCAATTAACGAACACAAGGCTCGCTCAAGGGTACTGTGAGTCCCCTAGCGTCTTCAACAGGGTTGTCAAAGAAGACTTGTCCAATTTCCAATGTGACAGCACCTTACTGCAATATGTCGATGACATACTGCTTTGCAGCCCCACAGAACAACAATGCAGGAAAGACACCATCTTCTTACTTACCACTCTAGCACAAAGAGGATATAAAGTTGACAAACAGAAGTTACAGTACTGTCAGAAAGAGGTACATTATCTAGGACAGCTACTGTCTGCATCAGGCAGACGAGTCACTCCAGGTCGAGTTGAGGCAATAAAAGGCACTTCTGAACCCCAAACAGTTAAAGACATGCAAAAATTCCTCGGCCTGGTTAATTATGTCCGCCAGTGGGTCTTTGATTTCGCAACAATAACTGCTCCATTACTGAAAGCTGTGAAAATGGGCAAAGACAGACACAATAAAATTGAGTGGACACCTGAAATGCGAACAGCCTACACCCAGCTCAAAGATGAGATAACAAATGCACCAGTGTTAGGATCACCTGATTACACAAAAGAATTCTACCTATTCACTCACTGTGATGGTTTAGTCATGACGGCAGTACTCACTCAGAAATACCCCATGGGCCATAAGCCCATTGCCTACTTCAGCGGCATGCTGGACGCTGTCATGAAAGGTCATTACCCCTGCGAACAGGCCCTTGCTGCCGCAGCATTTGCTGTTGAGAAAACTACCCCCATTGTAATGGGTTCCCCACTGACTATGTACACCGAACATGCCGTCTTTGCAATAATACAAAAAGCCAAGACAACTTTAACAACACAAAGAGTGTCAGGTTACGAAGTCATACTGTCACTACCTTCTCTGAAGATTGTAAAATGCCATACAGTAAACCCTGCCACATTTTTGCCCATCCAATAGCCACCTCAGATGATGACACCCATGATTGTGCCACATATTCACCAGATGAGTCTGGAGCAGCAAAAGAGGACCCCTTGCTAAATAGTACTGTATATTTTGTTGATGGCTCCTCTACCATTGATCAAGAAACAGGAGTCAGGTACACAGGAGCTGCAGTAGTTAAAGCACAGCAGAATGATTCCTCTGATTCCCTAGACATTGTACAGCAACTTACATTACCATCACATTATTCTGTCCAGGCAGCTGAACTGGTAGCACTCATAGCTGCCTTAAACATTGGAGCTGATGACCGCATTACAATTTATTCCGATTCTGCATATGTTACTACGACTACACACTCCAGCATCCTCCGCTGGAAGAGGCGCGGCTTCCTCAAATCAGATGGTACACCTGTCATTCACAAAACGTTACTAGAGGAACTTATTGAGGCCCTTACACTACCAGCTGAAGTAGCCGTAGTCAAATGCGCAGCGCACACTAATGGCCAAGATTTTGTCTCCAGAGGTAACGCCCTGGCAGATTGGGCAGCTAAGGCTGCAGCCAGAGGCCCCCAGCAACAGGCCCCCCACTTCACGCAACACCAGAGGTACCATTTGCCCCCATTTTACTTTCCCAAACACTGCCTCCCACAGAGCATGACAATAGCAATGAAGGAATTCCAAAAACACCATCCCAATTCACAACACCATTTGACATTGACACAACTCAGCAATATGATCACACTGCACAGTTACACCTTAGAGAAATGCAAGAAAGTGCACCAGATCAAGAGAAAGAGTTATGGAAGAAGAGGGACTACAACAGGACTCCGCCGATTTCATATACAGACAGACAGTAACAGGGAAACCTGTGATGCCACAGGCTTTGCTACAAGTAGCATTAGACCAACTCCACCTTCCCACACATGTCACCCGAGATAACATGTCCACCACCTTGCAAATAGACTGGTTCATCCCCAATGCCTATGAACAGATACAATTGTATGTTAATAAATGTCTCATTTGCCATCAATATTCCCCAAACCCGACTCTCAAAACAGTTGCTTCCACCATTCCTAGACCATCTGGCCCCTTCAAAGAGCTACACATTGACTATGTCGACATGATCGACCGCTGCCAAAATTACCGCTATCTCATTGTAGTAGTGTGTCCATTTTCACGCTGGATCGAAGCTGGACCTTGCGTCCACTGCGATGCCAAGGCAGCTGCCACATTCCTACTCCGTGATGTCATTACTCGCTGGGGCATTCCAGACGCCATCCGGTCCGACAACGGAAGTCATTTTTCAAACGCCATCTTTTCCTCCCTGACCACAATGCTAGGCATTAAACACAAACTGACATCAGCTTATCACCCACAAAGCAACGGCATTTGTGAGCGCCTCAACGGCTTGCTCAAAAATAAAATAAGCAAAATAAGCGCAACAATAGGAAAGAAATGGCTTTATTGCCTACCTATAGCACTCTTTGCACTAAGAAACTCCCCAAGTTCGGATCACCACCTCACGCCCCATCAGCTTGTCACTGGACCATCCATAAATGTAACAGTTCCTTCCACACGCCCTAAAACAGATAGTGAATCATCACCAGAGATAGTTAGGGCAGAACTTTACCAATATCTGTGCCAACTAACAAGCGCAGCGCAGTTCCTTTCTACCCAGGTATCCAAGAGGAGAGACAAGGGCCCCATCGATCCTGAGCTCCCACCAATCCGTCCCGGGACACTGGTATTCGTCCGGAAAAACGTCAGGCGTTGGAAGGATCCTAAGTTCGAAGGTCCCTTCCAGGTGATAGACTCATCACCAACTGCAGTGCGAATAGCTGAAAGAAAAGCATGGATCCATCGCAGCCACGTCCGCCTAGACCCCGCACCACCACCTCAGCCAATGGACTAAAGGAGGGACGGGACATACCATCAGTGCCACTCCATGAAGACAGCGGCCTTCCATCCTCCTGTGATGAAGAAGACGATGAGCATCGCGTACTTACAGTCAAGAATGCTAATGGAGATGCAAAGTTATGTATTTCACTTGTCTTAGTATTTTGTGTTTTTGCTACAGTGACTTTGGCAGTTCTCAAATGGTACATGTTTTATCTTGCAACTACTGATCAGTGTTATCTTTCGGATGCTATCACACCATCTTCAGGACAGTCAGTTGTGCCACCAGATAGAGACAAAATCGAAAGTCCACCACTCCCACCTTGTACCGCTAGTACACACCCCACATCCACAGTTACTGATCTGATCCCAAGCAGTGCTACTACCCCAGGGGATGGCGTTCTGGATCTCACAACAGGTCCCCAGTTGCCCCGCCATTCCCCTCCCCGCACTAACCGTAGATTTAAACGAGGTAGACCAAGGTTCTGGAGGACCCGTAGACCAAGACCTGAGGTTACACAAGAGTGGCCCACCTCTCTTCAGGACACAATGGTTCACATTGCACACCTTCATTCCAGGCCCGATTTCCATTCCACACGTCCGGACAAATTCGATCCGGATCATGGAGCCCATGATGCCCTGTTAGACAACATGTGGTACCGGCATATGTCCAAAATAGGAAAAAAGGCAACAAAAGAAGCATGTTTCGTGTTCTCACATATCCCTCATGCAGTAGGCGCAGACAAAATGATTTTCCCAAAAGAAGTACCACCCCCAGTAGCCAAGTGTCTCCTCCACCTGTTCCTTTGCCGTATATACGGTCAGATTCAGCTTCTGTCAGCCAGTCTCGATACTGCATTTGTAAACACTACGGCATGGGATTATGAGTATGTCACGTTCAGAATTGTGACTGACAAAAAATCATTTGACAAAGGCATGGAGGAGCTGTATAGGATGAGCATATCTGACTCCTTAACACAACATTGGGAGCGTAGTTTTGCCTATTTACGCTACTTCACCTTTACAACACCGATGGCAACATGTCATCCACTAATAGACCAGAGCCTCTGTAAATACAGGCCTGTGTTGCGTTTACGGACCAATATCTATTATAACAATAAGTGGCACGGTCCACACAACCTGACCTGTAGAGCGGCTTCCTTAGGAGCACCCTTTATAACGACAGACTGGGAGGGGGACACCGATTGGGATATCGAGAGTGAATGCGAAGGGGTCTGGGCACAAGAAAGTAGAAGGTACACCTTTAGTAAGGACACCACCTACCAATGGAAGAAAGTATATAAACTAAAAAATCCTCTCCTTTGCTTCCTAGGTAACGGTACTTGCCTTGTGGGCAGCAACACTAACTGTAACACAACAGTTTTTAATGTGGACCTCCAAGACGGCACCGCCGGCCTCATGGACATCTTTTGGGCCTGCGGAGAACGCATCTACGCCCAGTTGCCTCCTCAATGGAAGGGCCTATGCACCATGGTCACCATGCATGAACTGCATCTCGTTGTCCCGGCATCCAACATTTCTCAAGTGCTCGAACACCCCATGACAGGCGATGTCACCCTGCTTCACCGACACCGAAGGAGTGCTCAATATTTTGCTAACGACGCCTTTAAGGAAGTTCCTGACGAGTTTCGCCTGTTCAATGGCGCCCAGGAATTCTTTGGGGGCCTGTGGCCCATCTGGCAAACATCTGCTAATGCCCGGTGGCTGCAGGTCACACGCTATGAACTAATGACTCTGATCAACAACACCCGAGATGGGTTCAACGCAATACAGGAAGAATTACGACCAATAAGACTTATGGTTCTAGAGCATAGATACGTTCTAGATCAACTCACAGCTATGCAGGGAGGGTATGCGCTTCCATCGGATCGAGCTGCTGTACTTTCATACCGTCTAATGATGCCGCTAACGGGTCTCTCGCTAAGGCCATTGAGGACTTGGACAATTTGGGAAAAAAGATGCGTGATGAGGGCGGTGCTGATGCAGACCCTATTACGAGCTGGTTCAACTTGGACTGGATGCCTTCATGGCTATCTGCTATCTTGAAAATTATGTTACCTATTTGTTGTGTCATCATGTTAATGTGTTGCGGTGCACAGGTAATAATGAGGTGTGTCAGCAGATGTAGCATCAAAGCAGTTGGGATAAATTACGTTAAAACAGGAATTTACCACAATGCAGACTATCAGGACATGCACCGTGTTCCCGGGGATGGGAATGGGCAGGTCCACATACAACTCATAGAACTAGCTGCCCCTGAGGCTTCTCCCAACACACCCTCAGCTCCCCCAGTCCCACCGCATAGGTACACTTTGAGGGAGGAGCATAACGCTCACCAGTATGACCAGTTACTGAGCCATGATGATGGAGAATATGTTACCCTACAATCAGAATTGCAACCCCCGGCTGCGTGCCCCTACGTTAATGACCCACTCAGCATGCACCCGACCCCTGAGGGTCCTTCAAAGTATTCTATCCGAGATGTGTTCAAAAATGAACAAGAGCAGGGATATGAAGGAGGGTCCCGAAGGCCCCATCTTACCATCTAACAAGAAACCCATTTTTGATTTTGCACTGCCCACTGAACATGATACCCCTAAGATAGGCCCTACCAGGCAGGCTCAGATAGAATGTCTTAAGTTGTCCACTTTCCTTCATCCTGGGAGTGCATCTCACATAGGCCCAAGCCCAGCTCCATAGATAACCATATCGTACATAGGACCAAGCATGCCTTCCTAGATACAAATGTATAGGCCCAAAAAGCCAATGACTCCTGCTCTCATTTTATAATAATAATAAAACAGATCTCGTAGGCCTCACTGATCTGCTAGCAGAGATCTGTTCCATCCACCGAGAGACAACATCAGCCCCCTCTTGTAAATTTCCACAGTTATGAGAATAAGAGTGGCCCCCACCTACGTGACAATCTGTTGGTACATCTGGCTGTGTCACAAGCAAGATTTGCGATATTTTTAGTTATGAAACTTTCCGCGCTTGCTTAACTGAAACTGAGAAGGCGGCAACGTGACCAAGAATTAATATATTAAATATTAATTCTGAGCATTTTTACGGTAAAAGTTATCCTTTGTTTACTTTTTGCGGTCAAGAACACTGACCATCTGCTAAAAGCTCTGTTTCATCATGATACCACTTCTCGGTTTTATATAAAACTTTCCAGTTACTGTAAGCGGGCGGTTAAGTGGCCTGCGTCAGATCTCGTGTCAGACGTGGGTGTAAGTTCTGCATTTAACCATATAAAGAGCTTCGCCCAGGGTGCGGCTCTGAACTCTCTGCGCATCAGTGCATGACTGCATATAGAGGGTTCCCGATCGATCGTCCGTGTGACTGGGCCTAGAACTTCAACTTCCAAGGTGGTAATACTCTTATCTGATTATTTTGCCTATTGGCTTTATCAGCTTATCTGATTATTTTGCCTATTGGCTTTATCAGCTTATCTGATTATTTTGCCTATTGGCTTTATCAGCCTATCTGATTATTTTGCCTTTTGGCTTTGTCAGCTCAACTAAATATTAGCCTTTTGGCTTTGTCAGTCTATCTAACTCAGCTCATTCTAACCCAAGCCATTGCATTTATTTTAGTTTAAACTGCGTAGTCTTGAATGGTGTTGCTTTCTTAAAAAGAGATTAGCTTCTAGGCGCTAGCCTACCCATCCTTTTTAAAGTCAGGGTTGCTCTTTAGGCAGCTACTCATAGCATAATATTTAGACATATATTTGCTTCTTTTGAACAACTGATTTATAACATTGTCAATACATTTATTTTTCATCCTGCTCATGTGTTCATGGGCAACATTTTAATCGAACTGTTTCTATGCTTTTGAACTGCTTAAATAAAAAGTCACTGTATTTTACATCGTGGTTTCTTCTTTCCAAGTGAACGAGCAGAACAGGGGTCAGGCTCTCTGGAGTCGGGAGTCGGTAAGCAGAGGGGTGTGGCCACCAAAATACTACCCTCAATCAGCCGCACTCTCAAACTATTCTGGAACTGCAGTAATGGTGCTCGTGCTCGCTTCTCGAAAGCAGAGCTATGGCTGAGCCACTGCCGCTCCTCTGCTGCAGTCTGCAACTCTCTCGCCACGGAAGGGTCCACCACATTACTGCCGCCCTTCATTGCACAAACCAGCTGCTTCAGTCACGGGGCTTCCTCCTTCTCTCAATAAGTGACTGCATCCTACGGACAGCAAAAACAGCCTGGCACCGGCGCTGATGTGCTCCCAGTTTCTCCACATTGGGTGAGTGCATTTAGTAATGCTCATGTTGCTTTCACCTTCCGCCCGTGACAGTTTATCATTTAGCCGGGTGCAGTTTCCTTTAATTTACACGTCCCGCCCGCTGCTTTTCATTAGATTTTTAATTTTTTTTAACTTATGAGGTATTGTACTTCCAACTAACTTCCCAGCAAGCATTTTGTCGCATGCTTATTTAAAATAATGGTCCATTCCGGAGAGAATGAAAATAACCATATGCGTTCTCGATTTATTATGCTATTTTACTATTACTCCCGTTCTAACTTTTATTCGCATCCACTCATTGGCTGTTTTTCTTCAGATCGTCACTCCTCTTCTTCACCACCTGCACTGCACTAACTAGCCTTAGTATTCGTTTTGTCTTCCTGTCATGCCGCCTTTCTAACACATTTATATTCTTTGATCAGTATTTGGTGTAGAGTGAAGCAACACGACGTTGAGCGCAAATGTGAAAAATGCAGAGGCATCGAATTAATAGTTTGTTCAGTGGTGCGTGTTTCAGAGCCGTAATTGATTCGTGGCTTGTTGTTAATGAAAATGTGATTCTGTTAGCAAATTCCTCTGAATGCCTTTGAATGCAGAAATCGGGGGCTGCAAGAGACAGCAAGTGATGCTGGGCCAAAATAAAAGTCAGGATACCAGATAAACACGCAGTCAGTGTACGGAAACATGCCTGTATGCCATATAGAGAGCATTATCTTCACAAAAGGAATGTATGAACACATGATTAGTAATGTCGTTTTTGCATCAATTCTGTTTTAGAAGGTGCTTTTCAAGCATGTCAGGATTTCATTAAAGCGAACATGGAAATCACTCAATGAAACCCATCTGGCTGCTGAATGTGGTGTGGATAATGTTTGCTAAGAAGCTCTGCAAATCAGGATAAAATAACCAGAGGAATTTGAACAGGAACAATTTGGGGCTTTACACAATTGAATTGAATTGAATTGAATTGGGCTTTACACAATGAGTTGCATACAGCGGTAACAGAACAGCAGTAGAATAGGAAAAACAGCATGTCACGACCAATCAGGTTCGCTTGTGTGCCGAAGCGAACATTCCAAACTTCTCCTTCTTCCAAACAAAAAAAAAGCATTTGCAATGCAATAGGTCTCGCATTTACGCAAGTTTAAGCTATCGGCATTGTAAATGACACTGCGTTTTATTTATGTTTTCAAAAACCAAAACAAAATTAAAGGCATTGTCATTTACAATGCCAATAGCTCAAACTGGCGTAAATGCGAGACCTATTGCATTGCAAATGCTTTTTTTTTTTAATGGGTGATATTTGTGGTCTGTATGCTTTTTTTTTTTTTTAAACGGCACGCAATTGGGCAAAGGCGGGCGCATGTCCCGCCTTTGCTCCACCCATTCCCGTCCGTGTCTAGGACGCGCATCAGCGCGCGGCCCAGACGACAGGCTCCCTCGCCCCCCCTCGCTCCTCTGTGGTGCGCGCACACCACTGGTTTCGATTCCCGCGATTGCAACCGATGTGTTTGGGTGAAGAAGTGCAGCGTGCGGGTTACAAAAGCATCTTCAGGCTTATGGTTCTGGCTTTGTCGGACTGGTGGCGTTCTTCATGGCGGGATCAGGTGTTCCTTGCGGTGAGTGCGCCTTTGGGAAATTTGAGTGTGCATAGAGTAATACTGCAATGTCGTGCTGCGCAGCCTCCAGGGCAATGGACAGGGCGCTGCTGCCGTCATTATCTGTGATAGAAACATCACACCCTGGTTGCGCTAAGAGCACTTTTACGGTCTCCACACGCCCGTGCTCATTCTTTCTTTCCTCCTGCCCCCCCCCCACCTTCATCTCAGTTTTAAGATTTTCCTTCCTAGACACCGAGCGTTTCTTTGGATGTTTTTATGTGGTAACATGAAATCCAAGCTTGTAAACTCTTACAAGCATGCGAAAATTTGAAGATGGGTCGTCTTTTGTTTCTCAGTGCTGTCAGCCAAGACTCGCAGGCTAATGATATCAGTTATTAAAAAGAAAACATCCCTCCCTCCCCCTTTGTGTTGCTTGTTACAGCTGGCACCGTAGTAAACACAGTAATAACTTTGGGAGGATAAAATGCATTTTCGGCCATTCTGGGCCATTCTTTGATTAAAATATGTACTAGTTTACCAACCCATTAATTGTTTCAACCTTTAATTAAAGAACATTTTTAACATGAAAGCATCAAGCAGAGGATAATGCAAAGTATCTTTTTGTGAGAAACCGAGGCGAGGTTATTGAACTGGAGAGCGCTTGGGCAAACTCTCTCAACACAAGCATCTTCATCCAGCACAGCCAGCCACTTTGTGTTGTGCTTGAAGGCACTTCTGCTGAGTATACCCATTTCCAGCTCCATTTGCATACTTACACAGTTACTATCCACATACTTCCACTACACATCATACCACATAATTCCACTACACACCATACCATATAATTCCACTAC
The DNA here is from genome assembly GCA_963921515.1 of Calotriton arnoldi. Taxonomy (NCBI): domain Eukaryota; kingdom Metazoa; phylum Chordata; class Amphibia; order Caudata; family Salamandridae; genus Calotriton; species Calotriton arnoldi. The sequence continues at coordinate 62,488 of CAWUFW010014741.1, forward strand.
ACAAATCCACTCCACACAACACAATTCCACAACTAACAATACCAATACAACCCACATAATTCCACTACACATCACATACATACACTCCATAACACATGGGTAAAATACATTGTCATTTACAACGCCAATAGCTCTAACTCAAGGAAATGCGAGACCTATTGCATTTTCAATGCTTGTTTAAACTTGATGTTAAAGGCACAATCCTTTTTATCAGGGGGACCTTCCTTCACATAAACTATCATAGGCAATTTGCTGTTTCTATGTGTGCTGCACAAGGGGCGTAGGATTGGATAGCAAATCTTTAAATAAACAAAGCCTGGGGAGGAGGCAAGCGGTTGATAGCAGAATAGTTTTGTGAGTTGCACCCTGGCTGTATAACTGAGGACCAGGAGTTTGAATCTATGCAAGGCACAATCGTCCTTCCTGGGTCTATTATATGAGCATCATTAAATAGTATAATAGTAACTACTTAGAAAAAGTGGAATGAAACACTATTATATGTAAGTGATAATTCAAATGACAGCTAAAAATACCTTTGACACACCACCACATAGGTATTGTGCGTTTCACCACTGCGTTAATACCCAATGAGTTGTGTGCATCTTAACATGCTAAATATTCTAGGCAAAGGCTCAGAATAACATTACCGTTACCAAGCATTGGCAAAGTCAATAGGTCTCGCCTATAAGAACTATTGGCTTTGGCAATGTGTATGTGCTGTGTTGTACACCAGTGTGGCTGCTCTTCAGCATGGTTAAAAGTTAGTGGTATGGAGTAGCCTTGAGGGGAGTGGTAGGAGTAGAGTGTCATAGACTGGATTTGTTGGAGTAGAGTGTTGTTGAGTGTAGTAGGTGGAGTAGAGTGTCATACAGTTGAGTAGAGGGGAGTAGAGTTCAGTGGTTCAGTGGCAGAGAGTGTTGTAGAGTGCAGAGTCGTGGAGTGGAGTCCCGTAGAGTGGAATGGGGTGGAATCGGTGGAGTGGGTTGGAATGGATTGAGATAGTGAGTGAATTGGATTGGAGTAGATTGGGGTGGAGTGAGGTGGATTAATTTGATTGGAGTGGGGTGGATTGAAATGGGGTGAGGTGGATTGGATTGAGGTGGATTGGAGTAGGGTGAATTAAAGAAGGGTGTATTAGATTAGTTTGGGGTGGATTGGATTGGGGTGGATTGGATTGGATTGGGGTGTTTTGGAGTGGGGCGAATTGTTTTGGATTGGAGTGGAGCAGACTAGATTGATGCAGATTGGAGTGGGGCAGATTGTTTTGAATTGGAGCTGATTGGAGTGGGGCAGATTGGAGTGGAGCTGATTGGAGTGGGGCACATTGTTTTGGACTGGAGTGTGTCAGATAGCTTTGAGTTGAAGTGGGGCAGATTGTTTTGGGTTGAGTGGGACAGATTGTTGTGGGGAAGACTTTTTGGGATTGGAGTCGGGTGGATTGGATTGCAGTGGCATGGATTGGGGAGGATGTGGATTGGATTGGGTTGAGGTGAGGTGGTTTGGATTGGAGTGGGGTAGATTGGATTGGGGTGGGTTGGATTGGTGTGGGTGGATTGGATTGGAGTAGGGTGGATTGTGGTGCATTGGAGTTAAGTGAATTAGGATTGAATGGGTAGACTGGGGTGAGGCAGATTTGACTGGGGTGGATTGGAGTCGGGCGGATTGCAGTGGGGCGGATTGCAATGGGGCGGATTGGAGTGGGGCAGATTGTTTTGGATGGAGTGGGACAGATTGGAGTGGCACAAATTGTTTTGGATTGAATGGGTCAGACTAGAGTTGTGCAGATTGGAGTGGGGCAGATTGTTTTGGAGTCGGGCAGATTGGAGTGGGGCAGATTGTTTTGGACTGGAGTAGGGCAGATTGTTTTGGATTGGAGTGGGGGCAAATTGTTTTGGATTGAGTGGAGCAGATTGTTGTGGGGAAGAGTTTTTGGGATTGGAGTGGGGTGGATTGGATTGCAGTGGGATGTATTGGGGCGGGGGTGGATTGGACTGGGTTGAGGTGAGGTGAGGTGGATTTGATTGGAGTGGGGTAGAGTGGATCAGGGTGGGATGGATTGCTGTGGGGTGGATTGGAGTGGGGTGGATTGTGATACATTGCAGTGAAGTGAATTAGGATGGAATGGGTGGACTGGGGTGTGGCGGATTGGAGTGTGGCGGATTGGAGTGTGGCGGATTGGAGTATGTCGGATTGGAGTAGGGTGAATTAAAGAAGGGTGTATTAGATTAGTTTGGGGTTGATTGGATTGGATTGGGGCGTTTTGGAGTGGGGCAAATTATTTTGGATTGGAGTGGGGCAGACTAGATTGGTGCATATTGGAGTGGGGCAGATTGTTTTGAATTGGAGCTGATTGGAGTGGGCAGATTGGAGTGGAGCTGATTGGAATGGGGCACATTGTTTTGGACTGGAGTGTGGCAGATAGCTTTGAGTTGAAGTGGGGCAGATTGTTTTGGGTTGGAGTAGGGCAAATTGTTTTGGATTGAGTGAGGCAGATTGTTGTGGGGAGTATTTTTTGGGAATGGAGTGGGGTGGATTGGATTGCCGTGGGATGGATTGGAGAGGAGGTGGATTGGATTGGGTTGAGGTGAGGTGGGTTGGATTGGAGTGGGGTAAATTGGATTGGGGTGGGTTGGATTGGTGTGGGGTGGATTGGATTGGAGTAGGGTGGATTGTGGTACATTGGAGTGAAGTGAATTAGGATTGAATGGGTGGACTGGGTGAGGCAGATTGGAGTGGGGCGGATTGGAGTGGGTCGGATTGGAGTGGGGCGGATTGGAGTGGGGCGGATTGAAGTGGGGCAGATTGGAGTGGGGCGGATTGCAGTAGGGTGGATTGGAGTGGGGCAGATTGGAGTGGGGCAGATTGCAGTAGGGTGGATTGGAGTGGGGCAGATTGTTTTGGATGGAGTGGGGCAGATTGGAGTGGCGCAGATTGTTTTGGATTGGATGGGGCAGACTAGAGTTGTGCAGATTGGAGTGGGGCAGATTGTTTTGGAGTGGGGCAGATTGTTTTGGATTGGATGGGGCAGATTGTTTTGGATTGGATGGGGCAGATTGTTTTAAATTGAAGTGGGGCAAATTGTTGTGGGGCAGATTTTTGGGGATTGGAGTGGGGTGGATTGGTTTGCAATTGGACGGTTTGGGGTGGGGTGGATTGGATTGGGTTGAGGTGAGGTGGATTGGATTGGGGTGGATTGGTTTGGGGTGGGTTGGATTGGAGTCTGGTGGATTGTGGTGGATTGGAGGGGGTGAATTAGGATGGAGTGGGGGGACTGGGGTGAGGCAGATTGGAGTGGGGCTGAATGGAGCGGAGCTGTATGGAGCGGAGCAGATTTGTTTGTATGGAGTGGGGCAGATTGGAGTGGCGCAGATTGTTTTGGATTGGAGTGGGGCAGATTGGAGTGGGGCAGATTGTTTTGGACTAGAGTGGGAAGATTGGAGTGTGGTGGAGTGGAGGTGTATGGATTGGTCTGGGATGGATTGGATTAAGTGGGGCGGATTCGTGTGTTGTGAGGTGAGGTGGATTGGTGTGGATTAGCGTGGATTGGAGTAGTGCGGATTGGAGTGGTGTGCATTGGGGTGTACTGCATGATTATGTGTTAAAACATTTCAGAAAATACACATAAAAAAGAAACAATGTAGCTTTGCAATAAAACAATCCTCATCTTTCGAGAACAGCGCCCACAAGCAAAAACAAAAGAAAACTTGAGTGCAAAGTAATGAAAGATTTGGCAAAATAAAAGAAACTTAACTAGCAGGTTTCCCCCACCTCTCTGCATTTACTAGACAGCCCTTTACGTTTAGCACTGGTGACCTGGGCTGGGAAGCAAACATGCTAGTCCATCTGTGTAAGAAAATCTAGTTATCCAACAGTATAGAGCTGCGAGGCCAAGGACAGGGCCCCCCTGCCCTGGGCCTCCTAGCACTATATAACGGCTACAAAGCCCTGCGAAAGGGGCCCACTCTAGACCTTGCAGCCTGATAGAGGGCTGCGAGGCCCAGCTGCCATGGACTTCGCAGCACTGGATAATGGCCCATGTCCCAGTGATAGGGGCCCCACACCTAACCTTGCAGCCTGATCCGGTGCTTCCAAGCCCAGGGGATGAGGAAACACCTCCCCTGTGCCTGGAAGCAGTAGCGAGACACGCTGCTAAACACTGCTCTACTGTGCCAGTCTGAGCTGGATGCTCCCTCCTCCCCTCATCAACCTGTCCTTACCTGTTAATGTCCGGCTCCTTTTGGAAACAAAAGAGTCTTCTGTTACCTGGAAACGGAATACACAAAGGGCAGACAAGACTTCTCCACAGGTTTTTAACAGCGGTGCTGCCCCGCCCTCGTCCCTGAGAGCCCACTTTGCTGCCGTCACGTCCCCTACCTAGTCTTTCCCCTCTCCCCACCATTGCAGCCCCAGGAATGCTACCACGCCCTGACCAGCGAGGTCAAGACACCTCGCTTAACATTGGCAATGTGATCGGGTTGGGGAGGGGGTCCTGAAGGAGCAGGTGGGCTGACTATGAAAGTGCAGCCTTTCAGACAGAAGCGGGGCCCCATGTTTTGAACTGAGCGCGGGGCCCTGGGCAGCTGCCCACACTGCCCATGCCTAGCGCCGGCCCTGCCTTCAATTCAAAAGGAGCCTGCACTCGTGATATGGAGAAAATCTTTTATTCAGCAGCACTTGCTTCAAAAGCAGGAACGCGTTTCGGCTGTCTTTAAAGCCTTTATCAACCTGAGAAATGCACGATGACATCAGTGCATTTAAATACTGCCCACACGTGTTGCAGCGACAGGCTACTGCCGTTTTTAAACTTGATGTTAAAGGCACAGTCCTTTTTATCAGCAAACACTGCTGCTACAAGGTGCAATAACTTTATTGTCCACGAGTGTTTGCTGATAAAAAGGACGGTGCCTTTAACATCAAGTTTAAAAAACAGCAGTAGCCTGTCGCTGCAACACGTGTGGGCAGTATTTAAATGCACTGATGTCATCGCGCATTTCTCAGGAGTTTAGGAAGCTCGCAACAAAGCCACACCAAGGATTAATAAATATATATATCCCACTCCAACATCCGCAATTGAGCGGATAAAAATGGATGCACACCTCAGGGAAATTAAATAAGATGATTTATTGTGCTAAATTATGGGGTACTGACAGACGCATTTCGGCACAACGCCTTCTTCAATGTAAGAACATTGAAGAAGGCTGTGCCGAAACGCGTCTGTCAGTACCCCGTGATTTAGCCCAATAAATCATCTTATTTAATTTCCTTGAGGTGTGCACACATTTTTATCCGCACGATTGCGGATGTTTGAGTGAGTTTTTGGACGCGGCGGATTGCACCCGGGACACGAGGTGCGGCGCATGGTGAACTTTGTTTTGAACTATATATATATTGAGCAAAAACATGATAGTAACCCTGTATTTCTCCAGTATTTTGTAATAGATACGGTTCCACCGCTTAAACGAGGTGGAAACCGCGAGGCCAAATTGCGCCTCCTAGAAACCCGACATATACTGGAACTCGATACGAAATCTCCTTCAGGGTTAAATGCTAGTGCGGATCTTTATACTTGTCTCTGAGCGTTGGGAACACTGAATTATGGATTTATATCATATTGTATGTTAGGATCAGCTGTTTTGTACATATTTTAGACATCAAAATCTTGCCTCTATGAAACTTTAAAGTATGGCATTTTTTTTACATTTATGGTATTTTTAATATTTTTGACTTCATTATACACATTTTGACCAAGGAAATGCAATGCATACGAGGTAAAGGTTGCATATTAGTATAGGAAGGCCCACTTGGGCATTATTTTACAGTATATTTAGCAGCAGAATTAGGGGTTGTGCATTTAACATCAGTTAAGAAGATTTAAGTAAAGTTTGGTGCAACTATATTGCAGAAAACAATTTTACCGTTTGCACATGTGTTTTATAATAATAATTTTTTTAACGCATACAAGCATATCTATTTATATTTTTTATATATATTTATGAGCTTATTTATTGAATGCGTATTAAGTTTTGCACATATACTGTAATTTATTATGCTGCTGTTAGTAACTTTTCAGTTTCTATGCACTTGCACTTTGACTTCATGTCGTCATTTCCTGGTACTTATCACTTTAAATGCCATGTTCTTTCTATGCAATGCGTCATGTGATCAAGACCCGAGTGGGGGTCGAAACGCGTAATGGCGGATTTGCTGGCATTCTATTAAACAGCACTGGATTTGCACCAAGAACTTTGGGTCTGCTCTCGTTTTCCTTGTCTGTGTGAGGCTTCTTTGGATGGCGAATTGAGTATATATATATATATATATATATATTCACTGAAAAACCATAGGTTTCAGGGGCGTTATAGTTAGTTGGACATTTCACTCGTACAAAACCATAGAAATTCCCCCGTTATAGTTAGTTCAGCTAACTATAACTCGTGCGCCCGCAATGCACTGCTGATGACGTCACATATTACATCACTCATGACATGGTCAGTGACATCACTCATGACATCACTGATGACATCTCAAATGACATCACTGATGACATCATCCTTGTGATAGAGTGGCAGACCTCCTCTCACCCTAATATAACCTTTGATACACACACTCAAAAATACAAACTAACATTTTCAAAACAATGGACATACCAATACCAGTTACAACACACCTATTCAGTCATTCTAAGATCTACACACACATCCACTCATTCACCAACAGTCCCTATACAGTCACTCATACATGTACTCACTCATCATATGTACTCATACACCTATACATCCTGTTACACACCACCACTCATCCATAGAGTTACTCACACACATAGTCACACATGCAAACAAAGTATCAAACATCCATTTACTTGCATATACAGTTATACACACACTACCACACTTACTTCTACAGAAACTTACACATACTTACTCTCTTAAACAATCACTTATAGAAACACCTACTTATTTGTACAGGAACTCTTCCAATCTCTCACTCTCACATATACTCACTTATATACACCAATACTCACATATACTAGTTTAAAACATATGTAGTTACTCATAAAGACACTATTGAGACAGTCATTCACTCACTAACACACCCATACACATACTCATCCACCTATACAGTCCTGCACACATGCTGTCTTCAACACATACAAACAGTGAGTCACTCATTCATGCATCTATGCACTAAGTAATACCCCCCACCGAACCATACAGACACTCAGACACTCATACTGATACTCAAAAAACAACTAATAACCCATATAGACACTCATGTAGCTACTCACCAACCCATGCAGCCACTTATACACAAAGTGAGAGACTGATACAGATATTTTCATATTTAAACATTACTCACTAACCCATGTATTCACTAAGATACACTTAGTCAGTTATACAATCAATTTTACAAAAAAATCATCCATTTAGACACTTATATACCCATTTATTCTTCCATCGACCTTGAGATATACATATATAAAACATATTTAATTTTCAGAAAAACACACATTCACTGGATGATCTCATCAGTGATGTCATCAGTGATGTCATTTGAGATGTCATCAGTGATGTCATGAGTGATGTCACTGACCATGTCATGAGTGATGTAATATGTGACGTCATCAGCAGTGCATTGCGGGCGCGCGAGTTATAGTTAGCTGAACTAACTATAACGGGGAATTTCTATGGTTTTGTACGAGTGAAATGTCCAACTAACTATAACGCCCTGAAACCTATGGTTTTTTCAGTGAATTTCTAAGGTTTTTTAAATGCTAATTTCTAACTATAACGTACCTGAAACCTATGTTTTTTTCAGTGAATATATATATATTTATTATACTTTGTATACATGTGAAAATGTCTCGGTCCCCTGTTTGCCTCGGTGGCATGGAAAAAATGGGTGGAACTGACGTCAGCACGCCGACGAGGTCCTCTTATGGCTCTGATGATGTCATACGCTGTCGCGAGCGGAGCCGTGCTCGTTGACGTGGGAGAGCTAGGAAAGAATTTCCATGGAATGCTGGTGCAGGGGATATTCACCTAAGTGTTCAGGCTAGTCCTTTGGGAGCAACTGTTTATGTTGCCACTCCAGAAACCGAAACCAGTGATCCGAGGGCAGAGGCCCTGCAGATGGCACACGAGGTGGGGTGCCCAGTCGTGTGCACCGGCGGGGCAGCGAAGTGACAAGCACCACAACCCACAAAAAGGTAACGAGGGCACTGAATAACACAGGATCTTCTCTTTGTATCTGGCAGGAACAACGAAGTTAAAATGCCCTAGTACCAAAATGTAGAATTAGTGCTACAATGGTCTTCAAGAGGACCTGCGATGCCGCTTCTGCCTCCCGTACCCTGGAGGCGGCACATGGGTCACGCGGTACGGTCATACTGCGGTGGGACGCACACTCGTTGACCTCTCATGACACTGATCCACACTTCAGGGAGGACGCTTTCCATTAGCTATGTTTTCTGATGACATGTCGCGCCAGCCCCATCCAACAAAAGAACTCCTTTAGATCCAAACAGACTCTTCCACTCTCTCACCGGAAGTGAAACCAGGCCACGCGGACACTTTCACAATACAACAGCCGGGAATGCACTTTTCGGTAAAAAAACACATTCCTTCCTCCTAATTAATCAAATAAACGTCTCACTGAAGAACAGGGGCCAGCTTTGATCGGTAAACAGCCGTTACAACGACTTTTTACTTTGCGATACCATTACAACGCATGCATTACCACGCATGCGTTGTACATCACGAAGTCATTACTACGCATTTTTTAGAACGCATGGTCATTTACCACGCATGGCTTTACAACGAATTTTGTTGTAAAGGTATGTATGGTAAATGACCATGCGTTCTAAAAACATGTAGACGATCCATATCGTTGTAAGGAAACAGAGGCTGTTCCGTTTCCTCACAACGACGTGCACCGCCCCTCAGAGATGACGTGAAGCAGGAACCACGAGGAGAGAGGAACCATGAGGAGTGAGAGGTAAGGGGGATTGGGCATGGGGTGGGGGTTTCTTTTCTAGGGTTTAGGGTAGTGCAGTGGTGTTTGGGTGGTGTAGGGGGTCATGCTGGGGGTAGTGTTTTAGGGTTTAGGGTAGTGCAGTGGTGTTTGGGTAGTGTAGGGGGTCGTGCTGGGGGTAGTGTTTTAGGGTTTAGGGTAGTGCAGTAGTGTAGGGGGTCGTGCTGGGGGTAGTGTTTTAGGGTTTAGGGTAGTGCAGTGGTGTTTGAGTAGTGTAGGGGGTCATGCTGGTGGTATTGTTTTAGGGTTTAGGGTAGTGCAGTGGTGTTTGTGTAGTGTAGGGGGTCATGCTGGGGGTAGTGTTTTATGGTTTAGGGTAGTGCAGTGGTGTTTGGGTAGTGTAGGGGGTCGTGCTGGGGGTAGATTTAGGGTTTAGGGTAGTGCAGTGGTGTTTGGGTAGTGTAGGGAGTCGTGCTTGGGGTAGTGGTTTAGGGTTTAGGGTAGTGCAGTGGTGTTTGTGTAGTGTAGGGGGTTGTGCTGGGGGTAGTGTTTTAGGGTTTATGTTAGTGCAGTGGTGTTTGGGTAGTGTAGGGGGTAGTGCTGGGGTAGTGTTTTAGGGTTTAGGGCAGTGCAGTGGTTTTTGTGTAGTGAAGGGGGTCATGCTGTGGGTAGTGTTTTAGGGTTTAGGGTAGTGCAGTCGTGTTTGTGTAGTGTAGGGGGTCGTGTTTTAGGGTATAGGGTAGTGCAGTGGTGTTTGGGTAGTGTAGGGGGTCATGCTGGGGTTAGTGTTTTAGGGTTTAGGGTAGTGCGCCCAACCAGCCACAATATCCGTGGACAAAGGGGATCCTGACTCTTTGGAACGCTCCGTCAATTGAATAATTTGGGTCAAGGGCCCTACCACGTCCAAGACCTATCAATTCCTTTCTTGGGATCCCTCATATACTTGGAGAAAAAGGTACATAGTTTCTCATCTATTTCAGGCGTGTGTGCCACCTTCCCCTTCAGTGAGGGCCTGGGGCATTCTCCCCTCATCCTATTCCTGACCTCCCTTTCAAGGGGTTGATGGATTTTCCCCACCACATACTCTGCCACTTTGGCGTCAGGTGTCCACTTTGCCGATCTAGGATGGTAAATTTGGGTAGGCTCGAACATGTCCGAGTGGACCCCGTCCCCAACCGGGGACTGAGAGGAGTGGGACTGTGGATGCCAGGGACGCCCCGAGTCCTTATCCTCATCGGAGGAGAAATCGTCCTCCGATACACCCTCTCCCTCTAAGGGAAACCCGCCGTCGGGGTCTACAATAGTGGTGACAGTGTCGCAATTTTCTCCGGGCCCCTCCTCCTCCCGGCAGGGTGCATGTTTTAGCGTTCGCGCACTCTTGAGGAAGGTCTCCGTAAGTTTATCAAATCCTTCCAAGGGCCCCGCGTTATGCTTAATCCCCCTTTTATTCCCCATCTGGGAGCTACTTGGACCCGCCACCACCAGATCTGGGTCACTGAACACCCCAGGGATGCTTTTCGCCAGCTTATCAACCTGATCCCTAAGAGGAGCCAGCGCCCTAGAAATAGCCAGAGAGAGGGCTTGGTCCACTGCTGGAGGGAGAAGTTGGGGGCCATTCCTCCTCCACTTCCTGGTAGGAGGAGTAAAAATGGTCTTCTGGAGAAGACATGATAGCAGAGGGTGTGAGCACAGAACAAATACCCTTAAAATCCTTAAGACAGCCCCCTCGCCGGTGCTCCAACAGCTGGGCTTTCCCCGAAGCTGTTATAAGAATAGACTGAGGCGCAATACCAATTACCACCACCAGGTGGCGCTGGTCACTAACGTGGCCGTGTGGGGAAATCAAAATTCAAAATTCAAAATCAAAATCAAAATTAGGCGAGGGTTGGTCGGGAATCAAGCGGACACTAAAGGAGTGACCGGATTCCCAAACGCGCATAAAGACCAGCGGGAGCGCTCGACGGAGCTACCTCGCTCGGACCAGATGCGCCTGACAGGATCTCACCGCACGCAGAGCACACAGCGGGAGAAACTGCGAGGGGGAGAACGCGATCGGGAAGAGCCTGCTGCGCAGGGAATATGAAACAATACCAAGGCAATAATGCTAATAACGAGCACAAGAAACCGCTATACAAACAGCAACAACGTCAGATTAAGCCAAGAATGTAAGGAATGCACTTAACTGACGAGCAGTGAAGAAAGAGGAAGCGGAATGGACGTCACGATATTATATACGATGGACTGTGATATGTTGGACTATAGTTGCCTTGGAGACTACCCCCCTAATGGTTCATGGGTTGTGTAGTCTTTTGTTTAATGATTGTTGTGTTACGTTTTCTTTGAACTGCTATGCAAATAAAGTGAGGAAAGATATGCATAATCCTCGCCTCCGTCCTGCCATAGAATTCATTAAACTTTATTTGATCTGATTAAGAAACATGGATCATAAAAGTGTACATAAAAACAGTAAATCCTCTTTCCTAATACAATACAGTGAGAATTAATTAAAACCAGTAGGTAAAAACGGGTGTTACAAAGCCCGGTTCAGAGCAACTTCAGGTTAACAGAATCGTAAAGTTCAATGTTTCGCAAGATCAATCTCATGTACTTCGTGCAAAATACGCAATAAGGGGTCCAAGTAAGATGTAGCGCTCCAATACCTGACCAGTTTGCACTATATAAAACTGCAGAAAAACTAAAAATAAAAAGTGTTTTGCACACTTCTGTCATTGGGCTATATGTGGGCTACATCTGGGTGATATTTGTGCTACATTTGGGCTCTTTTTTCTCTGGTGGCCATCTTGGGAGACTTATTTGTTATGAAGTTTCCTAATTTCGTCATTTACTGCAGTCTCCTCAGTAGGAAATGCTTTCAGTTTTTACTTTGATTCCATCAAGAAGGCATTCAGATGTGTCACACATTTGCCATAAATTCAGAATGTTAGCACTCTAGTTGTTCATTAGATCACTGTAGTAAAGCTACTGCTCACCAGGGAGTTAACTGGAAGTCTACTGCTGGTATTGAAAGTGATTGTTTCAGTCTGCATGTCAGAATTTTCTAATGAAATAGAAGAGGATTTGAGATCTCACTTAAAACATGCCCTAAATTTTCTTTCTGCAGCACTAACCATAATTTTTATGGCAAAATGAGCCCCCTCATTTTGTTCCTTTTTAAATTAAATGTTTTAAGTGTTACCAGTTTATTCCAATCAAGCTGGCTTCAGGTGTGCCATACTTTTGTCATAAGTAAGACTGTTAGCGCTCTAGTTGTTCTTTAGAACACTCTGGGAAGCTGCAGTAGAACACAAAGGCATCAACTGACAGGCTGCTCCTGTTGAAATATAACAGGAAGATATTTGAGATCTCACTTAAAACATGTCCTAATTTTTCTTTCTACAGCACTAACCATAATTTCTATGACAAAATGAACCCCCTCATTTTGTTCCTTTTTAAATTAAATGTTTTAAGAGTTACCAGTTTATTCCAATCAAGATGGCTTCAGGTGTGCCATAATTTTGTCATAAGTAAGACTGTTAGCGCTCTAGTTGTTCTTTAGAACACTCTGGGAAGCTGCAGTAGAACACAAAGGCATCAACTGACAGGCTGCTCCTGTTGAAATATAACAGGAAGATATTTGAGATCACACTTGAAACATGTCCTAATTTTTCTTTCTACAGCACTAACCATAATTTCTATGACAACATGAACCCCATCATTTTGTTCCTTTTTAAATTAAATGTTTTAAGTGTTACCAGTTTATTCCAATCAAGATGGCTTCAGGTGTGCCATACTTTTGTCATAAGTAAGGCTGTTAGCACTCTAGTTGTTCTTTAGAACACTCTGGGAAGCTGCAGTAGAACACAAAGGCATCAACTGACAGGCTGCTCCTGTTGAAATATAACAGGAAGATATTTGAGATCTCACTTAAAACATGTCCTAATTTTTCTTTCTACAGCACTAACCATAATTTTATGGCAAAATGAACCCCCTCATTTTGTTCCTTTTTAAATTAAATGTTTTAAGTGTCACCAGTTTATTCCAATCAAGATGGCTTCAGGTGTGCCATACTTTTGTCATAAGTAAGACTGTTAGCGCTCTAGTTGTTCTTTAGAACACTCTGGGAAGCTGCAGTAGAACACAAAGGCATCAACTGACAGGCTGCTCCTGTTGAAATATAACAGGAAGATATTTGAGATCACACTTGAAACATGTCCTAATTTTTCTTTCTACAGCACTAACCATAATTTCTATGACAAAATGAACCCCATCATTTTGTTCCTTTTAAATTAAATGTTTTAAGTGTTACCAGTTTATTCCAATCAAGTTGGCTTCAGGTGTGCCATACTTTTGTCATAAGTAAGGCTGTTAGCACTCTAGTTGTTCTTTAGAACACTCTGGGAAGCTGCAGTAGAACACAAAGGAATCAACTGACAGTCTCTGCCCTTGTTGGATGTACATGTTTTACTGAGAATGTCAGACTTCATTCTCACATGACTGAGAAAGATAATGTGAATTTACAGAAAATATGCTCTCATTTTAGCTTCTGGAGCACCTTCCTAAACTGTATGGGACAAGCATGTGAAAATAGTTTTCTCTCAAACATGATTCATGATATCCCAGCAGAAGGTTTTTCACAGGGTAAAATCACCTTAGAACACACCACAATTCCTGAAATTAGTATGGTACCATCAACAAACGAATTCTAATGTAACTAAAGTCTGTTATCACCCTTTATAGTTCTCCTTTTGGTAACCCTCAAAATCTTTGATTCACTACAATGCATTTCAATGGGGTACTATAATTTATATTGGTCCCAAGATGGCTGCCAGCAATTCCAGGATGAAGTGCTGACAGCCAATCATATCTCACGATGACATGTGTGGTTAGGCTCCGTCCAGATATATATGTGTTTTCTTTTTCAAATTTCTCAGGAACTACTGAACGGATTTACACCATTTAACCAAAAGGCTTGACTCCGAACCAAGGACTACCTTTTTGCCAAATTTGGTGTAATTCCGTTCAGCAGTTCAGGCTGTAGCTGCGATGAAAGGTTCCTATGGAAAATTGCATGGGGAAAACACGTATTGGGACCCCCCTTTTTTCTCGGCCCCCACTTGACGAATCACCCCGAGACTTTCAGGATAGGAGCGGACCGGAGCGCCCCACGAGTTTTGAAAATTTCGCGAAGATTCGTCAACCGGCGCCAAAGTTATTTCAAATAGAATGTTGCGGATTTCCTATGGAAAATAGGTCCTAAGTATAACTATCTACTGGCGACCGCCAGTAGATAATATATATATATATATATATATATATATATATATATATATATATATATATATATATCCTATTAGCAGTTGCCATTAGGTAGTTATAGTTAGGACTGTGTTTTTTGACTTGCTGGTACCTTTCTTGACCTACAGTCGACTATCATGGCCCTCCCCCTCGGATTCTTTTATAAACCCAAGCTTTCCAGTGGAACAGCAGGATCCATAACAGTGTGGCCCCGCTTGGAAGACAGACGCCTACCCACCCTCCTTCCAGGCCTATAAACACTTTAGTGTCCTGGAATAATCCAAACCATACTTTCCGGGTACCACAAGGCGAACAGTTATTTGTACCACCTCTCATGGAGCTATTGAATCGCACCTCTGGGCACTCTGGACACCTGTGATTGACTGAGTAGGGCTGTTCCAGTGGAAATGGGGTTGTCATCAAATATTCAGCAGGACAATTCCCAGCAAGGCCGCAGGAGTTTGGGCGGAATGGACTGTAATTTCATCTCATGGAATGTTGCTGGCCTCGCTAACAAGTTTCTTGACCCCTCATGGATCCTAATTATAAAAAAGTTTAGCTTGATCTGTCTGCAGGAGACGTGGGTGATTAAGAACAGTTTCCCCCTGGAGGGTTATAAGTCCTTTTTTGTTCCGGCTACTCCTTCGATTTCAGGAAGATCCAAGGGTGGTCTTGTGATTTATGTTTCTCTAGCAATAAAGTATAAAATATCAGTGTTGTTCACGGAGAACCAGTGTTTACAGTCGTTGCTGCTGTGTACAGGGTCCTGTAAATTGTTTTTTTCAAAACATTTTTACAACGCAACGTCTTGTCCCCAGGGCGTTTGTAACATATCTTTGTTGGGCTCTTTTTCAAGAAAACAGCTTAAAGCAGATTTGAAAAACTTTGTGATTACCGGGGATTTTAATATCCACCTTTGCGGGGAACCTAGGATCACTAGTTTGATTGATCTGGGCTGCCCAAGTGTGAAGGGGATTTACTTTGAGCATACTGCACAAGACGACTCCCTTAATGATTTATTACACAAATTTGATGTATCCTCATCCATGTGTACAATAGAACCCTGCAGTAAGGGCCTCATCCCATCCTTTGTAGGGTGGGGAGGTGGTTCATTTATCAACTTTATTCTGGTATCAAAGCCTCTCCTCAAATTGATCTTGGGTTTTACCATGGAGGCCAGCATACACAGTGATCACAACCCTTTATGTGTTTATATTAGCAGGCCTTTATTAGGACCCAGCGAGGGGGTTGGGCAGAGCGGGGTATTGAAAACAACGGATGGAGGAAGAAGGTTAAAATGGGCCCAGATAACCCCCGAGTTATTCTATGAATCACTAACTACCCTGTGTGATAATGAGTTAGCATTGTGTACAACACCATCAATGGATTCGGGCGAGGTCATAAAAGCCTTTAAGGTTATCTCCTCCATAATAACAGACCTTCTTAGTGCCCCTGCACGGCGACCCTCTGTCCGGGTTCCCAGATGGTTTGATTCTGATTGCTCCTCTGCGGCCAGGAAATTAAAGGAAGTATTAGGTAAGAGCCCAAGGGATGTGACTTTAGTCAGAACATGTTGAAGGGGGTACAAAGCAAATTTGGCCAGACGCAGGGCAGCGCTGAAGGAGGAAACAATGAGGGAGTTAATTGAGGCCAGTACCTTGAAGAGCAGCTCCAAGTTCTGAAGCATAATAAATAGCACCTTTTTAAACGAAGATGGAGGAAACGCAGTGAGGGCCCACATCACAGAGGAGGAATGGGTGCTCCATTTTGAAGTCATGTTCCAGTGTCCCCCCGACATGAATAGTCCTCCCGGACTAGTGGCAGGGAAATCCGCCCTGACTTTTACGGTAGAAGAGGTTAGGAAAGGTATTGTTGAGCTGTCAAACAACAAATCCCAGGGCCCGATGATATCTTGCGGGATCTTTATAAATCTGATCTAAATCTTTGGGCACCCGTCCTCACAGCAGTAATTAACGTCGCAGTAAAAAACGGTCCTCCTGATTCCTGGGCCACCTCCACCATAGTGTCAGTATTTAAAAAGGGTAATCGAGATAGCACCCATTGTTATAGACCAATCTTATTGTTGGATTCTGTGTTCAAGGCGGTGGGCCGTGTCCTCCTAGATAGGTTGACCAGCTGGGCAGAGAATAATGATATTCTAACCGACGCCCAGTACGGTTTTCGTCCTGGACGGTCTACCGTAGCCCAGTGCCTTAACCTATTTATGATCCTTAACAAATATATACGGTTGCCCGCCCCAGTACAATTTATTTGGCCTTCATGGATCTGTTATCAGCGTTCGATCACATGAACAGAGCTAAGTTTTGGCAGACCATGCTGTCCATCGGGGTGGATGGTGCTATTGTTAATTTTTTGGAGGACCTCCATAGCGACACCAAGGCCGAGGTTCGATATTCACAAGACCTCAAGGTCTCCCGCCAGTTCTCAATAAAAAGAGGAGTATGTCAAGGGTGTATATTAGCCCCTTTTTTGTTTAAGGGAGATTCAGGTGGGTCGCGTGGTCTGCCGGTGTTATTATATGCGGATGATGCGGTCCTCATGTCCCGGACCACAAGAGGGTTGCAATCATTGCTCAACTCTTTTTCTTCATTCATGGAGGATCTGGACTTGTCAATAAACAATTCCAAATCCTACGTGATGCAGGTGGGACCACAACCTAGAAAGCACTATCGGTTTATGGTGGGACCTGCCCTGGTTCCCCGTACAGACGTTTTTTCGTATCTCGGGGTCCTGATAGACGACAAGATGAAATGGGGGCCACTAAAACAGAAAAAGAGGGGAGATCTAGTGCGCGCTAATATGGCCACTTTTAATTTGGCATCAAGATTAGGCAGGACACCGATCACGGCACTCCTGCAGATATATTAGGCTAAATATATTACCAAAATTTCCTAGGGCAGTGAAATATGGGGCTATGCTGCTATGGACGAACTACAAGTGGATGAGAACAATTTTTTGAAACGTCTTTTATGTGTGCCACAGGGAACATCAAACATGGTGGTTCATCAAGAGCTGGGGGTGCCTTATTTTTCTGATCTGTTTGCCCTTCGCCCCCTAACATTATGGTTGAAGCGCTGGCTGAATCAAGAATCAACCCTAAGCAAACTGATCCCGAAGGAGTGTATGGCCCTTGACTATGCCCATCACATTCCGTGGCTTAACCACATACAGAGTTGTCTTGAGAGGCTGGGAAGAGCTGATCTATTCACCAATCCAGATTCAGTGAATAAGAAAGAACCAGGCTGGGTTTGGGAGACCTTTTACAGTCAGAGGATAATAGATTGGGAAGAGTGTGAGCTGAGGAAACCTAGCGTTTGTAAATTTGTCACTTTGAAAACTGTGCAATCCACTGAACCATATCTCCTAGGGCCTCTCAGTACTTACGAACGCTTTCTATTGACCAGGTTTCGTATTGATCTCTTCCACCTCCTTTTGGCACAGCCACGTGGGTGTAGCAGAGGTTAGATCTTAAAGCCCTGTGACTGCAACGGTAAGTCTCCACGGGACATGCTTCACTTTTTAATATTTTGTAAGTACTACGTGACTCCCCGGAAAACTTTTATCATTCCTATTTTGAAAAAATCGGAGTTTAAGCAAGTGCAACCAGCTTTTATTTTTTTACAATTGTTATCCTGTAACACTGTCTTTTATGTTCTCGTTTTTTTAAAATCAGCAGTGAGGCTTAGAGCCTGCTGCGATTAATTGACATTGGCCTATAAGTGATTACACTGCATTCTACTATGCAGGTTTGTGACACATACAGTTTAGTTAGAAATTCCGTGCTTATTCCCCTTCCATTTTTAATGTGTATGCACTTTATAACACATTTTTATGTATTGTATATGAGATTTCTAAGTCAGATTGGTTATTTATGTCATTTTTCTGTATACTATACTGTTTTAGACTATTATCCTGTACTACGTACGGTTTTAGATTACTTTTATAGTTTTATGCAAAAACAGAATAAAGTGCAATTGATTGATTGATTGACTTGCCTATATCTTTGGCGCCATTTGACAAATCCTTATGAACTTTTCCAAAAGAAATGTGCCAGTGATTCTAGTTGTGCATGGAAAGTTTTGGGGTAATCCGTCAAGCGGGGCAGAGAAAGAGGGAGTTAAAAAAAGTGTTCTTTCCATATTAATTCCCACAGAGATTTTAGACACGACTACAGCCCGAACCGCTGGACGGAATTAAGACAAATTTGGCAGAAAGGTAGCTCTTGGTCCAGAAAGCACACTTTTTGTTATGTGGTGTAAATACGTTCAATAGTTTTTGAGATATTAAAGGAAATTCATATTTGTATATCTGGGTGGAGCCTAAGTAGAGATCTCACAGTGAGATCAGATTGGCTGTCAGCACTCCAACCAGGAAGTGCTGGCAGCCATCTTGGGACCAATATACATGATAGCACCCCCATTGAAATGCATTGAAGTGAATGATAGGTTTTATGGATCACAAAAAGGAGAACGTATAAAGGGTGATAACAGATTTTAGTTACAATATAAGGTGATTTTACCCTGTGAAAAAAGCCTTTGGCTGGGATTTCATTAATCATGTTTGAGAGAAAACTGTTTTCTCATGATTTTCCACGTAGAGGTTATGGAAAGTGCTCCAGAAGCTAAAATGAGCGCATATTTTCTCTAAATGCACACTGTCTTTCTCAGCCATATGAGAATGAAGTCTGACATTCTCAGTAAAACATGTACTTCCAGTAGGAGCAGCCTGTCAGTTGATTCCCTTGTGTTCTACTGCAGCCTCCCAGAGCGTTCCAAAGAACAACTAGAGCACCAACAGTCTTACTTATGACAAAAGAATGGCACACCTGAAGCCATCTTGATTGATTTAAACTAGTAAAATGTAAAACATTGAATTTAGAAAGGAGCAAAACGAGGGGGTTCATTTTGGCACAGAAATTATTGTTAGTTCTTTAGAAAGAAAAATTAGGACACGTTTTAAGTGAGTTTGCAAATATCTTCCTCTTCTATTTCATTAAAACATTTTGACATACAGACTGAAACACGCACTTTCAACTCCAACAGCAGACTGCCAGTTAACTCCCTGGTGATCAGCAGCTTTACTACAGTGTTGTAATAAGCAACTAAGGTGCTAACATTCTGGAATTATGCCAAAGGTGTGGCACTTCTGAACCCCATCTTGATGGAATCGAAGTGGAAAACTGAAAATATTTTCTACTGAGGATACTGCAAACATTTTCTACTTAGGATACTGCAGTAAAGTCTACCAAGATGGCCACCAAAGAAAAAAGAGCAGAAATGTAGCACAAATATCACCCAAATTCAGCACAAGTGTACCATATGACAGGAGTGTACAAAACACTTATTTTTTTTGTTTTTTTGCAGTTTTATATAGCGCAGACTTGACTCAAAGGTATTGGAGTGCTTTACATGAGCATCAGTTACATTACACAAGAATACAATAATTTTGGTTTTATGCATGGGGAGATTAAGTGATTTGCCCAGAATCACAGGATGTTGACCTGAAGCCGAAACTTGAACCTGGTTCCCCAGTTGCAAAGTCTGCAGCTCTGGCCGTAACGCCACATCCTCTGTGTAACATATAATCAAATGATCAACTGGATAAAAAAACATAAAGATAGCAAATAATTTAAAAGTGCTTTATCGCTGTTTGAGAATTCAGAA
Source organism: Calotriton arnoldi (assembly GCA_963921515.1). NCBI lineage: Eukaryota > Metazoa > Chordata > Amphibia > Caudata > Salamandridae > Calotriton > Calotriton arnoldi. The sequence goes on from CAWUFW010014741.1 coordinate 82,437, forward strand.
AATATGTTCTCATTTTATTTTTTTAGAGCACTAACCATAATTTCCATGGGAATAAGACCGTCTCATTTTTATCATTTCTAAAGGAAATGCTTTAGGTATTATAGTTTTGATTACATCAAGATGATGTTATGCGTTTGTAATAACTGTTAGTGATGAAGCGAGATTTTATAATCATAACACATGACACATTTACTGATTAAAGACACAAAAAGCTGAAAGTGCACTTTGCATGCCTGTTGAGATTAAAAAATACGATAGCAATATACACCCTGATATATGCTCGCATCGCAGTGGGAGTACCAATAAATGTCAATACCAGTAAATGCAAAACCAATGTATGCTGTAACAAATGCAAGCCCAGTTATGTCAATACTCAAACTCAAACTCAATACCAGGAAATCCAATGTCGATGTACACTGTAAATTATGCCCGCATATTGTCGGCAATCCCAGTGAATGCAACGTTGATGTAGGATGTAACAACTCTATATGTAATCATGAAAATAGTGGTAAAAATGATATCAATGACCACCATGTTACACGTACTCCCACTTACATACTTGTATCATTGCTGTTGGATTTTTCCAAGATGACCTCTACATCAACCCCAAGTCAGAGATATGTGGTCAAAGAGGCCCTGTAGCCCAAACCCAAGCCTACTGATTGACAGGTCACAGGTGGGGTTACACTTAGCCTAAAGACAAATGCACACCCAGGGAAAACCCTGATCGATCCCACAGATAGATAGTCACATCACCCATAGGCCCAAGGATATTGGCCCCAATAAACACATTTGGCCAAAGCCACTTGTTATCAAAATACCAAAAAGTTAAATGCCACATGTAGTTAGGAACACTCAGCCAATCAGGACATGGCATGCACACTCCACCAATCAGGACACGACATGCACACCGCACAAAGTGATCACATGCTCACCACACCGGACATCTGGACTCCCACACACTGGCCCACCCTAGCTCTCCTCAAGGTCGAGAGCCATCTGTGTCCCTCTCATCTGATAGTTTTTCTTGTTATTTGTGACTATGATGTTTTTTAAAGAATGTCAATGTGTTTTATTTTAACCACAAAATGTACGTGCGGTCAAAACATCTGTACTTTGAGGCAGTATTCAGATGCTCCTCTGTCGATACCCTCCCAGCCGCTGGACCTCTGGGTGTAATACAAAAGTACACTTTTCTCTGGGTGTCAGATAGGAACCGCCTGGACCACTGGGCAATATACAGAGGTACGCTTGTCTCTGGGTGTCAGATAGTGACTGCTTGGACCACTGGGAATAGCACAGAATGGTACTCATAGGCTCTGGGTGTGATATAGGGCCTGCATCTCAATCTTGTTTTTTAGTCTCCAAGAGTTTCTAGTGCTGTTAGGTTTTTGGTAGTGTCTGAAAGAAGTGAGAGGTGCTACTTGCTTGAACCTCTGGGTGTTAGGCAGTCGGTACGCACTACCAATGGGTGTGACATAGGGTGTAATTCGGACATTAGGGAAAAATTAGGAACTTGGTGAATAAGGTATAGCTTGTGTCTGGCCACAAAGGGCTGATAGTTGTCAGCTATTCCTTTTTTCTCCGTGCAAATTATTGCTATTATTGTCTGCCGAGCCAATATTGACAGACTATCAAGCTCCCTTAGCTCCATGTGTTACACGGAGCATCCTTCTCCTCGAGCTGGAGGCACTAAGAGAGGACTAAGGTTTTTTGGACAAAGTTGCCATTTTTTCTGTCAAAATCTTTTCTCTTCTAGTCTCTTTTAGATATTTCCATTTTATACATTATTGATGTTGTGGTTCTGTTGAAATTTAGCAGATTGTATTTCATGTTAAATGTTGCGTCATGTTAGTAAGTTTATGCATTTCATGAAGTAATAACAATTTTCTCCACAAATCAGAATACCATATTTGCTATTTCACTGCTAAATGTCAAACTCGTATTGTTCTGAACTAACCATTACACTTTGCTGCAGGTTATTTATTTGCACGTGTCATTACCAAATTGTTAAATGTCTGTCTATGCATCAGACTTTTAGAGCTCGTAACCAGTAGATTTTTTATGGTACAACCCCGTGCACAGTTTTCCTCACAAATTAGAGTAGAATTTGTAATCATTTAAAATCTCAAGACGATTAAAATTTTGTAAATTCCTTAAAAACAAGTTCTCGAATCCATCATAGCGACTCCATTCAACCAAATGCAAGCTAGGTTCCCCACACAGACCCGAAAATTCAGAAAACTTTGTTACGAGTGGTACGCCCATACCAAAACATACACATTCCCCCGGCCTGAGGAGGGAATATTCAATACTAACATCGTAGGGCACACAAAAACACACATACAGACCAGATATACAGGTCAGAAGAGGGCTAAAAGAGAGTCCCTACTTAAACTATGAGCCATCTTCGAAGTGGCCCGGCCTATAAGACTATCCCTGAGTCTGTAAGCAAGGCATTAGCACCTCCCCCACCACACACCGGCAGGGATGTGCTCTCGCTGATGCAGGTCATCCCAGCCGCTCTTGTGCTGGGTTACACCAATCCACCGGTTGAGGGGGCTGGTGGACCTCCCCGGTGCAGCAAGCTACCCGACCTGGGGGTGGGGAGGAGATCACAGGACCAGTCAGCCCAAACGCAGTCAGCCCCAGCTCAGTCCAGTGGTAGGCTCCCTCTGGGTTCAACCCCCCACCCATCGGTCATGGCCCATCAGGTTTAAGAAGAATGGGGGGGCACATGCTCCTGGCTGCCCACCAGATGCCTTAAGATCAGAGGGAAGTTTGTGGCCATCCTGGAAAGTGAGTCCACCAGTGGAGAAGAGAGTGAGCCCAGTCCTCCATAATCCAACTCCGAAAGGGGAGTTGTGGGCTATACTCCCCCAGGGTACACCCATGGTGAGGATCAAGCATCAGGGAGTGAGTTTGAGGCCAAGACATTACCTAGAAGAACAGCACGCAGCACTGAGCAAAGGAGGCCGCCCAGGTGGGAAGTAGAGGAGTTAAGGATAGAAAGAGAGAGAGCTCTTGCTTGGAAAGCTCAACAGGGAGAGGTAATAACTCCTCCTCGATGAACCCGGGGAAGATTCAGAAGGAAGGCCCCGAACAGAAGCACACACACAACCTGCCTGTCGGCGCAGAAGAGGGGCCGACCAGGAAATATGTAGTTAGGATAGCCTGACTGCAACACAACTGAGACACAGAAGGAGCAGCATGGCACCTTTACTTGTGCCCGAGGAGAGCAATGACGTGGACGTCCGCCGCTCCCCCGAAACGCACTGGTCAGGCAGGCCAAACCCAGAGAGATAGTGTCCAGAGAAGAGGGCAAGGTCTTTGCATGGCCTTTCTGCCATCTACTGGCCTGCTAAACCAAAAGAAAGGGCCAGTATGCTTGTCCTTGGTTGGAGGAGGGATCCTTTGAGCCCAAGGAAATGGCTGTTGCGGAGGACTGCATTCGGCATGGAGAGGGGGATCCGAAATGGAACTACCCATACATTTAGGAATGCCTGAGAAGATGGGAGCGCTACATTAGGTAGAAACTGATGGAGCCGCCTCACATCAGAATTTGTCGGCTACAACAGAAAGGTGTATCAGTGAACATCTACGTGCCTAGGCACAGACTGACAAAGAAGGTCTCAGAAACAAACTGCCCCCATTGATTGAGGGGCAGGTAAGTGGATCTCATATTTTGAGAATAACACAGCAGGAATAAACTTAGCGCTAGGTGACATCAAAAGTCTGCTCAGCAGTCTCATCGGGGAGCAGACAGTGTTTTTTCAAGCACTCATCCCTGCAGTCACGCTGATCAACACAGAGCATGATAGGGCTGAATTTAACTCAGACACCAAATATGGATGGTCCGGAGGGAAATATATTCCCTCACCACCCAGACGTAGGAGGATTGATGGGAAAAAGCATGACGTCTTGGGAGACCATAACCGATTTCATAGATAGAATAAGAGAACGATGGGGACATGAGGCAGGATAGCCCTGGACGGACGCTGTCCACAGGTTGCATTCTTTTACAACATTCTCAAGAAGGTACTACCAACTGAGATCCAAACTGGACTAGATGGCGTAGGGATAGGCACCAAACCGTGGTAGGAGATACAGGCCAACATATTGCATTATTACTGGAAGAAACAAGAGAAGGACAGGGAAAAGCAGGAGCAAGAGCAGGCGCAGAGAGACACTGCCAAATTGGTCCCACACAAAATGAAGAAGACCGCTCTAGAAGGGATGCGTTGGCCGGTAGTATCCAGATGGCACCAGTCTTAAAGGGAGCTCCGCCCCCCGGACCATAGGGGATATCCATCCAATCCTAGCGGCAGAAACCAGGGGAGTCGGCTATAGCCAAGCCCCATGGAGTGCCACTATTGACACAGTTTAAGTCACATGGGAAACAACGTTTACAATGCATGCTTTAGATCGCATGCCATTACAACGCAGTTGTTACAATGACCGGGTTATTACAACGCGAACCATTACATTGCAAATCAACACAACGACTTGCTGTAGGGGGCAGAAGGTGTTGGATTTACAAACCAACACCTTCCCTGATGTTGCACAAACTGGAGTAGGAATAGTAAATTATACTACTCCTAAGTCCAGCGCGCCCCCTAAAGCACGTCATTGTAATGACTTGCAATGTAATGGTTCACGTTGCAACAACGCGGTCGTTGTAACAACCGCGTTGTAATGGCATGCGATCTAAAGCATGCGTAGTAAAGAGATATATTCAAGTCACATGGTCAATTAATGTCGCCTGAAAACATACCATGAATAAAAAGGCATATTCCCAGGACAGCCCACACAGAATACCCATCCACAAAGTCTAGTCCAGCGCAATGCCATTGCAGCTTCCAACCAGCCCCAGGGAAATCAGGCAACTGGCGCCCCACCACAGCAGGGACCGGACAGATGGCCGAGTACGTGGCAACAGTCACTGCAGACAGGGAGCCCTGCCCAGCAAGGGTCGGGCCACAGCAGCAACTGGGAAGGGTAACTGTTTGGGGAAGTAACGCCTTTAATGCTTTGGCATCAGGAGCCAGGTTCCTCAACATGCATAGGGCAACGATGTCCTCTAAATTCCAAAGAAAGGCAGTCATACAACCCCAGTGTGTAGTAGAAAATCCATTGAGTCCATTAAAACCACCCTCATGGGGCCGAGCATGACAAGCATCAGCAGTACACCCGACCCTCATCGGAAACACAATAAACAAACCAGATCCCAGTCATTTCCCTGCAGGGAACTACTGGGGTCCACAAACCACCCTCCGACCACCTCCGGTATCCCTTGTTAAAAGTAGCATTGCCCAGACCACAGATAAACGCCACTGTAACCTGCACAAAGCTGCCTAAAAACCGCCCGAAATTCTCAAACCTTCCAGAAAGAAGGCATAACCCAACCACCATTTAGAAAGAACCTCAGGGCACACCACGTGCAGAGGCCAGAGAAACGTGCATGTGTCAACAGATACATGACCAAATAATCAAGACTCCTCTGATTTTTAGAACTGCATGCAGCCCATGCAGGTCAAAAAGATACCTCCACACCATTTAAAATAACATACCTTTTATGGAGAAGCCCACAGAGGAAAATACTATCCCCACCGTAGCCAGCAGAGGTGGGGAGCAAAAGTACATATAAAACTAAAACCAAACTTAAAACTCGCCATTTCCTAAAAATGCTATGACCATTCTTCAGCACCCTGTTAGGTAGCTGCACGCTCCAGTAAAGCCATAGAAAATACCCATTTAAAGAAAGCCAGGAATTGTTCAAAAAACTGTCTAACAATGTGCTTTTTCCATGCTAACAAACCACGCACAGCTCTTATCCTGCAGGTTGGCGATCTAACCACATGTGCACCATCATTGCAGCAGCTGCCACCTCTTCAGCTGAGGCTTCCAAAAGAAATTTCGATCACAGCCAACAAAAGGACTTTCTCAAGCCAACCGCTCAAGAGCAAAAACTACATATTGACTTTACAGACATGTTTTGATAACAAACTTTTTGTTCTTCATCAAGACAAGACACCTCTGGGCATCCAGACAATGGACATCTCCCCCGAAGACTATCCTACAGTTGACAAATGTTTTTTAAGTTATGTACCCATGTATCTTTGTACACACTTTGCTGAGCCGGGGTGCTCGCGCGCCCGGTCAATTCCTGAAATGTGCTTAGTTTCATGAAACCCACTTTAACATTCTTGCAGCGCATGAGCAGAGACCTCTTGCACCTCACGCAAACATACACTGAACCCCAAAACCAACATCTCACACATACTACACAGATCATGCTACATATGCTCACTGATACCCAACACCGTAGGTGCAGACAGACTTAATTTACCCCAAGAGATAGACCCAGAGAAAGCCAAATGTCTCATCCAACAATATATCTCTGTAGGATTAGGGAAATGATACAACCTAGTAGAGCAGAACCACATAAAGCAGTAGTAAACATTTCCTGATATGAGACCAATCACACAGCACTGTACCTTTTTACTGAACCTAGCGACATTCGAACCGAGGTAGACAGGATGCACAGACAGGACACTGCAGGGAAGGACACTGTTTGGCCCCAGGACTTTGTAGAAAAGAGGTTCTTAGAAGTAGCGAAACCCCCACTCTAGTGTGCAAGCCAGTCCGCCCCTCTTCTGTCTGTGGTCCTCGGATGGCCCTTAACGTATTTGGGGGTGCCTTTTTCAATGACAAATGGGTTACCGGTATAGAATTCCAGTGTAAATCTAAAAAAAATCTAAATCCGTATTTGTAAAGCGCGAACTACTCACCCTTACGGGTCTCAAGGCACTGGGGGCCCTCGTGGAAATTAAGTGAGCTATTGCCCAGAGTCACATGGTGCTGAGCTGAGCTGCCGCCGGAGCCGGGGATCGAACCGTGAACCCTGTGCTCCGAAGTCAGCTGCCCTGGCCGCTGCACCACACCTCACCACACCACACCACACCACACATTGTTGAGGTGGAGGATAGGACCATCCACCTCAACAATGCTAGGAGAAATGAGTCCTATGGGAGGGGGTTGAACTCCAGCACAGCCACCCCATGTCAGCAAACTTGGGATACTCAGATTAATAGGTATACGTGGTTGGAAGGGAAGGGACAACCCATAAATGTATGGAAACTTACAGAGTATTCTTTGTATTTCAACAGCAAAGGGATGATACCTCTTGGAACCAATGTCAACTGTGAAGCAGTGTTACACATACCGGACCTGCAATGGGGCACCTCCGCGCTAATGGATTTTTACTGCCATTGTGGTGACCTTGCCTATGCCCAACTCATTCCCGAAAGGCGAGGCCTCTGCGCTCTCATAACCATGCACACCCCGTCCCTGGTCATCTTTGGAGAAGATCTGTCTGAGTTGTTCCAACATACGCTACAGAAGAAACTTGCTGATTATTTTGTTGGGCTCAGTACAAGGACATTCCAGAAGAATTCAGACTGTTCACGGACACTCAATTCAATGCAGAAGGGTCAATACCCTTCTTCACTGTTCAAACAAAAGCAAATGCCCACTGGTTGCAAATCACCAGGTGGGAGTTCCTGAAGATGATAAATGATACTGAGCTCGGCATTAATGCTATCAGGGAAGAACTGAGAGCAATATACCTCATGGTGATGCAACATCAGTATGTGTTGGACTTGATGATCGTGATGGAGGGAGGGGTGTGTGCCAAGATCGGCACTTCCTGTTGCACTTTTATCTTTGGAAACGAATGGACAACGGGACACTGGTTCTTGCCATCCAAGCACTCCATCGTCTAGAAACAAGCATGAAGGAGGAGGGGGTGCCCCTGTGCAGAACTGGTTTTGTAGTCTTTTTGCCTGGCTGCCCTTATGGGTGACCCGGCTGTACACATCGCTGCTTACGGATGTCATGGGTGTACTATTACTGTGTGGTTTCCTACAGGTGGGGGCTGCCTGCAGTAAAAATGCAGTCTGCAAACTAGGTAGCATGCAAATAGCTAGAGGAGGTATAACAGGCACCAAAGCAACACAGATCATTTCAAATAACTTTACTGTCATGAAGTATGAGGAAAATTATGTAGTTAAAAATTCAACTAGAGGGGGAATGTTGAGATTGATAAATATGATAGCAATGTACACCCTATGTATGCGCGCAGAGCAGCGGCAGTACCAATAAATGCAATATCGATATACGCTGTAATCTATGCACGCCCAATGATATCAATACCAGTAAATGCAATGCACGTTATAACCTATGCACGAACATTGATGTCAATACCAGTAAATCCAATGTTGAGGTACACTGTAAGCTATGCCTGCATAATGATGTCAATTCCAGTGAATGCAATGTTGATGAATGATGTAACAACTATGCGTGTAATAATGAGAATATTGGTAAAAATGATATCAGTGACCACCAAGTTACATGTGCTCACAAACACGTATCATTGCTGTCTTTATCCGAGATGACCTCTACATCAACCCCAAGTCAGAGATACGCGGTCAGACAGGCCCTGCAACCCAAACTCAAGCCTACCAATTGACAGGTTACACTTAGCCCAAAGACAAATGCACACCCAAGGAAAACCCTGGAAGATCTCACAGATAGGTAGTCACATAACAAACAGTCCACAGGAGATTGGCCCCAATAAAACACGTTTGGCCAAAGGTGTGTATTCCCAAAATACCACAAAAGTTAGATGGCACAGGTAGTTAGGAACACTCAGCCAATGAGGTCATAACATGCACAACGCACGAGGTGGTCACGTGCTCACCACACCGGGCATCTGGACTTGCACACACTGGCTCACACTAGCTCTCCTCGACATCAAGAGCCATCTGAGTCCCCCTTATCTGATGATTTTTCTTGTTATTTATGACTATGATGCTTTTCAAAGAATGTCAAAGTGTTTTATCTTATCCACAAAATGTATATATGCGCGGCCTAAACTTCTGTCCTTTGAGACTGTCTTCAGACGTGCCTCTGTCAAAACTCTCCCAGCCGCTGCGTTTAATGAAACCAACCTGTTCCACCTAACGCCTCTTGTCTTTTCATTTATTTAAGGTAAAATTACATTCGAGCAACACACACTAGACATGGTGAAACATGAAACCGAGACAAGTGTAGTAGAAGCACCGTAAAATCGTGCTTTAATTCGCAAGATGAAAAACATACACACAAAGTAATACTTATACATATAAATGAGTTACACGAATGAAAATTATTTATGAATATGTTGTTTATTATGATTGCTGATGAAGCTTTGCTCTTAATAAAGTGGCCTAGTGTTTCTATTGCTTTCTATTGAATGCAATATTTAGAAAATCAGTGCAAAAATGTGTACAAACTAGATACAAGCTTGAAATTTTGCATAGAGATTCTAATGTTTATGAAAAGTGAAAAACTAATTTTGTGCTGTGAATTAAGAAAACAATATACTTATATGAATATTGAAAAAAATTGTGGTAGTAGGGTATTCCTAACATTAGCTATTTCCATGTAATATTGATTGGTGAAAGTTCTATATAATCCTTATTTGAATAGATTTTATTTACACTATATTCAGTATTGATTTAAGAGTTTATTTCACTTGAAATGTGTAATGCCAACTTACCAGCTCTTTTCGAAAATGCTTTTTCTTTTATACAATGGTTCATTTACCACTAGTGAAAGGTTTCTTTATTTATTCTGTACATGTACAGTTCTCGACTTTCCTGAATGTTTCTTCAGCGTTCACAGTGCAATGTTCCTGTGGGAACAGGATTTCAGCTATTACTATAGATGGATATCTTGTATTTCTTTTTTACCAATGTTAGGACTGTGTGGACTTTCAAATCCCTCATTTCTCATGACTAGCACAGGAAAGCATCTTACTGTTGCAAGTGTCCTAGGTGACATTATGTGAATCTGACCATACAACAGACTTTCAATGGTGGTGTGATGCTACTTCACTAGAATTTGATAGAGACTTTAGAAAGGAAGAAACCCCAAAGGAAGGGCAACAAGCGCTATTTGGTTTTACTTCAACGCAAAGCCATACTTTTTCTTTCCCATGAGCACGGGCCCCACGTCTGGGCATAACCTTCCCACTTAGGGCCACAAGAGCAAAAGGAGCAAATGATGGATGGAATGCTGAACAATACAAACATTCCCACCCAGTCACAAAGATCTGGGTTTAATCCATCGTTCTTTTGCTCACCACGCCACCCCAGTTTGGACCCAGATCTCTGTAATGGGGTGAATGTTTGACATTGTTCAACATTCTGTCCATCAATTGTTCTTTTTGCCTTTCTCACCCTGAGTGAGATGGGTATGCCCAGAAGTGGGTCCTGTGCCTTCCATGCCACTGGAGTCAATCTAGCTTGGTTGATGAGGGGTGAAACACCGAAACCCGTCACAGGATGTTTGTTTCCGGTCACAGGAGGACCTGGCCTGTCAGTTTGGGCTGGACTGTTCCCATGGGGAGCAGGGTCAAGACTAATTGCAAATGTCTGGGTTTAAACTGGAATGGCATGGGGAGCAAACAAATGATGGATTAAGGCCCAGATCTCTGCACTGGGGTGTATATTTGACATTGTTCAACATTCTGGCCATCAATTGTTCTTTTTGCATTTGCTTAAAAGTTTGGCACTTTAATGCAAGCTGTGATATTTTTATTGACATTCTCAAACGACTGCTTATTGCTATGAATTTTGAATCTTTAATACAATAATCAAATTAATCTAATTCCTACCTGAGTTTAATATTGTGTCTTGTTGGCCCTTCCACTTAAACTGTGCAATTTTACTGATGACTTAAATGTATTCTAGGGAGAATCAGCTGAGCTTTGTCAGAATATCAAGTATTTCTTCTTGTGTTCTGTGTTGCTATTGCAGAGCTTTCAGTCTGCATAATTCTATCCGAACTTAACTTTTTTAGGAGGTTGGGTATTTCCATTGCTATTCTGTATTTCTAAAGCATGATATTGAGAGCGAGGTACCTATATCTGATCCCAAATTAGTAGGTTTGCTAGCAATTAATGGTCCTCATTGGTTATCGAATGTGGAGTTTTGGCTACCTTAATTTCCACCCCTCCTATCGGCGGAGAAAGATTCATCAGAAGATCATTGCCTCTGTAGTAAATGGAAGTGCTGCAGGTTGTCTAATTGTAAAAGGCCCAGTGCGATTAGAGTACAAAATAGAGTAAGCGCATAATAAAATTGTACCACGCTTGCGCTGCAACATTAGAAATGTAGGTGTTCATTAGAATACTGTGGGGAGGTTGAGGTCAGGGGCCAGACTTTGATAATTGAGAGCAGGGAGGAGGGTGTAGAGGCAACAAGTTGACCACGCTGGGCAGGTGGGAGGGGCAGTTTCAACACAACAGACCATGGAGGGCAAAGGAAAAGGGGGTAGGGGCAACAAATCAACCATGCAGGAGAGGCAAGAGAAGCTGTGGCAATATAACAAACCACTGAGGGCAGAAGGAACAGGCAGTAGCAGTACAACCATACATGTCAACAGACCCGATTAAGGCAGGAGACTTCTGATGTTTTTATGCCCAAAAGGGCTTTATTTTATCTGTCTCCTGCCTAAAATCTCCTCATTTTCAATGTAAGTCAATGAGGACAATCAATTTCCCAGGTTTTGTTTTCAAAATATCCTTAAGTTCAAAATGTTGGCCTGTATGGTACATTGGATCAAGGAGGGCATAAGGAATTGGGTAGGGGCTTGGAATTGGATAACAGAGGGCAGGAGGGAGATGGGCTGGGGCACCAAACTGACCGTACAGGGATTGAAGCACAATACATCACACAGGGCAAGCGGGACAGCAGTGCAGCACAACTGACCATGGAAAGCAATAGGGAGGGGACAGGGCCATGCACATGGACAACAGAGAACAGAGGGGAAAGAGGCAAAGACAGCAAGCTGATCATACCGGACAGACAAGAGGGACAGTTGCAGCATAACAAACCATGAAGGGCAAGAGGAAGGAGGCAGGGGCAGAACAGTGGACCAGGCAAGGCAGGAGGGAGTGGATAGGGTCCTGCACATGGAGAAAGGAGGGCAGAGGACAGGGCAGGAGCAGCATGCTGACCATGGAGGGCAGGAGGGATGGGCATTGGAAGCACAACACACCATGGAGGGCAACAGTGAGACTATAATGGTTTGCACATAGACAACAGATGGAATGTGGGAGGGGGTCAGGGGCAGCAAGCTGACCACACAGGGCAGGTGGAAGGAGCTGTGGCAGCACAGAAGACCATGCGTGGCAAGGGGGAGGGTTAGTGTCAACACAACAGCCATGGTGGGCAAGGGAGAGGGGACAGCAACATGCACAAAGGGCCATGGAGGACAGAAGGGAGGGGTAGAGGCTGGACACATACAAGAGAGGGCAGGGAAAGGGGCTTCACAACAGACCACGCAGGACAGGCTGGAGGACCACTTGCAGTACAACAGAGCATTAAGGGCAGAAGGGAGTGGCAGAAAAATGGACCATGGAGGACACGAGGGAGGGGATAGGGGATAGGGGCATGGAACTCGGACAGGCAGGGAAGAGGTGATAGGGCCAGGCAGCAGACACCTGACCATGCTAGGCAGGTGGGAGGGGAAGTGGCACCTCAACAGAACACTCAGAGTAGATAGGAGGGGCAATGGCACGTCCATGGAACATGGTAGGCAAAAAGGAGGGAGCAGGGGCATGCACACAGACATTGAAGAGCAGGGGGAAAGAGGGTAGGGGCAGCAAGTTAAGCACAGAGGCGAAGCAGGATGGCCATGATGTGGCATAGAATTAGTATCAGACTACAGGAGGTAGCCCATAAGCCACAGGGAGACTGGGGCTATAATCTGTAACAAACAACAGTGTCTCAAACAAGGGTATTATTTTGCGTACAAGTACAGGTAGCACAATTAATTGCAATGGATTAAATCCAAAGGATGAGAAAGCCAGGGAGACATTATCTTGTGAAGGTAAATTGTATTTCAATCGATGAACATGTTGGACATATTAAACTTCATATGTACAAGCACATGAGGCGGTAGCACTGCGTTACATTAAATGACATGTAACCAATAAACTACTGTGCACAAGTGCTCGTGAAGTTTTTGTGATGGCACAAGTGACACGTGACGTGGTATATACAGCGATTGTGGTGGGCGCAACAAAGGGTAAGTGAAATTAAAATTCTTTACATATTCTAGATACCCAGGCAGTTAATGGGACATGAATACAAAAATTAGGTATGGTATCCGTTAGATGGAGGCGCCAAGAGTTCCGCTGTGGAAGTCGACGGCGTTTCGGCCTGTAGATGTGTTAGGCCATCATCAGGACCAGGTTACGTAACCCCGGGCCCCCCTCCCTATAAAAAGAGAGAATCACAAAAAAAGACCATGCCCCGAGGTTTGGGGTCCCTGGGGCCAAAATCCAGTAAGTCTCACACAGCGGGATTGCTGAGAGGTTGTCGATGCCACGCCCCTTTCTCCACCACTCTGCAAATGCGCCTCCTGCTGCACTGCTGGTTGGGGGATGAGGTCCCCTTGGCTCTTGATGGTCCTTGGGGGCCAACTACCCCTCCTGTTACCTCCAGTAAGTCTCAAACAGCGGGATTGCTGAGAGGTTGTCAAAACCCTGCCCCTTTCTCCACCACTCTGCAAATGCACCTCCTTCTGCACTGCTGTTTGGGGGGTGAAGTCCCCTTGGCTTCAGAGGGTCCTTGGGGTCCAACAAGGTCTCCTGTTACCTCCACTATGTCCCACAGAGCCCGACTGCTGAGAAGACTCTGGAGGGCACACCCTCTTTCTCTATCACTGTGCAAATGCGCCTCTTGGCACACTGCTGGTTGGGGGATGAAGTCCCTATGGCTCTAGAGTGTCCTTGGGGACCAACAACCCCTCCTGTTAGCTGCAGTAAGTCCCACACAGTGGGATTGTTGAGAGGTCTTTGGAGGCTAAGCCACCTTTCTCCACCACTCTGCAAATGCACCTCCTGGCGCACTACTGGTTGGGAGATTAAGTCCTCTTGGATGCTGAGGGTTCATGGGGGCTCAGAAGTCTCCCTGTTCCCTTCAGTAAGTACGACATAGCAGGATTCCTGAGAGCTTGTCGGAGGTCCCACCCACTTTCTCTACCACTCTGCAAATGCGACTACTAGTTAAACAAGCATTTGCAATGCAATAGGTCTTGCATTACTGAAAGTTTGAGCTATTGGTGTTGCATAATTATTTGCAACGCCAATAGCTCAAACCTTCGGTAACGTGAGACCAATTGCATTGCAAATGCTTGTTCAGGTCGAAGCCTAGCTTACAGTGCAGCTGCTCGATTGCTAAGGGCTTCTTGGGGGCATACTGAAAGCTACCCTGGGAATGCATTCCGCTCATTGCTTCAGTCACCAGGTGGGCCACGAGACAACCAAGAGGCGTAAGCAGCGCTGGCCGGCATGGCGGGGCCTCTTTCCTTCTCACTACTCTCCTTTACTTCTCAACTGTAAGGACGACTCTGATACAAACAGCAGGCAATCTCCGAAAGAAACTATAAAAATTAAATTTTATGTAGAACGTAGATTTTTCTACAACGTGGTCATATACTCTCCATTTTTGCCCCCACCCTCGGTGGAAAAAAAAATCTGAACTTTGCTGCATTACCACCATTTACTACCTTTGAGGTAACTTCTAAGACATTCATTATAGTTCATTCACAGTCTCATCATTTCAAAACTGAGGAGTTTTCAATATTCTATACAACGAAGCCCTAGTTGTTGCTGATTTACCTTTATTTATTTATTTATTTATTTATTTATGTGATTTGTAGAGCGCCCGAATCACCCCCATCGGGGTATCCTTCCACAACTAACAAGCATTGGCAAAGCCAATAGCCCAGGCTTGTTGTACGTGTGATGTCAATTGTTGTATTATATATCTGGATGCAATGACAGAAGCAGAAAAATACAAGTCGGGCGGGACACTATGCTAAGCACAGATTTGTAGCTTAAGTGTTTTAAGCCACGCTCTTAATTGCATCGGCTACGGCCCTTTGAGAAACGCCTAGTTTTTTCATTCCACTTAAAGCCCTGTATATACACACTATCACCACAAGGAAAGTGTCATAGATAAAGCAATGCTTTGCTCTCAAACATCTAGAGTGCACATTGAAGAAATAAGGGTGAAGAAGGAAACACGCATTTAACTAGGAAGTGTGCAAACTGTATTGCAAAGTAGGATTTGCATGGCGCCTACTTTATGGGGCGCTGAAGCGCTTACCCACAGGGATAGACAGCTACACACTTTAAGATGTGTGGCTGGAATGGTGTTGTATTTGTAACACCTCTCTCAAGGACACAGATTGTCTCGAAATTTCAATACATCATGCCCCCATTCTGTACCCAGTTGACAACAAATGTTAATACAGTATTGCTCGTGTTTGGCTTAATAAAAGATGACGACTCTTAGCTTCATCATCACAACGAGGTTCAAGAACGTTCAAGACACTGCTGCTCAAGGAGCGAATGCAGAGATCTGAGCTCTCCACGCCCTCCCTTCCAGAGGCTGGGTATCAAGAAGAGCTAATGTGAGGGGTTAATGGAGAGCCGCTAGCCTTGCGCGTGCCACGGTAAGGCGGGAGATGCCTCCTTCATTTGCATGCAGCAACATGCAGCTCACATGTGGAAACCTGCAGGGGCCATTAGGAGCCAAATACATCAATTTCATCAAGTCAGCTGTGGTTATCATAGACTGTTTGGGGCACTGATTAGTTTCAGGCCGTCAGCCCTTGCTGCTCCCATTGAGATGCGGATGGAGTAAACGCCTCACTGAGGGACTTCGAAAACAAGGCAAAGGCAGACACATTGGCAAACAATAGGCAGATTTCCGGGCTCTTCAACATCTGAGATGATGATGATGCCCAGAGTCCCTTCTCCATACTTCTTCTGGAGCAGTGACACGTTTGAAGAACTGTGCCTAGAGGCGAGCGCCGCTACCGTTGGCTGCCATGTTGAGAGTAGAGTATGGGGATGGCACGGAAGACGTGCAGTGGCAGGAAGTGAATGGGCTGCGCTGCTGCTGCTTTTTTTTTTAAGGTATACCAAGAAAGATCCGGCACCAAGCAGCAGCTGACAAATGCACTATAAGCATTTCCTGCGGGAGGGCTAAATCGTCTCCCCTCTGACTGCCCGAAGGTGCCTTCGGAATCTCGGGATGGCGCCTGTGTACATAAAACCAATGTGCGCTAATGTGCATGGCTTCAATGCGGGTGCCATGGGAATAAAAAGAATTTGGCGCACGTGTATAGAAAACATATGTGCGTGCATCTGAAGCAGGCTCCATTGGAATAAATAAGTAGTCCCCTCAAACATACACAAAGATCTACAGTGTAAGGAAACCGTACTTGGCCGGTGCTCCTGCCCTAAAAATGGAAGTGATCTATCAGGAGCACCAACCATTAAGAAGCGAGGAAATAAAAGCGACGCAGGAATAAACGAATGGCAAGCAGCAGGTGGGATTACACTCAGTACGAGTGATTACAGCAGGTCTTGCGCAGCGTATGCGCGCTGATGCTCGACCTAAAAACCATAAAAATTCACTTAAAAAACCAAAGGTTACAGGTACATTATAGATTAGGAAATATAATTTGAAAAAGCTTAGAAATTCATTTAAAAACCAAAGGTTACAGGGTCCTTATTGAAGGACGTGCCCTCTAGGGCCACGCGGGTACTTATGACCACCTGCTATGCCTTCCCAAATGAAGAGTCGGTCAGACAGTAGAGAATACAAACAAGCGTTTATTACAGTCACTCTGCAGAGGAGCCCGTCATCACCTGCACCCTGATATGGCTGGAGAGGGACTGACTCCCCAACCTTCGCTAATAGAAGATAAACCCTTCAGGAGACTTCGGCCACGCCTTCGGTGGAAAAATACCGGCCTGAGCCGGACACGAACAAAGAAGGCACAGAAAGATGGGCTAACACCTGCCAGATGGGTGCACTATCAGCAGCCCAAGGCCACTCTGCGAAGTCTCACCGTCTCTTAACGTGGGAGCAGAGTTACATGTATACAATGGAATGCAGAGCAAAATAATTATACTGTTAGCAAGTCGAGTTGCAGCCTTGAACATGAACAAAAAATATAACAAGATGCAATGTTCTGCTGAGGCAAGCGATTCTGAACTTAAGGCCTAACATGAGCACGGCACAGGCAGTCTTATAAGGATTGCGAAAAACAAAATGGCGTTACTCTGGTTAATGAGGCCTGCATACTACGAGGAATACCTGATGGGCTACTGAACGTGAACATCCATGCATGTAATTTAGCCACACACTGCTAATCTAAAACAGCACGGCAGAAACATCATAGTTAAGGGAATTTTAAATCTAACAGACCCTCCTTTTAGCAGTGTTGGCTAAAACCTTTGTTGCTATCCGGCAGGGTCTTCACAATTCTAAGGGAAGGGGATGGGACAGGATAAATGCATTGAGCAAGGTAGGATAATATGAAAATGAACAGCCATCATATTGCTATTTAATAATCAAAGAGAGCATCATCTATCAGCATAATTGACTGAATCTCCTGCATCATCATTTTGGAACTTCGTTTGTCATGTCTTGGGGTAAGCCTAGTCACACAGTAAGAACAGCATGCTGGGAGACAATGGATGCAAAGGCAGCAAGTAAATATAATACCTGCAATCCCGAGTAGGACAAGCAGAATCTTCCAACCCCATGATGTTAGTAGACCCCAGAGCCACCCTGTGAGAGACCAAGAGCCATTATCTACATGGATCTCTGAAGCGAGCTTATGTAATTTCTGAATTGCTAAATTGACAGTCGGGGCAGTGTCTGGTATATATACACAGCAGCTGCTCCCGATGACGCGACATGCTCCACCCCTATCGGCTAAAATAACATCTAAAACCATCCTGTTTAGGAGAAAGACAAGTCTCGTGGCCTGGAGCTCGACTGTGATGTTCGTGAGTATATCTGCTGTTGCGTTGATAACCCCCTCTACTACTCTTGCCAAACGCCTAATGTTGCGGCTATTGAATATGGGACCCCAGAATGGTGTGAGACCCTTCATTATATCAGTAAACTGCTGTAAGGAAGTATCTGTCTGATCAATATCATCTGCATTAACAACTCTCCTGATTCGGGAAATTATGACATGCCGGCGCTGTAGCCAGTGCATTTTGTGATAGTCAGAAGGGGCCACATATACTAAGGGAAGGAGGTAAGAGAGGTAGCATCGTCCTGACCACCCCTCAGGTAACCACACATAACCACTGTTTCCACAAATAAAATAAATGTCAGGTGGTGGAATCAATGGCGGGCTCTTGGGCATCTTCAGTATGGAAGTCGTGTTGCAGGTACTGTTCCCTACTTCTATACTCCCTATTCCTTGGACGCAGAAGGAAGACGGCACATTTACAACTGCCAGGGGCATGGGCTTATCATTAGTGACATTACGTTTTTGAAAAGATTGATAATATTCAGTCACATTAAACTGCAAGAATCTGTCCCCGTCCTCTTCTGTTTTATTTATCTTGACCCCTCTATTTACTGCTCTAAGTCAAGAAGTCAGGAAAATCTGATCAAAACGCCCATCTCCAGGGGAAGTTTCATATGGTGACCTATGTTGAGGGTACACTTTCATTGTCATTGATGAACGGGGCCTAGTGCTCTTGTGTTCCAAGAAATCTGGTTGAGAAAAGGGGCGGACCAAACTAAGGGGCCGATTATGATGGCGGGCGGACTTTGTCCGCCCGCCGTCGCCCCGGTAAATGGGACCGCCCGCTATGTGTGCGGCGGTCCCGCACATGTGATTAGGATGCAACCGCCACGGTGGCGGTGGCATCCCCCATTTCCAGCATTGTGGCGGGCGGTGCTCACAACCCCGCCCGCCACAGTGCTGGAAATGCATGTTGTGCATCTGCATGCACAACGTGACCGGCACCGCGTGGTGCCTGCCACCTTGTGCATGCAGATGCAGGGGGTACCATAGGTACCCCCATGTGCAACCCCCACCCCCAACACCCTGGGGGCCCGCAGCGGGCCCCCAACAGCAAGACCGCGAGCCTTTCCATGGCGGCGACGCCACCATGGAAAGGCTCATCTCCGCCGGCATCATAATATGGATGGCGGTGTCTTGCAGACACCGCCACCATATTAAACCCTTTCCGCCCGGTCGACTGTTCGGCCGGGCGGAAAGCTATGCGGACGGTCTTACCGTCTGCCGGGCTCCCCTCCGCCATGGTAATATGGCGGGGGGGTGTTGGCGGACGGGCGATTATGGCGGGCGGATCGCCACCGCCATGCGGGCGGTGGCGATCCGCCCGACATCGTAATCGACCCCTAAGTAATGTAAACCAACCCTCACAACTGTTAACATAGGATAAAGGCATAAGCAGCAGTTTTTCACTCTTGTGTGTGGCTGAGGGCAGCAACCCACACACCCAACAGTTGGTTGTATTATAAACAGCATGTGTTTGATGCAGCGTCTGAATAAAAACGTTATCTTTATAAGTCTTGCAGTGTTCTTCTTTGTGGGGGGCTAAAGTACCAATAATATGCTCAGGGGGTGTGGGGGTAGTACTTATCCAAGCATGCACAGGATATTTTTCTTCCAGGAAGAACAGTATGTCAAATACAAAGATCAGAGAAAGCAAAATTATCACCACAAATATAATTTTAGTTTTAAGGGACCAGGTAGACCACACAGTACCATGGGGATATGAGCGGGGAGCCGCAAAGGGCTGCTCCTCATCGGGAATGGGGCGACCAAAAGGATGCATTACTGAAAAGTACTTGGGGCAATGGGAGCCGCTGTACAACCAGCTAGAGGGGTATTCTTCTTCCCTGTGTCCATCCAGAGCCTCACAGGCAGGCTCCTATCGTTCATCAAACGTTCTTTTTCCCACGGTGGAGCTGCACAATTGCAACCCAGTAAAACAATTGCGGCCCTTGTTGAAAACAATCCTTCTTTCAGGATAGGGCAACCTCCCTCCTGGGCAAATACCCTTAATGATCCTGTCTAGTGTTCAGGGCAGTGCACCAATGTTCTTCACTCTAATCTAAAACAGGCGCCAGAGATGCAACGCCTGCACCCTAAGCTCAAGTCCTTCCCTAGCTCCTGTGTTGCCCTGCTGGCGCACTGTCCTTCCGTCGGGGCCGCAGATTGTACCTAGTATGCCCAGGCACTTCTTCATCAACAAACAAGGGTAAGAACTCAGAATCTGTTGGGGATCGAGACTCAGGACTTGGTGCTGTGGGGGCTGGAGTATCCGAGGCGGCCCTTATCTCCGGGGGAATCGCCTCGAACAAAGCCTCATCACTGTCCTGGTTGGTCTGTGCCCCTCTCAGCCGGGCATCAGAAAAGGGAACAAGGTGGGGAACCAGCTCCCCGTCCTGGTCGGCAATCCCGTTCTTCACCCAGAAATCATACGGGAGTGGGAGAGGCGCCTTTTTTATATGAGAAGCATGCACCCAGTGCTTCCGGCCATCCACCTTCACGGCCGTCCTAGTGGCCAAGAGCACTTGGGTAGGGCCTCTCCACCGCGGCTCCAAACAGAACTTGGGTTGAAACTGGCGAACAAGGACGAAGTCTCCAGGCTGGATCCGATGTCTGGGACCCTCTGGCAGTGGTTGTAGGGCGGCAGATATCTGTTGGTGGACAGAACGCAGAACTTTAGACAAGGCATACAAATAGTCAATCAAAAGAGGGTATTCTATCTCTGAAAAACGTTTAGGTCTCGGGACGCCCCAAACATTAGCAGGGCGCCTGAAAATCACCTCGTAAGGCGATAATCCTGTCCTAGAATGTGCAGTCACTCTTGCTGACATTAGTGCTAGGGGCAATGCATCGGGCCATTTCAATCCTGTGCTCTCATGAATCTTGGCTAGTTTCAGTTTGAGGATACCGTTGTACTTCTCAACCAGGCCAGCCGATTGAGGATGGTTGGCCGCATGACATTTCTGTGTAATTTGTAGACCCTTGCACACCAGTTCAATGACTCTAGCATTGAAGTGGCTCCCATTGTCACTCCAGATCACGCGTGGCAATCCGTAGCGTGGGAAGTACTCCTTTAGAAGAACCTTCGCTGTTGCTATGGCTGTATTCTCTTTAGTTGGGTAGGCCTCTACCCACTTACTAAAGGCACAAACTACCACTAGTACGTACTTCAGGTTGTTTACTCGCTCCATTTCAATGAAATCCATTTGGATGACCTCGAAAGGGAAGGAAGGTGGTGCAAAGTTACCAGCAGGTGTAGGGGTGCCCTTTCCAGGATTGTGCTTCAAACAAATGATACAGTGCCTCACTAACTGTGTTGCAACCTTAGGGATATTCTCATTCTGCCATACTGGATCTAACAATTTACAAATGCCTTTTGCACTAATGTGTGCTGGGCCATGGGCCATAGTGACTACAGGGAAAACATAAGCATTGGGCAACAACCATCTCCGTTTGTCTGACAAATCAGTCCAACACTCATCCTCATCTAAGCGTCCTGTTCTCCCCTCCCACATTGCCAATTTGTCTGCTGTCGCTTCTCGTTGTATCTCCCTCATGCTTTCCACAGTGTCCTCAAACATCGCATTTTCTGGAACCCATCTAGCAGGTCCCGCTACAAACATCCTATTCATCTTTGTTCTGGCTGTCTCCTTGGCTGTTTGGTCCGCAAAGGCATTACCCCTCCCCACATCATCCACCACTGCTTTATGGGCGCTGCATTTTATTATAGCTAACTTGTCAGGAAGAGTCAATGCTGATAATAATCTGAGTATCAATGGACCGTGCTGTATCTTCTGCCCATTGGATGTCAGAAACCCTCTCTCCGCCCAGAGGCGCCCAAAATTATGTGCTACCCCGAAGGTGTACTGACTGTCAGTGTAGACATTAACAGTCAGGCCTTCACTCAGTTCGCAAGCTCTCAGGAGGGCCACTAACTCGGCAGCTTGGGCAGACTGATATGGGATACGGGATGTCTCAACTACAGTATGTAATGTCGTTATTGCATAGGCGGCAGTAGTAGTGCCATCCGGCAGTTTAAAACAAGAGCCATCGACATATAGTTCCCCTTGGGGGTCAGATAAGGGAACATCTGTCAGGTCTACCCGTCCCTTCGTTTCCTTTTCCATCCGAAACAAGCAATCATGGACATCACTGTCCTTTTCTTCTGAAGGGAGGGGTAGTAACGTGGCTGGATTGAGAGTAATGCATTGTTTAATATGTGCGGAGCAAATAGTCTCAGTTCATATCCAGGAAGACGTGCACTGGTGAGGTGCTGTGTCTTTGTCTTGTTCAAAAGCACGTCCACAGCATGTGGGACCATAACTGTGAGGTCAGTGTTAAGGACGAGCCCTGCCAATTGTCTAATAGAAACTGCCGCCGCCGCTGCAGCTCTTAGACAGCTCGGGAGCGCTCTGGCGACATTGTCAAGGATGGCAGAGAAGTAAGCGCAGGGTCTCTGCTTACCACCAAAACCCTGTGTTAAAACAGAAAGCGCGCAACCTTCCGCCTCATGTACATAGAGCACAAAAGGCTTCTGGTAGTCAGGGGTGCCAAGCACGGGGGCAGAGCAAAGCGCAGTTTTTAATTGTTCAAAAGCTTGTTGGCATGCAGGTGTCCAAGGCAAGGGCTCATGCACATCTTTAGTGGTCAAGTGAAGAAGGGGCTTTGTTAGTAGGGAGAAATTAGGGATCCACTGGCGACAGTACAATGTTATACCCAGAAACGCGCGTACCTCACGCTGGGTCTTAGGAACAGGTGCGTTAGTTATAGCCGCTATGCGCTCGGGGGTTAGTCTGCGACCCTCCTTCGACAGTAGGTGACCTCCTGTCGACAATATTGGAATTTTTTCGATAAGGACACTTTGTGCCCATGGCGTGCCAGATGAAACAGCAATTTAACTGTGGCTTATTTACAGCCTTGTTCAGTGTCCGAAGCCACTAACAAATCATCAACATACTGCAGCAGCACGTTTCCAGTGGGAAGCTCTAATGAATCCAACTGCATTTTCAAAGCCTGGCTTTAAATACTGGGACTCTCCGTATAGCCTTGTGGAGCCTGACAAAATCTAAAACTCCGGCCAGCAATTGTGAATCCAAAAATGTGGCGGCTGTCAGGGTGTATGGGGATACTAAAGAAAGCATTCTTTATGTCGATCACTGAGAAGAACTGAGCCATCGGGGGAATCATAGTTAGTATTGTGGTGATGTCAGGGACCACGGGGTATTGAGGAACTACAATCTTATTGACCTCTCTCAGGTCAATTACGAAGCGGTAAACATCAGGGTGGTGGTCAGGGCAATCCAGAGGCGCTTTCTTGAGGATAGGAATATAGGGCTGTTACACACATTGGCTGTGGTCTCTTCAACTACACCAGACTTTATCAGGTCACGTATTATTTGCAACAAGGCCTTTTCTCCTGCCTGGAATATTTTGTACTGCGGAATTCGGGGCAACTTGGCATTATTCCTTATCTGGATGGAGACAGGTGGAATCTGGAGTAGCCCTACATCCGTATCACCCGCCGCCCATAGCGTACGTGGCACCTCATGGAACTCAGGAGGGAGAGGGTCATCTTTAGCGAAGCATTGCTTGGCATAGGCAACTCGTGGACCAACAGTCATGTGGACACCGTCCGGGGAACAATATATTGTCGCATGTAATCTTTTCAGCAAATCTAACCCCAATAAATTCTCTCCACAATTGGATGTCAGTAAAAATGGGGAGTCGACTGTAAAGGGACCAATAGTCAAAGCAAGGGGTTTAGAAATGGGGCTAACAACCGGCACGCCTGAAAAACCCACCGAAATATTATTTTGGCCAGACAGAGCTGCCCCCGGGACAGTGAATGGGAAACAGAGCTATTCATAGCCCCTGTATCAACTATAAATTTCCCAGTGGAGCCTTGCAAATCCGCAGTGACATAGGGTCCACACTGATCTACAGGCACCGGAACTGGTCCCTCGCCCTGCCCTCGGCTGTCCTAACTGTGAGACAACCCCGTCACCTCATCCAGGTCATAATCGTCATGATAGTACTGTCATCCCAGAGAGTCGTCAAAATAGTTTCCGCTCTGCCTATTGTCTGTTGTATTGTCTGACTGCGTCCCCCCTCGGCCTCCTGCTCCACGTCCTCTACCTCCAAAACCTCTGCCTCTCGGAGCCCCACCTCTCTGTGACAATTCTGGACACTCGTTCCGCCAATGCCCCTCCTTTTTTACAATACACACATTGGTTGGGCCCCACACGCGCACTCGAAGCGCCACCCCTGTTGGACCTGGGGCCCCGCGGACCCGAGCCCGAACCACGTCCTCTATCCCCTCCTCTTGCAACCTGCTGCATCAATACTCTCGTTTTCAAATCTTTTGTCTTCTTCTCCATACTGTCCTTGTCTTCATTCTCTCTATGCTCATAATACTGATCCATGCTCAATATAACTGACGGGGAGGACGTCGTCCAAGTACTCTCTGAGGCCTGCAATCGGGCGGCAATCTCAGGGAGCAAATTGGTGACAAACCTATTCACAAACAATCGAACACCACCCTCCTGTGACAAATCCTGGCCACTAAAGTCTAGGAACACCCCATCGAATCTGGTAAAGAAGTCAGACACACTCTCGTCTTTCTTCTGGCGACATGCAGTCAACTTATCCCAGTCCACTCTCTTCGGTGGGATAAGAGAGTGCATGTAGGCGATAATACGCCCTGGCAAGGCTAACAACTCTGCTTTGGGCTTCTCACCGGGTTTGCGCTCCTTATCCCATGCTCTAATCTCCTCCCATGTGCCCCCCAATTCCTTTGCATGGTCTTGGGTGTGGACCTGCCTCCATACATCTACCAGTACCAACAAACCAAAGAATAACTCTATGTGAGCCAGCGTCATGACTTGCAAGGAGTCCGCTTCTGTCAATTCTTTATAATATGCAGTGGGATTCTTCCTCGGGTCCGGTAGCTGACCCTTTAGGGAAAGGACCTCACTCCTTTTCCAAGGAGTATAGATCCACTGTTCTTAAAACCGAGCGTCAACCCGCTGTCTTATTACAGTATCTGTAGAGTCACGTAATTCTGGTATTTCAGGATGATAAATGGGATGGACCTCCCTCATGGGGTGCTGTGTCCCTAATAGTGGAACCTGTAGGAGAGTAGGATCTGCTTCTTATAGTTACCCCCAATTTTTGCTGATGTTTCACTGTTTTTCGACTTAGCCAGACTGAGGCCCTGCTAATCAGGACCCCAGTCTATCTGCTTTCTACTCTAAATTGACTGTATGTACTTTAGGTACACTCCAGATTGGATTCTGGGGTACCCTTGTGAGTCCCTAGTATATGGTATACTATGTACCCAGGGCATAGGTACCCCAGAGGCTTACCAGGGGCTGCAGCATATATTATGCCACCTATGGGAAGCCTTTTAAAATGACACAACAGGTCTGCTACAGCAGCCTGTGTAAGGTGGTATATGCACCCCTTACTGAGACATAGGTTCCCTATATCTCTCCATATCACTGCACATGTAAACCTATCAGTCACCCCTATGGCAGGCCTTAACAATCCTGAAGGCAGGGTGCTGGGTTTCATGTGAGAGGGTGCCCATGCATGAGCAGAGCCCCTCTGTAGCTTTCGGAATCTTTATTCCGGGGTTGTTTGTGATGCAGCCAGACCATATACTCTTAAGTGCATTATAACCTCGCGGTAAATGCTAACTTGAGAATGGCTGCATGGAAACATGTCGTGTTTGGTGCCAAACACCTTGGAATCATACCTCCACCCCAGTACTGAGGTGGGAGGTATGATTCCTCCCTTCTAGAGGGAGCCACATGGCATCACCGGTACACCCGGTACCAGCTTAACAGAACCCTGGCATCACAAAATGGATGCTGCAGACACAGACACAAGTCTGCCCTCATGCTGCTGGACGAAACTCCGGCAGGGGAGGCCTGGACAATAGGTTTCCTGTCACAGGGAGGTGTGACCACCTCCCAGACAGGCTTTAGTGTATTGGGGCTGGGTGGGTGCACTCTGAGAGTGCTTTGAAGTCTGCACTGGGGGCACATTTGGTGTCCCTGTGCATAGTCCAGCTCAAACCGGTTGCAGGGGCTGCCAGCCCCTGCTCTGGCGCAAAACTGGACAAAGGAAATGGGTGTAACCACCCCTCTTTCCTGACCCTCCCATAAGTGGGTCCCCAGAGTTTGTCCAACCCCTTCCTTGGGCATAAAATAGGAATCCCTGACTACAGGACTTTAGATTACACCTGGACTAAACTCTGATACCAGAAACCAAGTACTTCGACGATCTACACTATGCTGGATGACTGAAGAATCTCCCTTGGAGTAAAGGAGTTACTCCCCTGCAAGGCAGGCACCTTTAACGCAACTGACCGGTTGGCATCTCCGAAGCAGCAGATCGCCATTGAAAATGACGGCGATTCCCGACACCCTTTGACACCTATTCACCCGGCTTCCCTGGGTGAGGTAACTCGAGTACTCCGGTGCTCCCATGGGTGTTGGCCCTAGAACCCCTTAAGTCTAAAGGGGTTTGCTGAAAGTCCTCTCCTAAGTGTCCTTTATCTTTAAAATTCCAACCGCGACTTTCCGCATTGAATCCTACGGCGCTCGCGGCTGTGTTCTCACACTGCACACGTCCCCCGTGGGTCTCCTGTGTCACTACCTTGGGTGGTTCCTTGGGGTCCCAGCGATTCTACTTGCTCTAGGCACTGTGTCTAGTCAAGTCGTGGTTCTTATACCACTTTCTTAGTATATGGTTTGGTCTCCCCCTGGAGCCCACTGTGTATTGTGCTATTTACTGTTGTTTTAATACTGTGATACTGTGTATCTTGAACTCCAATCTCATAAAGGGATTAGTAGTTAGTGTTTAGAAATAAATACATATATTTTATATATATCTTGTGTGGTTCTCCTTTCCTTTAGTCATTCAAGAGGTTATAATCTGGTAAACCAAGCTGCTTTACACTCCTTCAAGACTTAGCCTGAAGGCTGCTCTCCACAGCTACCACTAGGATAGCTTTCTATAAGGTTGCCTTTAAACCTACCATCAATAAGGGTCGTTTGGACTGGTGCAAGGTGCCCACTATAACTAGTGGACAGCATATGCCAGGCCAACTTCTCACATTGGTGGCAGCGGTGGGATTCAAGCTTGCTATTGCTTTACCAGATAATCTCTTTGAAGTGACTAACTGAAAACCACTATAGGTACATATAAATCAAGTTTAGAATACAGTAAGTTCTACTGAACTTAGAGTTGTGTGTCAAGGGCTTAGCACACCCTTTCTACAACTCAAGAGAGTTTCAGTTCCCACTAGAGTAGGTAGGTGCATACACCACACCACACTAGAATGTCTTCAAGGCCTGGAGTCAGTGACTCCTTGCCCACTAGGTATGACCATCTCACATTTCAGGAATTGAGAAATATGTGTACCTCTAGGAGACTGAAAACAGGGAGACATGCAAGCACTCAACGCCTCATAGAGGCTTTGCTGCTAGATGACCTCAGAAAGACACCAGGGTCTGATGAGGCAGGCAGGTTGGGTGGGGCAGTAGAAGAGGAAAGGCCAGGTAGTGAAAACTACTATGACCCAGACTCTGATGCTGGCCAGGGGGATCAAAATGATTCCCACCTGGAAAATCCAATTCTTCCTGAAGGTGAGGAAGGAGACCCCAGTGGGGTTCTCTTTACCCCACCTGGAAGGGTTAATAGTCTACCAAGAAGATCAAGATCTCCTTCTCATGAATCTAATCATTCTGGTACTTCTATAGGGTCCTCTGCTTCTCATAAAAGGGCATCCTCTTATGAGAAGAAATGCCAACTGCTTGAGTTTGAGAGAGCTAAGCTCAGAATCAAGAGAGAGCAATTGGCCTTAGACAGGGCATCCCTGGAGCTTCAGAAAGCTTCACAGAAGATGGGACTAGGGTTCCATGGTGGCAGCAGCAGTGTCCCTAGAGGTAGAGATCATCCTCATGACCATAGGAACCTGAACAAGATTGCCCTCCCTACCAGAGTGGGGATGACATCCACGAATGGATAACTGCACTTGAGAGGGCCTGTAAGGTACAGAGGGTCCCTCAGGAGCAGTGGGCAGCAATCTTGTGGCTCTCCTTTGCAGACAAAGGTAGAGACAAGCTCCTCACTGTAAGAGAAGAGGATGCTGACAATTACAAAGTCCTGAAGAGTGCTCTGATTGAAGGGTTTGGCCTAACCACTGAACAATACAGGTTAAAGTTCAGAGATACCCAAAAGGCACAGACTCAGGACTGGGTTGACTTTGTTGATTGTGCTACTAAGGCTCTGGAAGGCTGGTTACTTGGCAGTAAGGTGTGTGATTTCAAAGGATTGTATAATTTGATCATGAGAGAGCAGATCCTTAACAACTGTCAAAATCAACTGTTGCATCAATACCTGTGGACTCTGATCTGACCTCTCCCCAAGAATTGGGTCAGAAGGCAGACAAGTGGGTCAGAACCAGGGTGAGGCAGAAGGTTCAGAACCCAGGTGGTGACTCTAAGAAGCAAGATTCTAAAAGCTCTGATAAGGGTGGGGAAAAGGGTAAAGACCAGAAGTCTTCTCAAGGGCCCCAAAAATCTGCATCTGGTGGGGAGTCCCAATCTAACAAAGGAAAAGGCCAAAAGAAACCATGGTGTAAAGTCTGTAAGCAGAAAACCCATTGGATTAGTGATTGTACCAAGACCAAAGACTCAACTCCAGCCACCATTGCCCCTAAGGCAACTGTTCCCCCTAGTTCAGCTCTAAGTGATGGTGTTCCAAAAAAGGGTGTAGTAGGGTTAACCCTGGGATCTGAGATGGACTCTGGCCTAGTCAGAGTTCCAACTCAGGCTGTACTGATCTGTGATGGAGGCATGGACATGTCCTCCTATGTGAGTCCCAGTAATCTGGACAAATACAGACAGCAGCCATTAATTAATGGAAGAGAGGCTTTGGCATTCAGGGGCACAGGAGCAAGTGTCACAATGGTGACAAAAGATCTTGTAGCCCCTGAGCAGATCATACTTGGTGAAATGTACCAAGTGACCAATGCTAGCAATGTCAGGGCAGACCATTCCCTGGCAGTTGTTACATTCTCCTGGGGAGGGGTAACTGGCCCTAAGAAGGTTGTGGTAAGTGCAAACCTCCCTGTTGAATGCTTGCTTGGAAATGATTTGGAAAGTTCAGCTTGGGCTGAAGTTGAACTCAGGACCCATGCAGAAATGTTGGGCATCCCTGCAGATGTGTTTGCTATGACCAGGTCACAGGCAAAAATGTCTAAAACTGAACAGGCCCTGGATTCTGGAAGAATGGACCAGGTGCCTCCCAAGAGGAGGAGCAGTAGGGTTAAGGCAGTGTCTTCCCCCCTGCCTCAGAATGCAGATCAGTCTCTTGAGGGAGATGATCTCAGTCCTGAAGAAGGAACTGTCCCAGAGGAGCTTGAACCTGATCAGGTTGAGTTCTTGGGACAGGGGGCCCTTCCAGGGCAGATCTGAGCCAGGAGCAACTGAGCTGCCCCTCTCTTGAACCCCTCAGACAGCAAGCTGCTGCTGAGGCTGCTGGGAGTGCTAGTGGTGCCCATAGGATCTATTGGGATGATGGACTCCTTTACTCAGAGTGTAGAGACCCCAAGCCTGGAGTCACCAGGAGGTTGGTTATACCTCTGAAGTTTAGGAGCTTCCTATTGACCCTAGCACATGATATCCCATTGGCAGGGCACCTAGGCCAAAATAAGACTTGGGACAGAATTGTCCCTCACTTTCATTGGCCTCATATGTCTGAAGACACCAAGGAGTGTTGTCGCTCCTGTGTTACCTGTCAGGCCAGTGGTAAGGCAGGTAGCACTACAAAGGCCCCCCTGATACCACTACCTGTGGTGGGGGTTCCCTTTGAAAGGGTAGGGATTGACATTGTTGGTCCCCTAGACCCTCAAACTGCATCTGGGCACAGATTTATCCTGGTGGTGGTGGACCATGCCACTAGGTACCCAGAAGCAATTCCCCTCAGGACCACCACAGCTCCTGTGGTGGCAAGGGCCCTCCTGGGAATCTTTTCCAGGATGGGTTTTCCTAAGGAGGTAGTATCAGACAGAGATGCAAACTTCATGTCTAGTTACTTGACTGCTATGTGGAAGGAGTGTGGAGTAAATTATAAATTGACCACCCCTTATCACCCACAATGCAATGGTTTAGTTGAGAGGTTCAACAAAACCTTGAAGGGCATGATTAAAGGTCTCCCAGAAAAGCTTAGGCGCAGATGGGACATACTTTTGCCCTGCCTTCTCTTTGCCTACAGAGAGGTTCCACAGAAGGGGGTTGGTTACAGCCCATTTGAGCTTCTGTTTGGACATCCAGTTAGGGGTCCATTGTGTCTAGTGAAGGAGGGATGGGAGTTACCTCTCAAACCCCCTAAACAGGATATTGTGGACTATGTACTTGGTCTCCGCTCCAGGATGGCTGAGTACATGAAGAAGGCAACTAAAAACCTTGAGGCTAGCCAGGAATTACAAAAGGCCTGGCCTGACCAAAAGGCTGTGTTGACTGTTTATCAGCCAGGACTGAAAGTATGGGCGTTGGAGCCTGTGGCCCCAGCAGCCCTCCAAGACAAGTGGAGTGGCCCCCATACAATTGTTGAACAGAAGGGAGAGGTTACCTACCTGGTGGACCTTGGAACTCCCAGGAGCCCCCACAGGGTGCTCCATGTCAACAGACTGAAACCATATGTTGACAGGGCAGACATGGGCTTGCTCATGGCTTCTGATGCGGGACAGGAGGAAGAGAGTGATCCACTCCCTGACCTGCTCTCTCAGAACCCGGATGATGGATTAGTAGTTGGTGTAGCCTTGGCAGGCAGCCTCACTGACCAGCAGCAAACTGACTGCAGAAGAGTTCTCAATCAGTTCAGACATATGTTCTCTCTGACTCCAAGTCAGACTACCTGGTGCACTCATGAAGTGGACACTGGGGACAGTCTGCCTGTTAAAAATAAGATTTACAGGCAACCTGACCATGTCAGGGACTGCATCAGGACTGAAGTCCAGAAGATGTTGGATTTGGGTGTGATTGAACCCTCAGATAGCCCTTGGGCTAGTCCAGTAGTCTTAGTGCCTAAACCTCACACCCAGGGTGGTAAGAGAGATGAGGTTTTGTGTAGACTACAGAGGTCTCAATGCAGTCACTAGGACTGATGCCCATCCCATACCAAGGGCAGATGAGCTCATAGACACTTTGGCCTCAGCCAAGTTTCTCAGCACATTTGACCTGACAGCTGGCTACTGGCAAATCAGACTAGCTGCGGATGCAAAAGCCAAATCAGCATTTTCTACCCATAGTGGGCACTACCAATTTGTGGTGATGCCCTTTGGTTTGAAAAATGCACCTGCCACTTTTCAAAGGTTGGTGAACAAAGTCCTTACAGGCCTGGAAGCCTATAGTGCAGCATATCTAGATGATATTGCTGTCTTTAGCTCCACCTGGGAGGATCACCTGGTCCACCTGAGAAATGTTTTAGAGGCCCTGCAAAAGGCAGGCCTCACTATCAAGGCCACCAAATGCCAGATAGGGCAGAGCCAAGTTGTTTACCTGGGCCACCTTGTGGGTGGAGGCCAGGTTCAACCATTGCAGAGCAAAATCCAGACCATAATGGACTGGGTTGCTCCAATTACCCAGACTCAGGTCAGAGCTTTCTTGGACCTGACTGGGTACTATAGAAGATTTGTCAAAGGGTATGGATCCATAGTGACCCCTTTGAATGACTTGACTTCTAAAAGAATGCCCAAGAAAGTTCAGTGGAGCTGTCAAAAGGCATTTGATGACCTGAAGCAGGCCATGTGCACTGCTCCCATTCAGCAGAGTCCTGATTACTCCAAGCAATTCATTGTCCAAACAGATGCATCTGAGTTGGGGGTAGGGGCTGTGTTATCACAATTGAATGATGAAGGTCAGGATCAGCCAGTAGCTTTTATTAGCAGAAGGTTGACC
The DNA here is from genome assembly GCA_963921515.1 of Calotriton arnoldi. Lineage (NCBI taxonomy): Eukaryota > Metazoa > Chordata > Amphibia > Caudata > Salamandridae > Calotriton > Calotriton arnoldi. Next base: position 114,368 of record CAWUFW010014741.1, read on the forward strand.
CCCCAGAGAGAAACGTTGGTCAGCCATTGAGAGGGAGGCCTTTGCTGTGGTTTGGGCCTTGAAGAAGCTGAGGCCATACTTGTTTGGCACTCACTTCATTGTTCAGACAGACCACAAGCCCCTCTTATGGCTAAAACAGATGAAGGGTGAAAACCCCAAACTTTTGAGGTGGTCCATTTCCCTACAGGGGATGGACTATACAGTGGAACATAGACCTGGGAGTAACCATGCCAATGCAGATGGACTCTCCAGATATTTCCACTTAGAACATGAAGACTCAACTGGTCAAGGTTAGTTTAATGTCCTGACGTTTGGGGGGGTTGTGTAGGAGAGTAGGATCTGCTTCTTATAGTTACCCCCACTTTTTGCTGATGTTGCACTGTTTTTCGACTTAGCCAGACTGAGGCACTGCTAATCAGGACCCCAGTCTATCTGCTTTCTACTCTAAATTGACTGTATGTACTTTAGGTACACTCCAGATTGGATTCTGGGGTACCCTTGTGAGTCCCTAGTATATGGTATACTAGGTACCCAGGGCATAGGTACCCCAGAGGCCTACCAGGGGCTGCAGCATATATTATGCCACCCCTGGGAAGCCTTTTAAAATGACACAACAGGTCTGCTACAGCAGCATGTGTAAGGTGGTATATGCACCCCTTACTGAGACATAGGTTCCCTATATCTCACCATATCACTGCACATGTAAACCTATCAGTCACCCCTATGGCAGGCCTTAACAATCCTGAAGGCAGGGTGCTGGGTTTCATGTGAGAGGGGGCCCATGCATGAGCAGAGCCCCTCTGCAGCTTTCGGAATCTTTATTCCGGGGTTGTTTGTGATGCAGCCAGACCATATACTCTTAACCGCTTCACCGCGATCGGAATTCCGCCCAGGTGCTGGACATTCCGATCGCGGGTGTGGTCATGACGAGCTCAGCTCGTCATGCGCACACGCCCACCGCGCAGCATGACGAGCTGAGCTCGTCATGAGCATCGAAGGGGTTAAGTGCATTATAACCTCGCGGTAAATGCTAACTTGAGAATGGCTGCATGGAAACATGTCGTGTTTGGTGTCAAACACCTTGGAATCATACCTCCACCCCAGTACTGGGGTGGGAGGTATGATTCCTCCCTTCTAGAGGGAGCCACATGGCATCACCGGTACACCCGGTACCAGCTTAACAGAACCCTGGCATCACAAAATGGATGCTGCAGCCACAGACACGAGTCTGCCCTCCTGCTGCTGGACGAAACTCCGGCAGAGGAGGCCTGGACAATAGGTTTCCTGTCACAGGGAGGTGTGACCACCTCCCAGACAGGCTTTAGTGTATTGGGGCTGGGTGGGTGCACTCTGAGAGTGCTTTGAAGTCTGCACTGGGGGCACATTTGGTGTCCCTGTGCATAGTCCAGCTCAAACCGGTTGCAGGGGCTGCCAGCCCCTGCTCTGGCACGAAACTGGACAAAGGAAATGGGTGTAACCACCCCTCTTTCCTGACCCTCCCATAGGTGGGTCCCCAGAGTTTGTCCAACCCCTTCCTTGGGCATAACATAGGAATCACTGACTACAGGACTTTAGATTACACCTGGACTAAACTCTGATACCAGAAACCAAGTACTTCGACGATCTACACTACGCTGGATGACTGAAGAATCTCCCTTGGAGTAAAGGAGTTACTCCCCTGCAAGGCAGGCACCTTTAACGCAACTGACCGGTTGGCATCTCCGAAGCTCCTGCGGACTCTGAAGAATATTGCCACACAGGAGGTGGGTTCCCAAGGTCTCTGAGGTCGATCTGTGCCCACAGCAAGTCTGAGGCCCGTACCCCTTGTGGAGACCCGAATTTCCTGGACACCGCGACCATTTGCAGAAGCATCAGCTTTCCGGCGACACCTGAAGCTGAGCTTTGGGTTACTTGTAGCCCTGACCCCGAGCAGTAATCCCACTGAAGATTGCAGGCCTACACTCAACGAGTGTTCCGTGGGCCGCCATTTTGTGATTCCTCTCGAGGTCCCTTCGCAATCCCTGGTCCGTTGACCTGTGGGTCCCCAAGCAGGCAACTCTAACTTTTATTGGGCTTCCCTGGTTGCTCCAGACGTGCCCTGACTCTCCATCGCTTGGGAAGTCCCCAGGACCTTGCTGGTCCGCACAGAAGCATCTTTTCTCTTCCTGCTTGGGTTGCTGTTGCCAAGGCTTGTTGTGGTCAATCCGATCACCGACACCCCAGCACTCGACATCCTTTGTGGGACAGCTCGAATCCGGCTCCTGGTCATCGTCGACATCTCCGGGACCCCGTGGCTGCAGAGTCAAGCTTCACCTCTTCGCACCTGAAGCACCCAACATCGGTGGGCATTCAATTGCTCCGCTCCTGGTCACTGGCTAGTGACCCAGACTCTGTCCCCTCTGCTTTCAGGTTCTTCCCATCTTCGATCCAGGCTTGGATCCACCCGGACACTTTTCTTCTTCACGGCAGCAGCACTTTGCAGCAGATCGCCATTGAAAACGACGGCGATTCCCGACACCCTTTGACACCTATGCACCCGGCTTCCCTGGGTGAGGTAACTCGAGTACTCCGGTGCTCCCGTGGGTGTTGGCCCTAGAACCCCTTAAGTCTAAAGGGGTTTGCTGAAAGTCCTCTCCTAAGTGTCCTTTATCTTTAAAATTTCAACCGCGACTTTCCGCATTGAATCCTACGGCGCTCGCGGCTGTGTTCTCACACTGCACATGTCCCCCGTGGGTCTCCTGTGTCACTACCATGGGTGGTTCCTTGGGGTCCCAGCGATTCTACGTGCTCTAGGCACTGTGTCTAGTCAAGCCGTGGTTCTTATACCACTTTCTTAGTATATGGTTTGGTCTCCCCCTGGAGCCCACTGTGTATTGTGCTATTTACTGTCGTTTTAATACTGTGATACTGTGTATCTTGAACTCTAATCTCATCAAGGGATTAGTAGTTAGTGTTTAGAAATAAATACATATATTTTATATATATCTTGTGTGGTTCTCCTTTCATTTAGTCATTCAAGAGGTTATAATCTGGTAAACCAAGCTGCTTTACACTCCTTCAAGACTTAGCCTGAAGGCTGCTCTCCACAGCTACCACTAGGATAGCTTTCTATAAGGTTGTCTTTAAACCTACCATCAATAAGGGTCGTTTGTACTGGTGCAAGGTGCCCACTATAACTAGTGGACAGCATATGCCAGGCCAACTTCTCACAGAACCTTCTGGAGTAATCAGCCTCGGTAACCCACCAGTGTAGTCACATTACTAAAAACTTAATTCGGGGCCATGTCTGTGACATATACTCGGTCTCGTATGTCATAAATAATCTGCGGCGCAGTGCCCTAAAAGCAGTGCTCCCACAACTGTATCAGAGTGGCTGACGTGTTTAAGGGCATGCTGGTGTATGAAGGGCTCATAGTCTTTCATCACACTCCAAATATCTTCCACACTATAAATCGGGTGTCGAGCCCACTGAGCTGCCTGATTCGCTACCATCTGCGTCTCCTCCAGTCCCACAGCTGAGTGCACTAACACTTTCTTCACGCGATCCTGCGCTGCTGCCCACTTGGTGTCAGAGAGTCCACGCGTAGGAGTCTCGATGTGTAACAGCGTTTGAGGCGTGGTGCCCCCGGAGGAGAGAGCAGAGGCAGAAACAGGCACCATCACATAGGGGGTCAGTGTTGGGGGTGTAAGGGGAAGTGTAGCAGATGAGGCGGAGCCCAGAGACGGGTCGGGAGAAGGGAGGGACAGTGCAGGGGAAGGGATGGCGGCTGTGTACACTACCAGCGGAGGAGTTGTAAGAGAAGCAAGTGGGGCCGGGGCTGATGCAACAGTGCCGGGAATACCGGATTGGGCAGTCCCGGAAGTCGGGGCTGAGGAAGTAGGGATCGTAGGGTATACTAACTGTGGGGCATAGGGCGGCGGAGGGCGAGAATCCAGAAGCTCCTCAACTAGTTCGTCTCCTTCCTCCCTAACCACATAACTTTCATCAGCCTGTAGCCGGAACCTTCTGTCTTCGCGATCTATGCCTTTCTCTATCTTATCCCTATCATAGGCTACTGCCTTCTGTGTAATCGTTTGTGTCTCTTTCCTCCCGGACATCTTCTCTTCCCTCATGCGTCGCTGCTTCGCTTCCTTCTGCCACACCCTCAAAGAATCGAACATGGACTGTCTACTCCTTTTAGCAAACAATTTATCCTGCAGGAAATTAATTTTCTGTTCATCAAAAGAACCAGTAAGTGGCCATTGCAGCTCAGTATTGTCCCTCGTATATTTATTCCACAACGTGCTAAACATAATAGGGCCAAGACCATGTTTCACATACATGTCAAAGTTCGGGGTACCCTCCGGAGGGGTGGGCTGGCTCTCTTCCAGCCGCACACTCTTAGAACAGCATCGGCATCCAAAACATCCAAACTTACTGAAACAAGGCATCTTAACATGGACACACGCCCTGTCCCTAACGGACAGACAACACCCACAGATATAAAGAAACGAAAACCGTTTACAAACCAAAACCACTGTCCGGAAAGCACAGTTGCTACTCACTCAAGCACGCATTTCACAAACACCACCACCGACGTCGGTCCACAAACCTCATAACACTCAAGCACAACAATCAAGCCACAAGTCAGCCCGGAACAAAACAGTCAAAAGACCGCACCAAGTCAGGTAGACAGCCCTGAGACTGTACTACGTTCAAGAAAACAGTCCGGAGACCGTACCAAGTTCAAGAAGACAGGCTCTAGCCCCAGGCCTTTTCGAGCATAGACCAAATTTCCAGTTGGCCTGGCAGATTGTTTGCAAACAGTCCCAAACCTTTTCGAGCGCAGGCCAAATTTCCAGTTGGCCTGGTAGACTGTTCACAAACACTGTGTCTTTTCCAAGGGTCCGCAAACCCGCCAAGTACAAACCAAGACGGTATTAAACCGCACCAAGACACAGCCCGTCGACTCGTGCCGTTCAAGCAAGGCAGTTCGCAGACTGCACCCAAGACAGTCCGAAGACTGCACCAATACAGGAGGATAGGCTTCAGCCCCAGACCTTTTTCAAAAGCAAATCAAATTCCCAGTTGGCCTGGCAGAGAACCTATGAGCGGTCCCGGACCTTTTACAAAGAGGCCAATTTCCAGTTGGCCCGGCAGGCCGCTCACAAGCGCTCTGTGTCCCTCAAGGGTCCGCAGACCCACCAAGTCCAAGACAACAGACAACAAGACAGTCAGAGACTGTACCAGGACACGGCCCGCAGGCACGTGTCAACCAAGAATGGCGCCATTTTCCAAGAACCAAATCACTCACCTGGTGCACACAGGTCAAGAAAGTTATTCTCCACTGCCGACTCCTCGGACCAAACGGTCAGCTCCAAGGTTTCGCCTTTCCAGGACCCCAGCCAAGGGCCACTAGCCGGAGATCTGTCTGATCGGGAGGGCGGCGCAGCTGCGAGAACCAAGCTCGGTCTTGTATGTAAGGGGCCCCGATCCGCTCGACTGACCAGACACCACCCCGGCCCCTACAAACCCGATTACGGGTGAGGGGGCCCTTTTGTGGGGTCCCTGTTCGGGCGCCAACTGAAGGACCTGGCCCTCTAGGGCCACGCGGGTACTTATGACCACCTGCTCTGCCTTCCCAATTGAAGAGTCGGTCAGACATTAGAGAATACAAACAAGCGTTTATTACCGTCACTCTGCAGAGGAGCCCGTCATCACCTGCACCCTGAGATGGCTGGAGAGGGACTGACTCCCCAACCTTCACTAATAGAAGATAAACCCTTCAGGAGACTTTGGCCACGCCTTCGGTGGAAAAATACCGGCCTGAGCCGGACACGGACAAAGAAGGCACAGAAAGATGGGCTAACACCTGCCAGATGCGTGCACTATCAGCAGCCCAAGGCCACTGTGCCGAGTCTCACCGTCTCTTAACGTGGGAGCAGAGTTACATGCATACAATGGAATGCAGAGCAAAAAAATTATACTGTTAGCAAGTCGAGTTGCAGCCTTGAACATGAACAGAAAATATAACGAGATGCAATGTTCTGCTGAGGCAAGCGATTCAGAACTCTAAGGCCTAACATGAGCACGGCACAGGCAGTCTTATAAGGATTACAAAAAACAAAATGGTGTTACTCTGGTTAATGAGGCCTGCATACTACGAGGAATACCTGACGGGCTACTGAACGTGAACATCCATGCATGTAATTTAGCCACACACTGCTAATCTAAAACAGCACAGCAGAAACATCATAGGAAAGGGAATTTTAAATCTAACATAGTTAGGAAATAGAATTAAGATAACCTTAGAAATTCATTGAAAAAAAACAACGGTTACAGGGACGATATAGTTAGGCTCACATTTTACTAGCACAAAACCACTAGCGAAATTCAGCAGTTATAGTTACCTATAAATCAACAGAACCAACCCCTACAAATACTTGAGGGAGGAATTCCAAGCCTCGGTTCTCCACAAGCACCATAGGAGATCTCCTTTAAGCAAAGCAACCAGAATTACCTTCTCATCAGGAAAAGCGGCAAAAAAACGTACAGAACCCATGCTAACACCATTGTTTAGAGTCATAAATGCGACATACTTATTATCGCTAACAAGAGGTCTCAAAGCATCAGTGGCTGGCTCAATGTGGAACACTTTAGGATATATAAATCCATCTTCTGGCTTTCCAAATCGGTAAGAGAAACTCAACTTCAATTAGAGTTTGGTCTTATGGAGCAGGTACTGAACCACAATGCCGCAGTATTAAAACTTTGCTTAAAACTCTTCATAGCGGAGAATGGCACGTTTAAATACCACCTTGGGCTAGTGCCTGCCCACTACACGTCTGCTCTTTGGACTCTGGCAATTATGTAAACATTTCATGACCTAAAGATGATTCCACCATAGAACCTCAACGTCACCTATGAAAGTTTCAAATCTCTCCTCAAAAAGACTATTAAATCAAAATCCAGAGACACCAACCTACAGACTCTCCAAGCAAAACGGCATAACCTATTCATAGTGGCAACTTATGAGAACCTAGCACCACAGGAATACTTACTGTTGGCCAAACCTTGGGAAACCAAACTCAAATTCCAAAAGCTTCTCCTTTGATTTTTGAAATTTCCAAATCACCAAAAGTGGAAATATGACAAGGTCATCAGGACCTGAAGTTTTTGCCCATATCACAATGAAACAATGGTGCATGTACTTTGATCAGCCTGTCCTTTCATTGTGAGAGGAGATAACTTTTAAAACCTTCATAACGGGATCAAAAAATAAGGTCCTGCCAGGATGCCATATCTCACTGTTTTTAAGGAACGGACTGTAGGAGTCAGATTTGTCTAATATATGTCCAAAGCACTTGACACCCTTTTCAATCATTAACACAAATATAGATTTACTTACTTACTATGAACGATACCTGCTTCAAGCAATCCAGTGTGTTTAATTGATGTGCTAATGCCAACCATGTTAGAATACAATTAAGCCTGGGTTGTATGTAATATTCAAGATACATACCATAGACAACAGTCCTTGCTTGAGACGTTTTTCAGGATTGTAAAATGGAGCAGTGCTTTTCTTATACTCAAAATAAGGGTCATTCTCTGTGAGTTATTAAGTTGTCTTATGTAGGAGACGAAGGGAGGGAGAAAGGGAACACCTAACTTGCCAGATCAGCAATAGTAACAGGTGGCACAACCAAATCTAATCAAACTGTTAAGCGTGTTTTTTTTTTTTTTTTTGCGTGTTTTAAATGCTTTATTTAACGTTGCGTTTTGTGCCACTTTATTATGAACACTATTTGTATATGTTTGTTTGAAATTGTGCCAACAAGAAAAGAAAAACATTGCACATTAATACACTGCACAATTAGAAACCTCCAAAATTCATAACATGCATTGCAATACATCAAACAAATTCTAAAAAAAGAGCAAATTAATTACACTTATATACTACAAAAAGATCTAAATCACCACATAAAATATTCCAGCAAGACACAAAAAGTAGCAAAACAATTGTTATATTGGCGTTTCCTATGTAGCGTCACAGCACACTGGGCGAAGTTCCACCGGCTTCACTTGATAAGCACTCCTTCTCAATGAGCTCAGCGAGAGGAGACACCAGGTGTCGCAGATGCCGCAGCACTCCTCAGTCACCGCAGTGGAGCTTCCCCGGCCGTCCCACATCAAGGCACTTCAGATTGCTATGTGCCAGAGCCTTCTGGATAGCTAACATCCAAGTATTCAAGGTGAAATAGAGAGCTTCAGGGATACTGATGCAGAAACCCTGGTGGGACTACCTGTCCCAGGGCTCACCGGGCTGCCTGACACCTGCTTCCAATTGAGGAGTGGGGGAGAGAACGCGCTGATTCACTTCCTGCTGCGCGGGACTCTCTGTCTGTTTACTGCTTCTAGCCCTGGTGGGACTACCTGTCCCACGGCTCACCAGGCTGCCTGACACCTGCTGCCAATGGAGGAGTGGGGGAGAGAACGCGCTTAAAGCGCCAAATTACTTCCCAGAGTGCGGGACGCGCCCGGGCTCGGACTGGGCCAAGACGGGCCCGTGTTAGCCGACAGAGGCTGGGCTGGACTACCCCTCTTTCGCCTGGAAACCTGGATGAGGGAGAGCGATAAGACGGTGAGACAGGGAGACAGGGAGAGGGCATTGTTTTACTCTTGTTGCTGGTCGACTGTTTGGATTGCGACCTGTCCCTCTGTCTGGTGGATTTTATATGTGGGCCCTTCAAAATTACAACTGACCCCTGGGAGGAGACCAACGCATGGGCTGTGCATGTATTATTGTCTACACATTGTCCCCATAAGCGCGCATTGGAAAAGAGGCTGTTGCTTGTAACCCCCGCAGGAAGACTGTATACCTGTGTGACTTTGCTCTCCTGGACCGTGCCACGTTCTTAACAGTGGTGTGAAAGTGAGGGGCACTCTTTGTGTTTTGCTGTTGGTGCTTTTTACACCCAGGGGCTTTGTTTTCTCTAACTGCTTAATAATCTATCTGTTGGTTTCCTAGAGTGGGTGGGGTTTGATTGCTCCTCAACCCCCCTTGGAAAGCTCTTGTTGCAGTCTTTTCTTGTAATTCCCCTTCTCTCGTGCATCGGGGACCTCGGCTACTGAGTCGCGGAGTTTGATTCTATCCTCGTAGTACAAGGGAACTTATAGCTTATTACATTATTGTACTTTAGTATTTCCCCTTGTTCCATATTTTATTAGTAAATTGGAATGATTGACTGATGGGTAAACGAAAGACCACACCAGCCGCAAAACCCACAAGCACCACCTTGGATGGTTTTCTCCAGAAAGCTGTGGGGCTATTACGAAGAAAATTGAGCAAGCAGAACGAAGACTTTCATTAGTTCCCGCAGGCGATTTATCCACACCAACTCTCCTAGACCCCAATAGAGACCCCAATACGGATTCTGTGGGCACGGACGTTGATAGGACTACAGTGCCACTCTCGCCTGTTGTGGTAATCAGGCATAAGGATGATGTTTCGGAAAAGATGAGCTAAACATGTGTGACTCCAACCACATTTTAGAGGAGAATAGTTCTCTGCAAGGAGGAAGAGAATTGAGGTGGTGGGTTTAGAATGTAAATCAAAGGACCATTTACCTGTGACCAAAAAAAACAGAGAAGACCCGGTAACAGGGGGTAGGACCAGAAGGGGCCCGGGTAGAGGGGCCACACCAGATGGGGGAGATATTCCCTTAAATAAACTCAGTAAGTTAATAACTGAGGCATTGGCCCCTATTGCGGATCGTCTAGATTGTATTGACGATCAGCTTGGCCTTGTGCTTCGAGAATCAAACAAGTCACCGGCACAGGCCTCACAGAAGGCTGAGGCTATTAAACTGAGTAGCACAGCGGGCTTACGAAATGATAGGAATGCCCCCCAAAATACAATGTCCTTAACCCCTCTGGAGGAAGCCTCCTGTGTGGCCCCGCCCGTAGATCGCCCTACAAACACTTGTGATCGATCCTCCTGGGAAACAGTCCCACCTAGGCAAAATCACAAGGTTAGGCAAGGAGATCAAAATGTTTGTAATCATGATCTCCCAATTGGGTTTAGCCAGCAACCGCAACTACACAACCCAAACTCAGAGTGCCCAGGAAATACATCTTCAAATAGGGAGGGTGAAAAAGCCGTACTGAAGTTACCACCAGACTGCACCCCCTATACTTTGGTACTCACCGGAGTCCCCTATCTCCCTCCAGGCCACCAAGAAAACTGCCAAAGCCTCATTAATAAATCAGCTCATTGGTGTCGCAGTAAAATATCTCCTCAGGCACATCTGATAGATAATATTATCATGGCCACGCGAGTGAGCTGGGTGGGCCGCACAGCAAAATCAGCTAAGGGAGATTGTGTGGTTCTTAATTGTAGGTACCCCAGGTATGTGCATTTCCTTTTGAAGCGCCTTAATGACACAGCAGGGGAGAATGACCCCATAAGGGTCCAACCGCTGGGCTTTTCCTACCCACCCAACCGGGGCAATATTCAGAGCCAAAGGCCCCCTACCCTAGGCCTAAGAACATATGCTCGTCCACAGCAAATTGTCGTTCACCCACCCAAATCACTTTGAAACCCTATCAGGCCTCACTGATATTGACTGCTAGCTTATCCCAGAGAGGTAGTCGAGGAGGGGGGTGCGGCATAGGCAGGTAATAATCTAAGCAGTGTCAATGACATTGTAGAAACTGTAGACACAGGGCATGCGTCTTTAGTAAGTCCCATACCCTATCCCCCCACTAATAGAGTTAGGGGTACAGAAAACAAGGGAAAACCTACCCCCTGCTTTAAAATTATCTAGTGGAATATTGCAGGATTCCTCTCTAAAATAAGGAACGAGGACTGACTAGGGTACATCAGAGGCTTTGATCTCATTTGCCTACAGGAAACCTGGTCTAAAGATGATATATCCTTGGATGGTTATCGCTCCTTCTGTGTTCCTGCATTACCTTCTGCCGCAGGAAGGGCTAAGGGTGGGATTGCGTTTTTTATATCAGTTAAATATGGATCTATAAAAGTCATTAGTATAAGCTCATCACCCTGGCATCACCTAATCATGATCCATAATCTAACCGAGGTCAGAATACTCCTTGTGAATTGGTACCACAATATCTTTGATCCAAATAACTGTAATGCCATTAAGACCCTACATTATGAGATCACGCAAATTACTGGGAAGTGGCAGTCACTATGCATCATCTGGGTAGGGGATTTTAATTGTACAATTTGTAAGCACAGCTTTCAACGTGTGTGTGGGCTGGAAGACACGGAGGGACCGCCCCAGCCCTATTTCATTCACTCATCCCAGGGAGAAGCCCTAAATTCTGTGCTAATAGGGAACGATTTAGGCCTTATAAATTGTTGGGCCAGGGATATTTCACTGCAGTGTCCCACTTATGTTGGCTGTGTAAGGGCTAGTTCCATCGATTTTATGCTAATAGCCAGAAATTTCTCTAGGCTCGTTCATGATTTTGTGGTGGAACCTCACTGCGTGAGTGATCATAACCCCTTATCGTCTCCCTCAATCTAAAGATCCAGGTGGGGGAGCGCGATGGTTGCCCGATCTATTACCACCGGAATAAGAGAGTCAGGCTGAATTGGAGTAAGATCGATCCCCTCAAATTTGAGAGAGACACTATCAAAGGCAACACCCACTCAATTATGGGGTGTTTGAAGTCAGACTCTCCTCCAGAGGATGTTGTTCTGGAGTTTGGGTCACTCTGCTCTGAGGTAGCCATGAGGCTGACGAGGAGTCCTAAGCATGGGCAACCCCAGGAGGCCCGGTGGTTTAACTCCGATTGTGCTAGGCCCATAAGGATTTAAAAAGGGCGCTTCATGCTATTCCCTGTAACAGAGATCTAGTTAAAGCCGCAAGGCACAAATATAAAACCATAATTGGGGGTAGAAAAGCAGAACTGAGAAGCTTAGCATGGGAAGATCTAGAGAGAGCAGGAGCCCTAAGAGACACTAAAAACTTTTGGGAAATTATAAATCGCCCATTATTTACTGAAGAAGCTAGGCAGATGGATTCACTGATCCTGGGAGATGCTTGGGTAGCCCATTTACTAGCATTTTTCACCCCCAACATAAAAAGGGTGGAGGAGCATATAAGGGATTTGCCCGTAGATTTATTTGCAGCTACCCAACTCAGTCTATCTATTACAGTAACTGAGGTTGAGGAGGCATTAGCCCAGGGGCCACGTATGAAAGCACCAGGTCCTGATGGGGTGCACTTGACCTTTTTAAAAACAATCCAAACCTGTGGGCACCCCTGCTGACGAATGTATTTGCGGCAGTAATTATTTGTCCAATGCCTGCATCCTGGAAAGAGGCAATAGTGGTCCCAGTTTTTAAAAAGGGCAATAGAAGTGACCCGGCTAGTTATAGGCCAATTTTGCTTATTGATGCCACAGCCAAGTTATTAGGTAGAGTTCTCCTCGCCCGTTTGGACACCTGGGCAACCACTACAGGAGTGATATCCAAACGCAATATGGTTTCAGAAGGGGGCTAGGCACGACCGAGCAATGCCTTAATTTGTCCTTAATTATCAACAAATACGAGCAGGCCAGGAAGGGCTCGATCCACCTGGCCTTCATGGATTTGTCCAGTGCCTTTGATACTGTTAATCAGGAGAAATTGTGGGATATGCTGGAAAGTTTGGGTGTGGAAGAAACATTGGTGTCACTCATCCGTAGGCTACATTTTAATAAGTCAGTCTCCATAAGATCGGGCACTCAAGGGGGAAAAACTGACCCAATAGCTTCAACAGAGGGTGTTCGTCAAGGGTGCATCCTAGACCCTTTTCTGTTTTTAATATATACAAACAGCCTGGAGGCTTCTCTATTAAGTAGGAAACTCGATTTTCCCAAAATTGGCAGTAAATCTGTCCCCTTGCTATCTTATGCTGACTACACGGTGTTAATGGCCACAACAGCAAATGGCCTTCAAAATTCCCTTGATACTTTTATTGATTTTATCTCGTCACTTGATCTTAAATCAATTTTATTAAATCATATATTATGGTATGCGGCCCAAAGAGTACAAAAACTAAGATTTTTGTAGCATGGGACAAGAGAATAGAAAAGATTGAGAATTTTATGTACCTGGGGAATTTATTTAACAATAAGCTAAGTTTGTTTCCACTTGTGACAGCAAGAGCCCTCCATACAACTAGGGCTGTGGATGGGCTATTTCAGTTTGCACGCAAATTCGGCCATAAACCCGTTAGGGAAATAATTACCCTTTACAAAGCCAAATGCCTTTCTATTGCAACATATGGCGCAGGGGTGTGGGTGCATCACAAAAACCGCCAGCTACAAATAGTGGAAAATAAATTCACTAAAAGGCTTTTGAGGACGTCTAATAGTGCCCCTAACCGCCTATGTCATGCCGAATTGGGATTAGAGTATATAGAGGACCGGATATCTTGTGCCCCCCTACTCCTATGGGGGAAAATCTGGTTATCTGAAGAACTTATGTTCTCACAAGAAATAATTAAAGATTGTCAAATATGGCCAATTCCCTAAAAATACCATAGCTTCGTTTTTTGAAAGACAAATATTATGAAATAGGATTGGGGCACTTCTATGATAATCCTGGAAACATTCCACTGAACGCCAAAGCCATTATCAAGGAGGCATTACACTCCAGGTTAAATATGCGTTATCCTCACCAAGCTGAGATGGGTCCCGCGCACTTGTCCCCCGCCCCATTGCAATATTATTTAACATTCACTACTAATCTGCAGATTAGATTTTATTTAACTAGATTTTGCTTAGGTACTGTGCATTGTTTGTTGGCGTTTCCATGCCAGAGTGGATGGGCGGATGATCTCTCACCTTGTTCTTGTGATAATCTCACAAGCCAAAGCACTTTGTACTTTATCTTATTCTGTACTTTATATAAAACAGCAAGGAGTAAATTTTTAATCCCACTGTTAAAGAAAATTCGCCCTTGTACATATGCTGATGGTTTTAAATTTTTGTACTCACTTACTACCCTTGATATCTGTATTGCGGTAGCCAATTATATAAAAGTATCTTTGCTATTAGGAAACATTATGAGTAACAACTTCATGAGCTGTCTCACCGTAATTTTCCGTATGCAAAGAGTTGCATGTCCCTGGTATTTTATGAATTGTTTTTAACACATTGTTCAGAACTGTAAAATGTTGTGATAATGTTTTTGTAAACCCTAATGGTGTTATGAATTCATATTAGGTTGTTTTTATTTAATTTTAAATAATTTGCACATTTGAAGGTTATAGTTTTTAATCAATTGGGAAATCCTGGAGGTCTGCTTAGCGGCTATAAAGGCCACTAGAAAAGCACCTTAATTTAGGAATTGACATGGCTCATAGTTTCCTTTCGTAATGTTCTTAAGTGTTGTTCAGCTATTGTATGTTGGCACTTGAAGCCATCACATTTGAGCTAGCAAATGAATTTTAAAGAAGAATGTAATGTTACTGTATGGCCATCTGTTCTAGGCTGGAAATCGATGTTGCTGTTATTGATGCCCTTTTTGTATTCTTTTATGGCTGGTTAAGCCGAATAAAGATTTATTGAATTGAATTGGTAAACACTTCATGACCTACAGATGATTCCACCATAGAACCTCAACATCACCTATGAAAGTTTCAAATCTCTCCTCAAAAGACTATCAAATCAAAATCCAGAGACACCAACCTACAGACTCTCTAAGCAAAACAGCATAACCTATTCATAGTGGTAACTTATGAGGACCTGGCACCACAGGAATACCAAACTCAAATTCTAAAAGCTTCTCCTTTGATTTTTTGAAATTCGCAAATCACCAAAAGTGGAAATATGACAAGGTCAACACGACTCGAAGTTTATGCCCATATCACAATGAAACAATGGTGCCTGTACTTTGATTAGCCTACCTTTCTTTGTGAGAGGAGGAAACTTTTAAAACCTTCATAATGGGATCAAAAAATAAGGTCCTGCCAGGATGCCATATCTCACTGTTTTTAAGGAACGGACTTTAGGAGTCAGATTTGTCTAATATAAGTCCAAAGTACTTGATACCCTTTTCAATCATTAACACAAATATAGATTTACTTACTTACTATGAACGATACCTGCTTCAAGCAATCCAGCGTGTTTAATTGATGTGCTAATGCCAATCATGTTAGCATACAATCAAGCCTGTGTTGTGTGTAACATTAAAGATACATACCATAGACAGCAGTCCTTGCTTGAGACTTCTTTCAGGATGGTAAAATGGAGCAGTGCTTTTCTTATACTCAGAATAAGGGTCATTCTCTGTGAGTTATTAAGCTG
Source organism: Calotriton arnoldi (assembly GCA_963921515.1). NCBI lineage: Eukaryota > Metazoa > Chordata > Amphibia > Caudata > Salamandridae > Calotriton > Calotriton arnoldi. The sequence goes on from CAWUFW010014741.1 coordinate 129,675, forward strand.
TCTTATGTAGGAGACACAGGGAGAAGTGGGGGAGAAAGGGAACACCTAACTTGCCTGATCAGCATTAGTAACAGGTAGCACAACCAAATCAAATCAAACTATTAAGCGTTTTTTAAATGCTTTATTTAACTTTGTGTTTTGTGCCACTTTATTATGAACACTATTTGTATATGTTTGTTTAAAATTGTGCAGACAAGAAAAGAAAAACATTGCACATTAATACACCGCACAATTAGAAACCTCCAAAATCCATAACATGCATTGCAATACATCAAACAAATTCTATCAAAAGAGCAAATTAATTGCACTTATATACTACAAAAAGACCCAAATTACCACATAAAATAATCCACTAAGACACAGAAAGTAGCAAAACAATTGTTATATATATGTGTGTATATATATATATATATATATATATATATATATCCCTGTCAAAAACAGTTATGAACATTATGAATTACCAACTGCTGCATTGAGCTGAATCGTGACATACACATAAATGGTTCAATTACTTACTGGTATTCTTCATCACCAGTAAGTAATTGAATCATTAACCTCTCATCTCCGTCCTCCTCATACCAGAAATTACACAATGAGGATGTACAAAGCAGTAAAATATAATAAATGCACCAACGACAAATGATGCTGACAACAATTATTTAATTGCTGACTTCAAAACAGTAAAACCAAAATTACCACTTCCAGATTCAGCTAAATGAAGCCTGTAGTGCATGACAAGGGTAAGGTGGGGGGACCATGTTGCCGCTCTACATATCTCTGAAATAGAAGCACTACCTGCTTCGGCCCATGAGGCCGCTACTGCTCTAGTAGAGCGACCTTCAGTATGGAACAGAACATCAGCCTCCTCTGATTTGTATGCTTGAATAATGGCTTGATGAACCAACAATTGACTGTGTTGCAGACTTCTTGCCCCTCCTGCCTGCCCCAAATGAGACAAAAAAGGAAGAAGTTGATTGAAGGTCCTTAGAGCGGTCATGATAGAAGGGCAACGCTCTTCTTACATCCAAAGAAGGTACTTCAGAATCAGAAAAATCAGGAAGCACCACTTCCTGTGCTAAGCGAAACTGAGACTGAACTTGTGGAGCAAACTGAGGATCTAGATTCACAACAACTCAATCCTGGAAAAAACTAGTATAAAGAAAAGAGGACATTAGAGCACCCAACTACCCTAATCGCTTTGTCAATGTAATAGCAATCAAAAAGGCTGCCTTATATGAAAGCCAAGACAAACCAGTATGTTTGAGAGGTTCAAAGGGATCTACCTACAAACCTCTTAATACAGTTGATGGGTCCAATGTAGGAACCGGTTGACGCACTCTCAGTTCCGAAAGATGAAAACTCCTCAGCAATCTGACCACCAATAGAGAAATGGGAGAAGAGGCAAGGGCGGACCATTGCATCGCCAAAGTTGAAGGTGCCAACCCTTATTAAAAACCTTCCCTCAAGTACTCAAGAATCTGAGAGGGATAAATGGAAACAGTGGAAAAATCTTTCACAACACACCACTTATGAAAGGATGCCCAATGTTTCTTTTATGAAACCAATGTTGCAGGTATTCTGGATGCTTGGCTCTCCAAGGCAACAATGTGGCAGAAAACGAGTTACTTACCTGTAACTTAAGTTATCCAGTATTAGTATCTTTCATAGATTCACATGCTTGAATCATCCCGCCGTCGAGGTGGGAGTCTCACGGTAAAAATAATATATATATATATATTCACTGAAAAAACCATAGGTTTTAGGGACAGTTATAGTTAGTTGGACATTGCACTCGTACAAAACCCGTGAAATTCCCCTGTTATAGTTAGTTCAGCTAACTATAACTCGCGCCCATAATGCACTGCTGATGACGTCACATATTACATCACTCATGACATGGTCAGTGACATCACTGATGACATCACTGATGACATCTCAAATGACATCACTGATGACATCATCCAGTGACTGTGTGTTTCTGTAAAGTTTAAATATGTTTAATATATATAGGGAAAGGCGTATTGAAGAATGAGTGGGTGTATAAGTGTCTGAATGGATGATTTAGTACGTGAGTGACTGACTCTACAAGTGAGTGATTAAACGTATCTTACTGAATGCATGGGTTAGTGACTAAACTGTGTGAATGTCTGTATCCGTCTGTTTGTTGGTGTGTAAGTGGATGCATGGATTTGCGAATAGCTACATGAGTGTCTATATGGGTTATTGATTGGTTCTCTGAGTATCTGTATGGCTGCCTGAGTGTTTGTGTGGGTGGGGTGTGTGTGACTCTATACATAGATGTGTGAGTGGGTGATTCACTGGGTGCATGATTTCAAGAGTGCATCTGTGATGGACTGCTTGGGTGGGTGAGTGTGTGTATGGGTGTGTTAGTGAGTGAATGTATATCTCAGTGGTACATGTGCGAGTAACTACATATGTAAAAGGCAGTATATATGTGTGTTAGAGTATTTAAATGGCTATAAGTGAGAGTATGTGATAGTGAGAGTGGCTGTATGGATGCGTGTGTGCTTGTATCAGTTATTGTATAAGAGCGTAAGAATGTGCTAGTATTTGTATGAGTAAGTGAGCTGGTGTGTGTATAACTGTATAGGTGAGTAAATGGGTATGTGATTAATTTTTTGCATGACTGACTAGGTGTGTGAGTACCTCTATGGATGAGTGGCGGTGTGTGTGTTTATATACGTGTATGAGTGCATATGATAGTCCTGTACTGAGTGACTGTAAGTATGAGTGACTGTACAGGTGAGTGAGTGGATGTGTGTGTAGACCTAAGAATCAGTGAGTGGGTATGTAGTTTTTGGTGTTGGAGTGTCTATGGTTTTGAGAATGGCAGTCTGTAATTTAGAGTGGGTGTATCAAAAGTTATATTAGGGTGTGAGAAGATGCATGAAATTATCACATGGATGATGTCATCAGTGATGTCATTTGAGATGTCATCAGTGATGTCACTGACCATGTCATGAGTGATGTAATATGTGACGTCATCAGCAGTGCATTGCGGGGCGCGAGTTATAGTTAGCTGAACTAACTATAACAGGGGAATTTCACGGGTTTTGTACGAGTGCAATGTCCAACTAACTATAACTGTCCCTAAAACCTATGGTTTTTTCAGTGAATTTCAAAGGTTTTTTAAATGCTAATTTCTAACTATAACGTGTCTGAAACCTATGGTTTTTTCAGTGAATTTCAAAGGTTTTTTAAATGCTAATTTCTAACTATAACGTGCCTGAAACCTATGGTTTTTTCAGTGAATTTCAAAGGTTTTTAAATGCTAATTTCTAACTATAACGTGCCTGAAACCTATGGTTTTTTCAGTGAATTTCAAAGGTTTTTTAAATGCTAATTTCTAACTATAACGTGCCTGAAACCTATGGTTTTTAAGTGAATTTCAAAGGTTTTTTAAATGCTAGTTTCTAACTATGCCAACAGAGGTAGGACATGTGAAGAAAGAAGAAAAAACGCACAGAAAGAAGCAAAAGATGTGCAGAAAGAACCAACAGAGGAGCAGAAAGAGGCCTTGTTGCAAAATCATCCTGTGCCCACAACTTTTTCAGACGGGTACTGGTGGTAACTGACTCTGACTAACCAGAGCCAGTGCACAGTGGTGAAGGGAGGGGGGGCCTGAGGTGACATGTGTGCAAACGCGCCCCGTGGCGCGTTTTAAGTTGCGGGATTAAGTCCCCTTGAATCCTGAGGGTCCCTGGGGCCCAACTAGCCCCCAGGTACCTACAGTTATGACCACAGAGCTGAGTTGCAGAGAGGCGTTCCGAGGCCACGCACCTTTTTTCACCTCTCTGCAACGCAACTCTGTTGTGCTTACTGAAGGTACCTGGTGGGCTAGTTGGCCCCCAGGATTCAAAGGGAATTAACTCCCCAACTTAAAACGCACCACAGGGCGTGTTTGCGCACATGTCACCAGAGGCCCCGCCCCTCCCTTCACCACTGTGCAAACGCACCCCGTGGCGCGTTTTAAGTTGGGGGATTAGGTCACCTTGAATCCTGAGAGTCCCTGGGGCCCAACTAGCCCACCAGGTACTTCCAGTAAGCACCACAGGCCTGCTTTGCAACGCCTGTAACAAATTGTGCAGTTGTGTTTAGGTAGTGAAAAGGGTCGTGCTGGGGGTAGTGTTTTAGGGTTTAGGGTAGTGCAGTGGTGTTTGTGTAGTGTAGGGGGTCATGCTGGGGGTAGATTTAGGGTTTAGGGTAGTGCAGTGGTGTTTGGGTAGTGTAGGGAGTCGTGCTGGGGGAGTGTTTTAGGGTTTTAGGGTTTAGGGTAGTGCAGTGGTGTTTGGGTAGTGTAGGGGATACTGCTGGGGGTAGTGTTTTAGGGTTTAGGGTAGTGCAATGGTGTTTGGGTAGTGTAGGGGGTACTGCTGGGGGTAGTGTTTTAGGGTTTAGGGTAGTGCAGTGGTGTTTGGGTATTTTAGGGGTTTCTGCTGGGGGTAGTGTTTTATGGTTTAGGGTAGTGCAGTGGTGTTTGGGTAGTGTAGGGGTTCGTGCTGGGGGTAGGTTTTTTAGGGTTTAGGGTAGTGCAGTGGTCTTTGGGTAGTGTAGGGAGTCGTGCGGGGGTATTGTTTTAGAGTTTAGGGTAGTGCAGTGGTCTTTGGGTAGTGTAGGGGGTTGTGCGGGGGTAGTGTTTTAGGGATTAGGGTAGTGCATTGGTATTTGGGTAGTGTAGGGGGTCATGCGGGGGTAGTGTTTTAGGGTTTAGGGCAGTGCAGTGGTGTTTAGGTAGTGTAGGGGGTCGTGCTGGGGGAGTGTTTTAGGGTTTAGGGCAGTGCAGTGGTGTTCGGGTAGTGTAGGGGGTCGTGCTGGGGGAGTGTTTTAGGGTTTAGGGCAGTGCAGTCGTGTTCGGGTAGTGTAGGGGGTCATGCTGGGGGAGTATTTTAGGGTTTAGGGTAGTGCAGTGGTGTTCGGGCAGTGTAGGGGGCGGTGCAGGGGGTGGTGTTTCAGGGTTTAGGGCAGTGCAGTGGTGTTCGGGCAGTGTAGGGGGTGGTGCAGGGGGTGGTGTTTCAGGGTTTAGGGCAGTGCAGTGGTGTTCGGGCAGTGTAGGGGGTGGTGCAGGGGGTGGTGTTTCAGGGTTTAGGGCAGTGCAGTGGTGTTCGGGCAGTGTAGGGGGTCATGCTGGGGGTGGTGTTTCAGGGTTTAGGGCAGTGCAGTGGTGTTCGGGCAGTGTAGGGGGTGGTGCAGGGGGTGGTGTTTCAGGGTTTGGGGCAGTGCAGTGGTGTTCGAGCAGTAAAGGGGGTCATGCTGGGGGTGGTGTTTCAGGGTTTAGGGCAGTGCAGTGGTGTTCGGGCAGTGTAGGGGGTGGTGCAGGGGGTGGTGTTTCAGGGTTTAGGGCAGTGCAGTGGTGTTCGGGCAGTGTAGGGGGTGGTGCAGGGGGTGGTGTTTCAGGGTTTAGGGCAGTGCAGTGGTGTTCGGGCAGTGTAGGGGGTCGTGCAGGGGGTGGTGTTTCAGGGTTTAGGGCAGTGCAGTGGTGTTAGGGCAGTGTAGGGGGCGGTGCAGGGGGTGGTGTTTCAGGGTTTAGGGCAGTACAGTGGTGTTCGGGCATAGTAGGGGGTGGTGCTGGGGCTGGTGTTTCAGGGTTTAGGGCAGTGCAGTGGTGTTCGGGCAGTGTAGGGGGTCGTGCTGGGGCTGGTGTCTCAGGGTTTAGGGCAGTGCAGTGGTGTTCGGGCAGTGTAGGGGGTCGTGCTGCGGCTGGTGTTTCAGGGTTTAGGGCAGTGCAGTGGTGTTCGGGCAGTGTAGGGGGTCGTGCTGGGGCTGGTGTTTCAGGGTTCAGGGCAGTGCAGTGGTGTTCGGGCAGTGTAGGGGTCTTGCTGGGGCTGGTGTTTCAGAGTCTAGGGCAATGCAGTGGTGTTCGGGCAGTGTAGGGGTTCTTGCTGGGGCTGGTGTTTCAGGGTTTAGGGCAGTGCAGTGGTGTTCGGGCAGTGTAGGGGGTCGTGCTGGGGGTGGTGTTTCAGGGTTTAGGGCAGTGCAGTGGTGTTCGGGCAGTGTAGGGGATCGTGCTGGGGCTAGTGTTTCAGGGTTTAGGGCAGAGCAATGGTGCTCAGGCAGTGTAGGGGGTTGTGCTGGGGGTGATGTTTCAGGGTTTAGGGCAGTGCAGTGGTGTTCGGGCAGTGTAGGGGGTCGTGCTGGGGGTGGTGTTTCAGGGTTTAGGGCAGTGCAGTGGTGTTCGGGCAGTGTAGGGGGTCGTGCTGTGGCTGGTGTTTCAGGGTTTAGGGCAGTGCAGTGGTGTTCGGGCACTGTAGGGGTCGTGCTGGGGCTGGTGTTTCAGGGTTTTGGGCAGGGCAGTGGTGTTCGGGCAGTGTAGGGGGTCGTGCTGGGGGTGGTGTTTCAGGGTTTAGGGCAGTGCAGTGGTGTTCGGGCAGTGTAGGGGGTCTTGCTGGGGGTGGTGTTTCAGGGTTTAGGGCAGTGCAGTGGTGTTCGGGCAGTGTAGGGGGTCTTGCTGGTGGTGGTGTTTCAGGGTTTAGGGCAGTGGTGTTCGGGCAGTGTAGGGGGTCTTGCTGGGGGTAGTGTTTCAGTGTTTAGGGCGGTGCAGTGGTGTTCGTGCAGTGTAGGGGTCGTGCTGGGGGTGGTGTTTCAGGGTTTAGGGCAGTGCAGTAGTGTTCGGGCAGTGTAGGGGGTCGTGCAGGGGTGGTGTTTCAGGGTTTAGGGCAGTGCAGTGGTGTTCTGGCAGTGTAGGGGGTCATGCTGGGGGTGGGGTTTCAGGGTTTAGGGCAGTACAGTGGTGTTCGGGCAGTGTAGGGGGTCGTGCAGGGGGTGGTGTTTCAGGGTTTAGGGCATTGCAGTGGTGTTCGGGCAGTGTAGGGGGTCGTGCTGGGGCTGGTGTTTCAGTGTTTAGGGCAGTGCAGTGGTGTTCGGGCAGTGTAGAGGGTCTTGCTGGGGGTGGTGTTTCAGGGTTTAGGGCAGTGGTGTTCGGGCAGTGTAGGGGGTCTTGCTGGGGGTGATGTTTCAGGGTTTAGGGCAGTGCAGTGGTGTTCGGGCAGTGTAGGGGGTCTTGCTGGGGGTAGTGTTTCAGGGTTTAGGGCAGTGCAGTGGTGTTCGTGCAGTATAGGGGGTCGTGCTGGGGATGGTGTTTCTGGGTTTACGGCAGTGCAGTAGTGTTCGAGCAGTGTAGGGGGTTGTGCAGGGGGTGGTGTTTCAGGGTTTAGGGCAGTGCAGTGGTGTTCGGGCAGTGTAGGGGGTCGCGCTGGGGGTGGTGTTTCAGGGTTTAGGGCAGTGCAGTGGTGTTCGGGCAGTGTAGGGGGTCATGCACGGGGTGTTGTTTCAGGGTTTAGGGCAGTGCAGTGGTGTTCGGGCAGTGTAGGGTCTTGTGCTGGGGCTGGTGTTTCAGGGTTCAGGGCAGTGCAGTGGTGTTCGGGCAGTGTAGGGGGTCATGCTGGGGGTAGTGTTTCAGGGTTTAGGGCAGTGCAGTGGTGTTCGGGCAGTGTAGGGGGTCGTGCTGGGGGTGGTGTTTCAGGGTTTAGGTCAGTGGTGTTCGGGCAGTGTAGGGGGTCTTGCTGGGGGTGATGTTTCAGGGTTTAGGGCAGTGCAGTGGTGTTCGGGCAGTGTAGGGGGTCTTGCTGGGGGTAGTGTTTCAGGGTTTAGGGCAGTGCAGTGGTGTTCGGGCAGTGTAGGGGGTCATGCTGGGGGTGGTGTTTCAGGGTTTAGGGCAGTGCAGTGGTGTTCGGGCAGTGTAGGGGGTCGTGAAGGGGGTGGTGTTTCAGGGTTTAGGGCAGTGCAGTGGTGTTCGGGCAGTGTAGGGGGTCGTGCTAGGGGTGGTGGTTTAGGGTTTAGGGCAGTGCAGTGGTGTTCGGGCAGTGTAGGGGGTCATGCAGGGGCTGGTGTTTCAGGGTTTAGGGCAGTGCAGTGGTGTTCGGGCAGTGTAGGGGGTCGTGCTGGAGGTAGTGTTTTAGGGTTTAGGGTAGTGCAGTGGTGCTTGTGTAGTGTAGGGGGTCGTGCTGGGGGTAGTGTTTTAGGGTTTAGGGTAGTGCAGTGGTGTTTGTGTAGTGTAGGGGGTCATGTTTTAGGGTAGTGCAGTGGTGTTTGGGTAGTGTAGGGGGTCGTGCTGGGGGTAGTGTTTTAGGATTTAGGTTAGTGCAGTGGTGTTTGGGTAGTGTAGGGGGTCGTGCTGGGGGTAGTGTTTTAGGGTTTAGGGTAGTGCAGTGGTGTTTTTGTAGTGTAGGGGGTCGTGCTAGGGGTAGTGTTTTAGGGTTTAGGGTAGTGCAGTGGTGCTTGTATAGTGTAGGGGGTCGTGCTGGGGTAGTGTTTTAGGGTTTAGGGTAGTGCAGTGGTGTTTGTGTAATGTAGGGGGTCATGTTTTAGGGTAGTGCAGTGGTGTTTGGGTAGTGTAGGGGGTCGTGCTGGTTGTAGTGTTTTAGGATTTAGGTTAGTGCAGTGGTGTTTGGGTAGTGTAGGGGGTCGTGCTGGGGGTAGTGTTTTAGGGTTTAGGATAGTGCAGTGGTGCTTGTGTAGTGTAGGGGGTCGTGCTGGGGGTAGTGTTTTAGGGTTTAGGATAGTGCAGTGGTGCTTGTGTAGTGTAGGGGGTCGTTCTGGGGGTAGTGTTTTAGGGTTTAAGGTAGTGCAGTGGTGTTTTTGTAGTGTAGGGGGGTCATGTTTTAAGATGCAATGCTCCAATACCTGACCAGTCTGCACTACATAAAACTGCAAAAAAAATAAAAATAAAAGTGTTTTGCACACTTTTGTCATTGGGCTATATGTGGGCTACATCTGGGTAATATTTGTGCTACATTTGGGCTCTTTTTTCACTGGTGGCCATCTTGGAAGACTTCTTTGTTATGAAGTTTCCTAATTTCCTCATTTACTGCAGTCTCCTCAGTAGGAAATGCTTTCAGTTTTTTACTTTGATTCCATCAAGAAGGCATTCAGATGTGTCTCACATCTGCCATAAATTCAGAATGTTAGCACTCTAGTTGCTCATTAGATCACTGGAGTAAAGCTACTGCTCACCAGGGAGTTAACTGGTAGTCTGCTGCTGGTATTGAAAGTGATTGTTTCAGTCTGCATGTCAGAATTTTCTAATGAAATAGAAGAGGATTTGAGATCTCACTTAAAACATGCCCTAATTTTTCTTTCTGCAGCACTAACCATAATTTCTATTTCAAAAAGAACCCCTCATTTTGTTCCGTTTTAAATTAAATGTTTTAAGTGTTACCGGTTTATTCCAATCAAGATGGCTTCAGGTGTGCCATACTTTTGTCATAAGTAAGGCTGTTAGCGCTCTAGTTGTTCTTTAGAACACTCTGGGAAGCTGCAGTAGAACACAAAGTCATCAACTGGCAGGCTGCTTCTGTTGAAATATAACAGGAAGATATTTGAGATCACCCTTGAAATATGTCCTAATTTTTCTTTCTACAGCACTAACCATAATTTCTATGACAAAATGAACCCCATCATTTTGTTCCTTTTTAAATTAAATGTTTTAAGTGTTACCAGTTTATTCCAATCAAGATGGCTTCAGGTGTGCCATACTTTTGTCATAAGTAAGGCTGTTAGCACTCTAGTTGTTCTTTAGAACACTCTGGGAAGCTGCAGTAGAACACAAAGGCATCAACTGGCAGGCTGCTCCTGTTGAAATATAACAGGAAGATATTTGAGATCACACTTGAAACATGTCCTAATTTTTCTTTCTACAGCACTAACCATAATTTCTATGACAAAATGAACCCCATCATTTTGTTCCTTTTAAATTAAATTGTTTAAGTGTTACCAGTTTATTCCAATCAAGATGGCTTCAGGTGTGCCATACTTTTGTCATAAGTAAGGCTGTTAGCACTCTAGTTGTTCTTTAGAACACTCTGGGAAGCTGCAGTAGAACACAAAGGAATCAACTGACAGTCTCTGCCCTTGTTGGATGTACATGTTTTACTGAGAATGTCAGACTTCATTCTCACATGAGTGAGAAAGATAATGTGAATTTACAGAAAATATGCTCTCATTTTAGCTTCTGGAGCACCTTCCAAACCTCCACGGGACAAGCATGAGAAAATAGTGTTCTCTCAAACATGATTCATGATATCCCAGCAGAAGGTTTTTCACATGGTAAAATAACCTTAGAATACACCACAATTCCTAAAATTAGTATGGTACCATCAACAAATAAATTATAATGTAACTAAAGCCTGTTATCACCCTTTATAGTTCTCCTTTTGGTGATCCTCAAAATCTTCTATTCACTACAATGCATTTCAATGAGGTACTATCATTTATATTGGTCCCAAGATGGCTGCCAGCAATTCCAGGATGAAGTGCTGACAGCCAATCAGATCTCACGATGACATGGGTGGTTAGGCTCCGCCCAGATATATATGTGACTTTACTTTTGATTTTCTCAGGAACTACTGAACGGATTTACACCATTTAAGCAAAAGGCACGACACTGAACCAAGGGCTACATCTTTGCCAAATTTGGTGTAATTCCGTTCAGCAGTTCGGGCTGTAGCTGCGACTAAAGGTTCCTATGGAAAAATGAATGGGGAAAACGCGTTTTGGGACCCCCTTTTTCTCGGCCCCCGCTTGATGTATGACCCCGAGACTTTCAGGATAGGAGCGGACCGGAGCGCCCCAACAAGTTGGAAACTTTCGCGAAGATTCGTCAACCGGCGTCAACGTTATTTCAAATAGAATGTCGTGGATTTCCTATGGATAATAGGTTTTAACTATAACTATCTACTGGCGACCGCCAGTAGATAATATATTTATATATATATATAACAGTAGTAAAACATATTATAATAGACTATAATGGACTGCACAGTCACTGTAGTAGCCCATCCTTGTCCTTTTGTAAAAAAGAACCAAAGTTGAAACACAGCCAATCAGGCTCTAGAACCCTCTAGAACACTCCACAGAGAGGCAAGTACCTCAGATTTTTTAGAGCAAGTGACAAGAGTAATATAACAGCAATAAGGGAAGCCTCGCCGGGGAGGAGGGTGGTTCGCATGTGAATCTATGTAAGATGCCAATACTGGATAACTGAAGTTACAGGTAAGTAACTCATTTTCTTATGCAGTATTGGATCTTTCTTAGAATCACATGCTTGAATCAAAATATATAGCAGGTAAACCATTTTAATTTTGAGGATGGTGGGTTTCATATGAATGGCAAATAGGTATCCCTATCAATAGATATACATGTACATATATATATATATGACATATGCAACACAATATGAAAAGAAGCATTTATGCATTAAGAGAACATAAACCAGCAATAACATGTGAAGCAAATACACTGGATTTAACATTAATAAATAATCACCTCCAAAACAGAGGCTTACCTTACTGGAAAAGGTTACGTAAAACTGCTTGTCCTCCAGCTGATTCTGCTTCTGTAGCCAAATCCAAGCAGTAGTGCCGTATAAATGTATGCACATTCTTCCAAGTTGCGGCACGGCGAATTTTATCCAATGGCACTCCAGCAAAAAGCGCCGCTGATGAGGACACTGCTCTCATGGAATTAGCCTTAGGTCTGACAGAAAGTGGACTGCCAGCTTTAGTATAACAAAATTGAATAGCTGTTGCAATCCACCTTGCAATTGTTGCTTTAGTCACTGCCATACCTGGCTTTTGTGCACCATAGGATACAACAATTGATCCGATCTCCAAATGGATTTAGTATGTGAAAGATAAAATTTGAGGCATCTTTTTATGTCCAGGTTATGAAGTGCCTTTTCAGCCAGGGAATTAGGATTAGGAAAGAATGTACGTAGAATAATCGGCTCATTAAGATGGAAAGTTGAAGTCACTTTTGGAATAAAAGCAGGATTTGTTCTAAGGAGAACATAGTCATTAGTAAAGCGGAGGTAAGGCTCTTTAATAGTGAAGGCTTGAATTTCGCCGACTCTCCTGGCGGAAGTAAGAGCTAACAATAGAGCAACTTTCCAAGAAATGCATTTGAGTTCAGCTTGCTGAATTGGTTCAAAGGGATGTTTCATAGGTTGCGCCAGAACTACATTAAGTCTCCATTCCGGAGGAGGAGCTCTTACAGGAGGATATGCTCTGAAAAGTCCTTTCATAAACTGTTTAACCAGTCGAGTTGAACAAAGAGATAAACCTCCAGAGGAACGTCTGTAGGTGGAGATGGTGGCCAAATGTAACTTAATAGACGTGAACATAAGGCCAGATTTAGCCAGGGAGAGCAGATCAGGTAGAATTTTATCCGGAGAAGACTCAAGTGGGTGCACATCGTTAAGAAGGCACCATGAACAGAAACGCTTTCATTTGAGAGTGTAAGTCTTAATCGTGGACGGTGACCTTGCTTTAGCAAGAATGTCTCTACAGTCCTGTGACAGATCTAAATCCTTGAATTCAGCAAGTTCAGTAACCACGCATGTAGCTGCAGCTGGGCTGGATGTGGGTGGAGAATCTAGCCCCTGCTCAATGTTAACAGTGTTGGCGATACTGGAAGGTGATAAGGTCTGCATTCTGAATGCAGGAGAAGCTCTGTGAACCAGTGCTGACGCGGCCAACGTGGAGTAATGAGAATCATTCGGCATGGCTCCGTTTTCAACTTCATCAGAAGCCTTGGGTTTAACAGAAAGGGGGGAAACGCGTAGGCGAAGATCCCTGTCCACCTCAACAGAAAGGCGTTCCCCCATGAGCCTTTTTCTGGTTCCCAGCTGGCAAAGAATTGACATATCCGATTCATTTCGGAAGCAAAGAGATCCAAGTTGGGCTTGCCCCACATCTGGAAGATGTACTCGAGAACCTTCTGATCCAGTTCCCATTTGTGGCAAGAGTTGGAAGTCCTGCTCAAGGAATCCACTAGACTGTTCTTCATCCCTGGGAGATGTTCCACCTTGACACATATGTGGTGAAAGAGAAGCCATTTCTAAATCTCGTGCTTCCTGTGATAGGATGTGGGAGCGTGTTCCTCCTTGTTTGTTTAGGTAATGCATGCATGTGGTATTGTCTGTCCTAATCAGAACCGAGGATCCCTGAAACCTTGGGAGGAAAACCTGCAAGGCTAGAAAAATGGCTCGAAGCTCCAGGAAATTGATGTGTATTTTTGAAAGCGCTTTGGACCACTTTCTCCTTATCCGGAGATCTTGAAGGTGGGCCCCCCATCCTTCTAGAGAAGTGTCTGTAGTGAGGACGAACTCCGGTGTCCGAGAAAGGAAAGTTAGCCCTATTGAGATATTGCTGGAGCCCTGCCACCAAAGCAGAGCTGATTGCATGACTGGAGTTATTCATAACAGGTCGTCAAACGATTCGGTCACCTGAAGCCATTGATTGTCTAGTTCCTCTTGTATTGGTCTTATTCTGAGATGAGAGCAAGGTACCATCAGATTTGCAGAGGACATCATGCCCAGTAGAGATTTTATCAGTTTCACAGAAGCAAACTTTCTTCCTCTTAACTTTGTTGCCAGAGAAATTAGATGTGTTTGCCTTTCTGTGGACAAGAATGCCATGTCTTGGATAGTGTCCAAAACTGCTCTGAGAAAAAGCGTCCTTTGAGACGGATGCAGAACTGACTTCTGAAAATTGAGAGTTAGCCCCAGGGAACAAAACATCTGAAGGCAAATTGAAGTTGCTCTTGAGGCTTGTCGAAAAGACGGTGCTTTCACTAACCAGTCGTCTAGGTAAGGGAACAGCTGCAGGCCCTGCAACCTGAGCAGCAACTAGGGGTAGACACTTGGTAAAAACTCTTTGTGCTGACCGCAGACCAAAAGGGAGAACTCTGAACTGAAAATGAGCACCTGCCACAGTGAAATGGAGAAACCTTTGATGTTTGGGATGAATAGGGAAGTGGAAATATCAAGTCAAGTCAAGAGATTCTTTATTTCGGCCTCACAAGACCATAAAAGTGGAAATATGCATCCTCCAGATCTAGTGTCGTCATGAAATCTGCATGATTGAGGAGCTGAAGAATCTCCTGGAGAGTGACCATGCAGAATGACTTTTTCTGCAGGTATTTGTTTAATTTCCTTAGGTCCAGAATTGGCCTCCACTCTCCCAACTTTTTCCTTATGAGAAAGAAACGAGAATAAAAACCTTTCCCCACTTGAGAGGGAGGCACTCTTTCTACAGCTCCCTTCCAGAGCATAATCATGGCTTCTTTTCTGAGAAGTTTGAGATGAGGTGGAGGCTTCTTTAGAGGCGGATGGGGCGGTGGGATCTTTACGAATTCCAGGGTATGACCATACTTTACTATGTCCAGGACCCATTCGTCCGAAGTGATTTTTCTCCATTGGTCGAAATGTAAAGAAATATTTGCAGCATTGGGGTTGATGTATGGCCGAGTTGTTGCAGGTGCTGGGGAGGTGTCACTGCTTTCTAGGATTGTCTCTGGCCTGAGGGGGCTGCTTTCTTCTGTTTTGCTGTCTGGAGTAAGCGGCAGCAGGGGGGGCTCTATATGATTGTTGTGATTGAAAGCCATATCTGTATCGGTAATTCTGTGGCTAGTATTTTTGGTAACTCCCTCGAAAGGAGTATGTTCCTCTACCACGCGCTCCTCGAAAAGGTGCTTTTCTGTACTGGAGCGTTCCTAAAGCCTTAGCTGTATCTGTGTCCTTTTTAATCTCCTATAAGGCATCATCAATGTGTTTGCCAAACAGTGCGTCCCCATCGAATGGCATGTCTAATATTTTACTTTGCACCTCAGGACGAAAGGTGGTAGACTTGAGCCATCCTTGGCGACTGAGAACTGCTGACCCAGCTAGTTAACGAAAACCTAAAGATGCCAGATCCATAGAGATGTTAATCATTTCAGATGTTGCCCTTTCCCCTTCAAGCAGAATTTTCCTTGCCTCTTGCTCTTTATCATCCAGCAAAAACTCTAGGTACGGAGCAACATCAGACCACATTTGGCGTCGTATCTCCCTAAAATGGCTAAAGAATTTGCTGCACACACTGAAGCACCTGCAATGGTGGTGAATCTTTTCCCAATATTATCTAACCGTCTTCCATCTTTTTCGGGTGGCGCAGTTAGGGGCACTGAAGGATTTCTGGATCTACGTTGAGCAGCTTGGGAATTTACTGAATCAGGCTTAGGATGTCCTGCCAGAAATGCAGGAGCATCATTGGGGGCCTTGCATTTCTTGTCGATTCTAGGAAGTATTGCCGGCACGGAGTAGAGGTTCTTCATGATTTTTACGCCTTCTTCCAAGATATGATCAATGATGGGAATTGCGCAGACAGATTTCCTGTTCTGGCCCTTAAAATCATACAAGAAACAGTCAGACTGCTTAACAGGCATGGGAAGGTGGAATCGATTTGTCGCTCTCGCCATAATGGCATGAAAGCCTCCAATATCCTCAGGAGGAGAATCAACTGCCTGAGGAGCCGGCGGAGAAGGTGTTGGAATTAAATAGTCTTCCCACTCATCAATGGTAGTAGGCGTCTTAGGAAGTTCACCTTCCTCAGCGACTGTATCATCGTCGTCACCCCTCAGCCTCTGATCTTGTGGCACAGATAAAGAATCCCGAGATTCCCTTACGGGTACCGAAGGTGGTGCTGAATCTAAAGCAGGCGGAGGAAAGCATTGTCTTTCAACTGAACCTGCTGCAGTAGGGAACCGAGTATGGTAATCCTGCAGCATAGCTGTCAAGTCCTGTACTGATGCCACAAGCATTTGAATCATATGTTCTTGACGAGGCATCAACACTTGTGGCCTTTCCATAGGTTGATGGTAGTGAGTGCCATAGTAGTCATCCTCATTCTCTTCTTGGAACTTCACGTGAAGTTGAGAGGGGCTGCGGGCCAGACTGAGCAACCCATCATCCTCAGATTCCTTCAAAAATTGACTTGGAGGCAAAGGAGAGATATAAGAAGGGTCCTGATAAAAACCTCTGGTCGGCGGGATCGTCGACGAGAACCTGGATGACAAGATTGGGGAAAATTGCAGTGAAGAAGGCCTTTTTCATTGCGGCGTCGACGAGATGTTCGTGGACAGTGAAACAGATACGTTGATGTGGACATAACCAGTGTCAACGACGCGTAGTCATCGTCGAGGCTGTCGATTGTAGGACTATCGTCGGCGAAGTTGTCGTCGTCGATGAAGTGGTCGTTGTCGACGGTGGCGTCGATGAGGGAGGCACCGTTGACAACGGGAGTGTCGCCGACGGGAGAGACGTCGACGGAGGAGATTGTCATAGTCGGCGGTCTCGTCGACGGTGCAGTAGCCGGCGGCGAAGAGATTATCGTCGACGATGGCACAGTTTTCGTCGATGGTTCCGTCGACGAAGCAAGCGCCGACGAGGAGTGTTGAGGTGCCAATTCTGAAGGTGGTTTCGTCCTCGACTAAGCTTTTGTGACGACAAGGAGGTCTTGACAGACTCTGACTGAGTCTTAGGCTGTTTGAAGGCTGTCTTTGGGGCCATTTTTGAGGCAGTTTTTTCCTCAGAAGGGAATGGCAGGTTCCCTTTTTTAGAGGTAGCATGAAGAGCTTCATTATGGGGCTTTTTTTGTAGATTTCTTGTGTCCCTTAGGGGATTCCTCAGACCTGTCCCTTTTCTTTGCCAGACGGACTGACGCCTGTGAACTACCACTGCTTTCGTCATCAGACACCACAGATGTCTTAGATTTCAGCTTGTCAAGCCAAATAAGTAATCTGCCTTCCCTGTCTTTTAAGGTCTTGGATGAAAAAGTCCTGCATATCCTACAGTCTTTAACTTTATGGGAAGGTTAAAGGCAATAAATACAATCCTTGTGGGGATCTTCAAAATGCAGCCTCTTCTTCTTACATGACCCGCAAGGCCTGAATAATCCTTTTTTAGAAGTATCAGACATTTTTTACTCACAAAATCCAACAGATAAAAGAAAACTGAGCAGCGCTCAGGGAGATTCCCTGTCGCACGACATGCAGTAGAAAATCTGAGGGACTTGCCTCGCTGTCGAGTGTTCTAGAGGGTGCCAGAGCCTGATTGGCTGTGTTTCAACATTGGTTCTTTTTAGAAAAGGACAAGAATGGGCTACTACAGTGACTGTACAGTCCATTATAGCCTATTATAATATGTTTTACTACTGTTATATATATTTTTAGGTCGAGCCTAGAGTAGCGCGCAAGCGCTGCTCTGGCGAAGACTTTATGTAGGGGGCTTCAAAAAGCTGACCAGACGCTCGTGCGTCATGGCCTTTTCCTTGCGGTTACCCGCACGGCCGCCATCTGTTTCCAATTATCGTGCCCAGACGCGGGCGTGATAATTGAAAACACATGGCGGCCGTGCGGGTAACCGCAAGCAAAAGGCCATGGTGCATGAGCGTCTGGTCAGCTCAGCAGGCTGCCGCGCTCGCCCCCGCTCCTCTCTTCCCCGCTCCTCTCTTGTTTTTTTAGGTCGAGCGTAGAGCAGCGCATGCGCTGCTTGCTCGACTTTTAGTAAGGGGCTTCAGAAATCGCCCCAAGCTCACCACACGCTCGTGCGTGTGTTTTTTTTCTTCCTCACAGGCTAATGGGCTTTGCGTGCGTCTTTCAAATAAAGACAGCACACAATTGGGCAAAGGCGGGTGCATGTCCCGCCTTTGCTCCGCCCACGGCCTATTGGTGTCGGTTACCCGCACAGGCCACATGTGTTTTCAATTATCGTGCCCAAACACGGGCGCGATAATTAAAAACAGATCGCTCGCTGTGGCGCGCGCGCGCGCACACGCACACCACTCGCGGGCTTGTTTCCCTCTGGTTACTTCAATCTTCCATGCAGCCAGTGAGGGATCCGAGGCGCGGCATGCTCTGTTCTCAGGGCTCCCTGGAAGGTGCTTCTGACTTCGGATTTTTTTACTTCTTGGACCGCTGCATTGCTTCCCCAAGAAAGCTCTTTCCTCCCTGCCAAACTTAAATTATGTATGATCGTCCGGGAGGCGCAACCAATACACAAATGGCGCTCGGAAATAAATAAACAAGCCAGCCTTCTGCAAACGAGTCCTAAGGAACGACAATCCACCTAACTGAAACACACACACGAAATATCAGCGTATGTAGAAGTCTACTCACAACTGGTTTACTACAGCGCCTACTGAACAATTGCTAATAAAAACTTCACTGTTATCAATGACAGAATGGTACTCGGGAGGAAGTAGGCCTGAGCTGCCAATCACATGATCTGAAGCTGCGACCTGCATGTTGCACAGAGATCTCTACCAATTAGAGCTTAAATCGAGGAGCTATCTTACAAGACCAACCCATACTGCATGCATCAGAAATCCCAGCAGCTCCTCCCCAGTCGCGTTCATAGACTGACTTTTACAGGGCACCGGGACTCCAGCTCCGGCCTGCCGACAGAACCCTATAAGTTAAATAGCAAAGTCCAGTTAGCCCTCTAGCAGAGAGATGTAGAAAGTACAGCAGCTGCTGAGAGCTGTAGGCCACCCCCGATTCGGTCTAGTCCGATGAGCCGTGAAAGTCTCTTTTCACACTCCTGGGTCTGAAGGTTCTCACATTCCTGGCGTGAAGTGATCAGCTAACACATGCCATAAACACCGGCGGAGGCAGCGGCTGCTCATTAGCTCACGTCAGGCCCAGCCATCCTCCTGGGAGGGACCATTGTCTCCACTGGGAGGGGAGCCAGTAATGGCAGGCCCAACCTTTACGAGAGCTTTTAGCTACCTGCTGGCTGCTCACTTACGTGACACGCGAGTGTGATCTCTCCCATGTGTGGCCTGCAGTATCACGGATGCTAGCCGGTTATAACTTCGGGACTACGAGTCCCAGGGTGCAAAGGGAAAACAGGATTGCATAAGATACTAGCACATGCATTCAGAAACGTAGAGGGGACATCAAGTGTAGCCAAAATAAACAGTACAGTTTCCCCTGTCACCAATAACATACATTCTAGAATGCCCCTTCGCTTGATGACGTTTGTTTGGCTTCTGAGATCTATTGTGACATTCACTGGCTGGCCCCTTTAAGATTTCTCCAGGAGTGAATGAATTATTCGATAATGTGGCCTCTTACAGGCGATGTTTTGCTTCTCAGTCAACACATGTCTGGATTTTTCAATTGATACTGTTTCTTTGTTTCTTGTTCCCAATTGTTACTGCAGCACAGCCAAGTATGAACAAGGCTGATAGTTTGGAGGGCGAAATGCGTGTGATGCCCACATTTGAGGGTGAAATATGTGAACTGTCCACAGTGAGGGTGAAATATGTGAACTGGCAGAACTGCCAACTGTAGACACCTATATATGAAACAAATCCAGTTTACGTCCCTAAGGCAGTACACGCTTTGGCGCCCTGCCCTGCATCCGGCAATGCAGTAGACGTGTACAAGCATTGGCATAGCCAATAGGTCTCGCTTTTGGGACCTATAAGTATTTAGTTATGCAGCACAATATCCTTGGTGCAACAACATGAACTGTTGCATGGCTAAATACTTATAAGGTCCCAAAGGCGAGACCTATTGGCTATGCCAATGCTTGTTTATTTTTACCGTGAGACTCCCACCTCGACGGCGGGGATGATTCAAGCATGTGAATCTATGAAAGATCCAATACTGGATAACATCCTATTTGCTCAAATCTACCCCGCTGCATATCCAAGCTGTCAGCCTAAACAGCTTGAGTTGATGAGGAAGGAGTTGAGGGGACTGAAGAGGAGGATGAAGGGAGAGATGGTTAAAGGAACCCTTTGACATGGGAATTAGGAAAATGAATCAAGAGTGATGAGGCCAAAAGGGAGCCACCAGCAACACTCTGGTCTTTTCCTCCTGAATCTTCTGAAGCACCCTTGGGAGGAGGGGAATCAGAGGGAAGGCATACAGGTGGTGGCCACCTAATCACCCACAGCCCAGGCTTTGGGATAAAACACAACATTGGAAGCATAGCTTCCATTGGGGCCGCAAACATGTCAATCTAAGCAATGCCAAAGCTCGCACATACGCATTTTAACTCTCTGATTGATACATGGTAAAGCACTGATGACTGAACAGTCCAACAGGCTGTCTATACGAATGCTTAGATGGCCTTGTATGTATACTGCTCCCAGCAAAAGGAAATGAACCTCTGCCCAAGTGAAGATCTGATCCGTCAGGAGATTTAAGAATTTGCTTTTTGTCTCTCTCTTTCAATTGATGTAACACCTTTTCACCTGATTGTCCGTTCAGACCAGAATATTCTGCCATTCCAATTGACTGGAAAAAGTGTGAAGTGCTTGAAGCACAGTAGCCAGTTCTCTCCAATTATAAGAATGCTGATTGTCTGCGTGAGACCATGTACCCATGGATGTCAATTCACCAAAATGACAGGGGTAGCGGAAGTGACATCGCACACATTTTGTCCTTTACTTTGAATCACACACACACATGCTTACACATATTAACACATTCATACACTCTCAGGCACATAAACAGACTCTTACCCGCAAGCATGCATACAACATACATTTAACAGCATGTGTTACTTACCTTATTTTCCAGATAGGGTCATATTCCGGCTAAAGCACTACATTTTTATTACACTAATAGTGAACAATATTTTTCACTATTTGTATAATAAAAAATTGATAGAAAACCAGGCAAGTGGAGCTTCAACCAGCATCAATTAGGAAGAGCTGCTCTGTGTTCCAGGCACTGATTTTGCCACCTCTGAGGCCAGGGGTCGCAAAAGCAGTGCCAGATTTACAAGAAATCCCAGCTCTTGAAGGACAATCATGACACGCTGTACATTCTCTTGAGCCATCAGGAAGAAGGAAGTAGACCGAAGCAAGCATTCATCAAGGTATGGAAAAGCATTAATCCCAGGCAAATGTAAATAAGCAACAACCAAAGCCAAAATCATGATGAGTACTCTGGGAGTGGTTGCAAGGCCGAATGGTAATGATTGAAACTAAAAATGTTCTGTTCTCACTGCGAAGCAAAGGTAACGTTGACTTGAAGGATGGACTGGAACATGGAAATATACATCCCAAAAGTAGAGTGACCAGAAATTTGTCTTAAGCAATCAGAGAAATGATGGTCTGCAAAGTTATCATTTTGAAGGTTTCCACCAGAACGAACTTGTTCAGAGATTCAAATTGGAAATTTGTCTTGAACAGATGATGGGCAATGTTTAGTAAGAAACGTTTTTTGGGAGGACACCAACTTGAATGGCTTCAAGATCTTTTATACATATGTCGCCTTCTGATTCATGGGAGAGGAGTTGGCCTAACGGCTAGGGCGGTCGACCTCAAATCTGGGGAACTGGGTTCGAGTCCCGGCAATGACGCCGAACATCCTGTGATTATGGGCAAATCACTTAATCTCCCTGTGCTTAACAAAAATGAATGTGTCCTCATGTAACGCAACTGGTGCTATGTAAAGCGCTCTGATACCCGAACCGGGTCAAGTTCGCGCTATATAAAACTCCTTTAAAAAAAAAATTAAAAAAAAGTTTGCCCCAAACAGCTTAGGACCAACACCAACTTCTGAATTAGAGTCCTTTGACTTTACTTTAATTTCCACAACTTTATCCATAAAAGTCTGCAACCTGTTATACGGACTCGGGGACATGCAGATGATGCCCAGAGACTATCGAACGTGACATCAGACAGTAATTTTGACATTAGTTCTATATTTGCCAGAATAGCAGAGGGATCAACACTACTCTGAATTCAGTCATACAGAAGATGAAAGTTTTTTAACAAAACCTGTGTGTCGTAGGCAGAATATGTATTGACACAAAGAGAAAAATTGGAAGAAGAGAATGCATTTTCCTGTCTGCTACGCCATTAAGCGTGGCATCCTCAGAAGCCAAATTGGAATTGACGCCATTGGAGCCAAAACGGTATTAATCTTAGGACTCTGTGGAAAATCCTTGTCAAAGTCTTTTAAGAGAGAACTCTTGTTCAAAAAACGAGGAATAGACTGCTTATCTGGGTATTTCCATTCCTTTAATAATATGTCTTTGATGACATCATGAAGCGGCAAGTCATCCTTCTGGGAAGAACAGAATTAGGAATAAAATCCCTTTTCCTGAAGTGATTGTTGCCCAAAACCCAGAGATTTTCTGTGTACCAACAAGTATTTAAACTGTGAGCCTTGGACGTATTTCCCTCTTTGATTCTCCTCAGTCATCCTCTTGGTCTTTCAAACACTTGGCTCTAGGTTCAGCAAAGATAGAATCTACTGCCTCTGAAATTAAAGATTGAAGGTCTTGCCTAGAAATGTGAATAACCTTCTCATCCTGAGCATTCTACAGCTGCACATTATGCTGCTTTTTCCACAGCCTTTCTCCTATGCATAATGGCAGCCACAGTAAAGAGACACTCTATAGCAGCGTCCTTCCTGCTTTACATTCACTTAGCAAAACATTCTTGCTGCTTGAGGGAATTCATGTCAGTGAAAACATATTGAAGCCTGCTACAGTCACAACGCACATATGCGAGCTGACAGCAGAACGAGACCGACTAACAACAGCCCCGTAACGGCCTGAACACCAGAGTAGTACCCATTACCCACATCAGCCCAGAACATAGGCGGGTAACACACTGGTGGTTAGCGAATTAAAAAAATACCACCCCCAGCGATGGCAACACAGCCTACTAAGTTAAAATGCAAATAAGTGCAAATGCTAATATAAACACATTTGCGAGCGATAACGAAGGTGTGGCTTACCTCGTCTGACAAGGACAGAAAAAAAGCAGAATGTGGTGTTGGAGGGAGGGATTTATATGGACAATAATATATATAGAAAAGTCTATTCAGGTGTGGTATATCTCTCTGTCGGAGGCAGAGATGCATCATTAATAATTTCCAGGATGAGGAGGATGGAAATAAGGGGTTAATATTGTTTTTATTCTTCATGTATTTGATTGGTATCAATGTTTCTTTCAACAGTGATATCTTCAAAGTGTTCATGAAAGCTTAGTGTGTTTATATATTGAGCTGTTCAGTCACTTGCACTGAGAAAACAATCTGACTTACAACAGCTAATATCTTTCTTTTTTGTCATATTTTGCATTTAGACATTCACGTAAGACACACCAGCAAACACATGTCTGTCATGGAATCATCCTAGGTTAAGGTCCAATTTAATTATCTTCTTGCCTGTCTGATTGAGTACTAACAGAAACTTTAGACAATCTTATTAATAACCTTGAGGCTGATAAAAGGCTAAATAAATAACTTCTTCCCAACTTCTGTAGATTAATTTGATATCCTGAACATTGCTAAGGGCTTATCTTACCTTCTCTCTTGTTAGCAACCTTCCAAAGTAGACCCTCTAATATTAACAATAATTTGGATAATGAAATCAACCAACACACCTGATCTTGACATAGTTTTCAGAGCTGCCTGCTCTTATGGCCCAGAAAGGCACTAACATTTTAAGGCCATTATTTTGGGAAGGTATGAACATTAAGCTGTTAACAAAAATAACTATTACTGGTTTGGGCTTTTGAGTTGAAAGCTAAAGTTGAGTACTGAAGGTATCCAGCTGATGCTCCTCATCCTCCTTAGATTGATTCCTCTAAATTAGAACTTCTTCCCTTTCCTGTGTCAGCTTTCCACTTGGCACTGTTAGGGAAGATAAGACTGTTGAGGGACCTGTGCCTTTACATTTTTAAATGTCTTTTTCATTACTTTCAGGGCAGAAACATGGTTAGTGTGTGGTAAAAAGGCTAAGTGGGTGATAAAGATGCAATTTATTGTTGTACTAAATACAGAGTACTTTGAGCTATTAGGATTTATATCTTTTATGGTTAGTTTTTTTTATTTGTATTAAATATATTAATCTACTTAATGTGAATGTCTTAGTGACCAATGACAGAATACTGCTATGTTTGACTGTTGATGTAGAATTGCAGCTATCTTTCAGGGACATTAGGGGACTCAGAAAAACACTACCTGGACTCTAAAGTGCAAGAATATGAGCATATCATCTGACAAGCTGCACAGGGTATTAATGAGATGTAAATAGCATTCGAATAATTACTGTACTTTTATAGCCTTCAAGAAAAGGTCATACTTTTTGTCAGGCTAATGTGTTGTATCCCAATGGATTAGATAATTGGGCATCTGAATAATTCAATAGACTGATTTCTACTTGAGCACATTTGATTGACAGATATATTCATTGATTAAGTGAATGACAGCTTGATTGCAATAAACCAAATTCAGAGAAACACTAGCAAGCTTGATTTAATACCAATTATTTATTTCAGTAACTCTGAAGGTAAATGACTAATCTTTTACTAACATGCACATCTTTTGGGAATACAAATTATCAAAAACATATACTTAAGCATTAGAAGGCATCTTTAAATATACAATGTAAATGAGGCAATTCCACATTGCAATAAAATACCACTACAAATTTGAACACAATATCAACCCGGTTTAGTTATAACAAAAAACACTCCATTTACATAAATCAAACCATACCTTGACACTAAATATGTTATACAGGTCTTTGCTAGATCACATTAACACAGTAATCTTCAAACTTTCTTATGCTGACCCCCCTGGGGACACAATGTTTTTGGTGTCAGGTGCCCCTCACACTTTCAAATGGAGCAGAGGGAGTCACGGGTAAGGATTACTAAATCGTTAGCACATTGGGAATTCCACTGGGGCAAAAGTCACATTCAGGTCCTCATCAAAGCCAAATCTAGACGCCTTATGAAAAGTGCTATCCTGACCTTTCTCTACAAAGTTGCATCCATAACACTCTGTTAATTCCCACCCAAGATCAATCATCATCATCATCATCAAAACTTTATTCGGTTTTACAAATAAAACCATAAAAGTCATACAAACATCACCAGATTACAAATACACAATACAGTACAACCAGGGTAGTCTAATTACAGGGTAACGATTCATGAAACCCGATGTCAAGATTAGTCACAAATTGACCTGAGTCTAACAGCAACCCGTAAAAAGTTAAGCGTGTACAAAACAGTATCATTAGAGAGGAGTTGTAAAAAAAAAAAGCTGGTCTCACCCTCCTAAAACAGCCGTTTTAAGAATAGGGATAACAAATAACTTTCTGGGAGCCGCATAAAAATTACGAAACATTAAAAAGTGCATCATGTCCTGAGGAGACTGACTGTCGCAGCCACAGGGCATGAGGCACTGACCTCTATGAGCGCCACGTGGTTGTGCCAAGAGATAGTGAAAAAGATCAAGCCAAAATCTCGTCAATAAAAAGCGATCATGAATGCTTTTAAGCCCTAGAAGATATGGTTCAGTGGTTGATACAGTTTTTAGCGCAATGTACCTATGCACACTGGGCTTACGCAGCTGTGTTTTCTCTCTTTCACAGCGGCTCCTACTTGAGAAACACTCTTTAGCCCAGGCAAGGTCCCTCTTGCATATCAGCTCTGGGTTATCAAATAGTTCTGCCCTACCTAGCCTAGAGAGGCCTACTCTTATACACTGGAGCCATCGGATGCTCATGACGTGGTCAAGAGAAAGACAATCCTTTAAAATGTCTTTGCTAAGTGCGTTTGCTTGCTTAGCCCAAATCTTTAACCACAATGCTAGTAAGCGGAAAGCCAATTCGTCTGAAAGAAAAAGGCATGCCCAGCTCTTTATGCACAACATAGGATGGGATGCTTTGCGGTACTGAAAGGACCCTTAGCAGGAAGGAATTTTCTGCGATTTGCAGGGCCTCTACCCCAATATGACCCCATGTCTCGCTCCCATAGCTTGCCTTTGAAATACATTTTGCGTTATATATCTTCAAAAGAGCTCCTATTGGTTTCCCTCCCACTCTGGAAGCAAAGTTAAAAACAGCTGCGGTATCTTTGACTAGGTCCCCTCTCTTACGAGTAAGCAAGGGGCACCAACTCAAGGTATCGTCAAACAGTACTCCCAAATAGGAGAAGACGTTAGTCTTGGGTATTGACGAGGTTCCTAACTTAAAGGTAGACTGCTTGGCTTTACGGGTTCCCACCTGCATATCAAACGATTTGGAATGATTAACCGTCAAGTCCAAGTTCTCCATAAAATGAACAAAAGAGTTCAGTAGGAGTTGTAGACCCCTGGCTGTCCTCGCCATGAGAACAGCATCGTCTGCATATAGGAGGACCGGCAGGCTCCACTTGCCTACCTGGGGGCAATCAGCTTTTATGTCCAAAAGGGCCTTCTCTAGGGAATTGATATATATATATTAAAAAGAAAGGGGGCTAGTATGCACCCCTGGGGTACCCCTCTCTTGATGTCAAACTTGTGGGTCACTTTGAGGTCTTTTGAATAGCGGACAGCCGCTTTTGAGTCTCTATGAAGGTCCCTAAAAAATAAAACAATGTTTCTGTCAATGCCAATAGAGGACATCAACTGCCACAGCTTTATCTATTTACACACTCGAACCCTGAGGAGAGGTCCATAAAGGCTAGGTAGATAGAGCTGGAGCGGGCCACGGTGTACTTATTCAGAACCATATGCAGATTTAAACATTGTTCCACCGTGGAGCGACCTGGGCAAAACCATATTGTATCTCGGCTATGAAGTTGTTTTCATCTGCCCAGGATACAAGTCTATCCAGTACCATACAACCCACTACCTTCACCACATAATCCAAAAGGGAGATGGGCCTGTAGCAAAGCGTACTGTCCCGATCCCCCTTTTTAAACACTGGGACTATGGTCGATAAGGCCCAAGAGTCTGGGCGTCTGACCTGGACTGATGCGTTGATAGCAGCTGTGAGTACAGGCACCCAGGTTTCCACATGAACAATGGAAAGATCTGGCAGAATCAGATGTGGCCCTGTGGCCTTGTTTTTAGACAATCCCAGGATACCGGCTCTTACCTCTTGTGTGGTAAAAACGAGTCCCGCCTTGCCTTCCACCCTTTCCTGCCTATCAGTTAATGGGGTGTCCGACTGGAAGATACCCTCAAAATGGTTTATCCAATCATCCTCTGTAATATGGGCATCCAGTAGGTTGCCATTGTCTCCAGCTAGGAAGGGACTGTTGATAATACCCCAGAACTTTGAGGTATTACTCAATGTACTGGCCTCCACTAAATTGATCCAGGCCTTCTCCTTCAAGGCGTAGTTTAAAGGAACAATGGTTCTAGAGTGGCCTAAAGGGTCCAAGGGGAAGTAACCCTGTAGAGGGCACTGAGGTAAGTAAAGGAATAGGAACTTAATTCATAAAAGAGAGCAGTAGGAAATATAACGAGGGACATATAGGTCAATGTATGACAAGTGTTTATTACACAATGAAGGTATTCAGGTGCTCACACAATAAGTGACAGTAAGCGTGACGTGAGAAGTGAGGGTGAACTTAAAATAATGACATCGCATTGACAACAGAAATAGAAGCTCCTTTAAAGATTTTTACAGAGTATAAGGAGTTCATGTTGTAGGGGGTCGACGACGTTTCGAACTCAATTATTCGAGTTCATCTTCAGGACAAAAAGTGTGAGCAACTTGAATCTGAAATTAATGGGAGCGAGGGGAGAAAGGAAATAATAAAGGATAAATAATTATCATAGTTTAGTCCCTAGATATACCAACATCATTTTCAGGTCAATATTAAAAAAGAAAGAATTGTGCTCTCTAGTGAGTGGTACAGCACAGTTAGGTTATGCATACAGTACCTAATAAGGAGAAACATAATAACATGGGATGTATTACGGTCCCTGAATATTAAAGTACAAAATCAATTAGTAGTAGTGCTTATATTTTGATATTTTTAGACACACAACCTGAGTTTGCAGAATACAAGGCAAATACAAATTGACATTGGGTGGCCGAGGTACCTGCAGGCGGCGTAGGTGCGGGAAGCATTATTACGCATAGTTAAACACAAGGAGGCTATGCACTGTAAGGTACCTCGGTGCTTGTCAGCTTGTGTATATACGCTGCGACTTAGATATACATCTATAAGCAAATCGGAGTGCAAGCGGTATAATAGGGCACTTACTGAGCTGAAGAAAGAATGTAATTAATATCCTTGGTAAAGGCGTCTGCGTAGAGCTGTGCTTCTTAAGGTGACCGGGATAGCCTGCGAACTAATGCGCGTTTTGGTGGGGCCCGGTAGGGGGGAAAACAAACCTAGGGAAGAGTACACATATTGTTTAAAAGAGCCTGGAATTAATTGGGTCGCAGTATGTAGGAAAAGGGGTACAAACTTACTTGGTTTGCTGGGAGCAATTGCTTAAACCCCTTCGCCGCTAAATGGCAATGTGCTGTGCCGGGGAATTAATCTAGGGCGAGAAAACAATGGAAGGATAATTAAAGGACTTGCAGGGACAGCTGGGAGGGTGGGGTGGAGAGACTATCGATGGTTCTACTTACTAAATTGGCCGGTCACAGTTCAGTAAATGGAGGCCTGGGAGATGAAAGGAGCGTGTCCTGCTCAAGGGAAAATCCGCGCTGAGTGCGAGAGCTCTGCCGGTCCGACGGGGATAATTATACTCTGAATCAGCTGGAGGTGATTGCCTTGGGCGGGGGACTAATTGGACACCGCTGTGAGCGCGAGTATACGTGTTGGGCTGGAGGAGTTAACTCTTCCCTACCGTGCAGGGAGCAGTAATTGGATGGGAGGATCTAAGTGATTACGTGGTGTATGCACAGGGCACAAAAGTAATTCATCCACAGTTCTGTGCAATGTTATGTGCACAGTAGCGAAAAAAAGGTTACATGTACCTTAATAAGAAGGGCTTAAATTTAGCCAAAATAAATGTCAGTATTATTTTGGCTAAATTTAAGCCCTTCTTATTAAGGTAGCTCTCGCACTCAGCGCGGATTTTCCCTTGAGCAGGACACGCTCCTTTCATCTCCCAGGCCTCCATTTACTGAACTGTGACCGGCCAATTTAGTAAGTAGAACCATCGATAGTCTCTCCACCCCACCCTCCCAGCTGTCCCTGCAAGTCCTTTAATTATCCTTCCATTGTTTTCTCGCCCTAGATTAATTCCCCGGCACAGCACATTGCCATTTAGCGGCGAAGGGGTTTAAGCAATTGCTCCCAGCAAACCAAGTAATTTTGTACCCCTTTTCCTACATACTGCGACCAATTAATTCCAGGCTCTTTTAAACAATATGTGTACTCTTCCCTAGGTTTGTTTTCCCCCTACCGGGCCCCAACAAAGCGCGCATTAGTTCGCAGGCTATCCCGGTCACCTTAAGAGCACAGCGCTACGCAGACGCCTTTACCAAGGATATTAATTACATTCTTTCTTCAGCCTCAGTAAGTGCCCTATTATACCGCTTGCACTCCGATTTGCTTATAGATGTATATCTAAGCCGCGGCGTATATACACAAGCTGACAAGCACCGAGGTACCTTACAGTGCATAGCCTCCTTGTGTTTAACTATGCGTAATAATGCTTCCCGCACCTACGCCGCCTGCAGGTACCCGGCCACCCAATGTCAATTTGTATTTGCCTTGTATTCTGCAAACTCAGGTTGTGTGTCTAAAAATATCAAAATATAAGCACTACTACTAATTGATTTTGTACTTTAATATTCAGGGACCGTAATACATCCCATGTTATTATGTTTCTCCTTATTAGGTACTGTATGCATAACCTAACTGTGCTGTACCACTCACTAGAGAGCACAATTCTTTCTTTTTAATATTGACCTGAAAATGATGTTGGTATATCTAGGGACTAAACTATGATAATTATTTATCCTTTATTATTTCCTTTCTCCCCTCGCTCCCATTAATTTCAGATTCAAGTTGCTCACACTTTTTGTCCTGAAGATGAACTCGAATAATTGATTCGAACGTCGTCGACTCTACAACATGAACTCCTTATACTCTGTAAAAATCTTTAAAGGAGCTTCTATTTCTGTTGTCAATGCGATGTCATTATTTTAAGTTCACCCTCACTTCACGCTTATTGTCACTTATTGTGTGAGCACCTGAATACCTTCATTGTGTAATAAACACTTGTCATACATTGACCTATATGTCCCTCGTTATATTTCCTACTGCTCTCTTTTATGAATTAAGTTCCTATTCCTTTACTTACCTCAGTGCCCTCTACAGGGTTACTTCCCCTTGGACCCTTTAGGCCACTCTAGAACCATTGTTCCTTTAAACTACATATTACCCCAGGTTCACATATTGGGGCACCCTTGTCTTCCTAAATACTTCTCCTTCAAGGCGGACTTACAGTTTGCTAGAGCAGCCTTGTATGCTCTCCGTAGGCCTTTAACAGCCACCTGATCTCGAGGTGTGACTCCCAAGGCCTGTTTCAATTACCTGGATGCCTGGGAACACGTTGAGTCAAACCATCTTGGTCCTAGTTGCTTACGGACCCCGCCTGGGACCTGTAATAACTTCCCTACGACACTGGACATATTTCCAAATGCATCCATGATATCCGATGCACTGGCCTCACTGTCGTGACAAATGGCAAACTCTCTACAACACTGGGTTAGAAGAGACTCATGATGTAGCTCTGGGACAATTTGCCCCCCACTTTAGACTGCTCCCCGCTTCCACCACTTTTAAAGGAACTCCCGACCCCTCCTTAATGTGTCTGTGAGCTCGAGACCATCCTGTTAAGACACAGTTGGGATTGTGGTCGCTATGTACACTAGCCTTAACTAAAAAATCTGTGATCAAGGAATAAAAAGGTGTAGAAACAAAAATAAAATCAATGATGGTCTCACACCCTCTCCCGATAAAATTTGGAATAATGTCCGTTTTCCCCGGGGGCAGCTCATTCATAATGGAAATTAAATCAAATTCTTGCAGGATAGTATCAAGTTCGGTACCCTGAGGTGTGTGTTCCATGTGCAAGCCTGCTTGTCGTGCGCAGCCCATAGCTTTCACCCCTTCCTGCCTGATATCTCCACACATGTGGATATTGAAATCCCCTGTTAGAAAAATGTTATAATAACTCTGCCCTCTCAGGTTAATGTTCCGAAGTACAGACCCCAGCCGAGTTATATTACTTTCATCCAAGTATGCAACTCCTGCATTATAAAAATTCACCAATGGAGCTTGCTCTTTCCGCTGGATATCAACATCACGTGGAGAGTGGAGGAGGCATTAAGTGAAGTAACGGAAATGCCATGGACTGCTAATGAAACAAAGGTAACAAGCCCCCCCCCCCTTGGTTCTCCCTAGCCTAGATGGGGTAGCTGGCACAAAGAAGGTTTTGTAGCCATCCAAATGATAACTGTTCTCTACAGCCTAAGTTTCCTGGAGGCAAATAACATCAAAGCTCTTAACAAGGAGTAACCATTCGGAGTCCTCAATTTTACTTGCAAGCCCTGCGATGTTCCAGGAAAGAAATGTACACCCTTCATACTCACTATATACCTGGTCCGGGGGCTGTGCCTTCCCCTGTAGTATAGGTGCCACAAGGTCCGAAGAACCAGCACACTGGCAATCACATCCTTCCAATGAGCTCAGAGGAGTGAACCTATTTACTAAGCTTACTCCTGTGGACGCCTCTATACGGCTCCTATGGCCCACCTCATGGTACCACTCCTGTTGATACCCGGATTGGTAACTTCTGGGTCTGTAAAAGTATCCCAGTGTGAGTGGCAGGATTGCTGAGTTCAAACACCTGTAGTTGGTTTGCACAACTGCACTTAAGATTCGATTTAAGATAAAAGAATGATTAAAATCAATAACAACACAGTCCCCCGCCCAGGTTTTCTTAGCGCTACCCACCCACTTTATCTGATTCACCATGATGATTTGGTTTTCCACCCTATGCCCTGGAGCAATATTTGAATTAATCCAATGCACCACCTTGTTCTTCAGTTGAAAAAAGCCTTCCTTTGTCCCGGAATTGAGGTGGGGTACGTTGGCTAAAACCACGACAAGTGGGGTGGACTCTGGTGGGAGGTGAACAGAGCACAGGCTAGGGGGATGGTTATTCAAATCCCCAGGGAGCATGCCTTCCTGCCCTTCATCAGAGCTGTAGAAACCACCCACTTTGGGTCCCTGAGCTTGGTGAAACCGAGAGGATTATGGGTTCAAGAGATTCTCCCCCTGCAGTTATCTAGTCGAGCCAATGGGTCATTCCTGTTCATGGGTGGTGCCATTATATCAGAGCGGGCTTTGGCTACAACATGACTAGACTGCTCCATGGTGGTCACAACTCTAGCTCCAGTCCCCATACCACTGGGACTATTAATAGTGGCCGTGGCCGTAGTCTTTGGGGAGAAGGGGCTTATAACGGGAGGGGTACAGTCCCTTTGCAATGATAGGCAGTCAATATAGATAATTTTCCAGCGCAGATAATCTAAGTAAAATAGGGTCCAATTTAATATCAAGTGCTGACAGCAGGGCAGCTTTGAACGTGTCAAACGAGATAGCATCCAGGTTGGGTCCTGCTTGAGGCACTACGGAGATTGACTGCGGGCCAGTATTCTTTGTGCGTTTGCAAGGGCCCCCCCAATGAAGGGCGCTTCCTCTTTGCGCGCCCCACTCCCATCCCAATACCAGGGGTCACACCAGAACTTGCCCTGGAGGCTGATGACTGGGTGCCAACCCGTGTAGAGACCTCTGGCATGAGGGAACGGTATCCCCGGCCTGGTCTTGTGCCATGTCCATCAGTCCTACGCAGGGTGACTGTGCCTGGGGTTGTGAGCCTTCATGTAGGGCAACAGAAGAACCTGGTTGGTGGGGGGGATGGGGGAGCGAGACAGTCGCCTGGCAGCCAGTTCAATCTCCTTGTCGAGCACCCCACTAGCATGCTGCAGGAAAGCATCCATAGTGCTCACCGTATTCGAGGGCTCTTTACATGTGAGTCCTGCTGCCCCCCTACGTTTTCCCATTGTCGAGATACTTGAATGCTTAAATTCAAAAGTGCCCTGTCTGACCCAGCAGATGACCACAACAGGCAAAATATCTTGATGAAAAAAATGAAGATGTTAAAATCCACAAACCCCCACAGTCACAGGTAAGGCGTCTAAGTTAAATGGAAGGGTAAGTCCAACAGGTTCAGCACAGAGCCCAAGGGCTTAAAAAGAAAAGAATGGGAGGTGTTACTCTTACCTACAGTCCGACAATGTGCAACTCCTTGACCACCCAGAAACTCTGAAAAGTCCAGCTAATTCACTGGTGATATGGGGCAATAGTTTGAGTCCCAATTCCACAGTTCTGGTCGAGGGCATACGACTATAAAGCATGAGAGCCAAGAGGGGGGGCCCAGCCCAGCCTACTCCGGGGTCTGACGGGTGCGGACGGGCCGCGGGTGCCTGGTGGCGCTTATGCGCGCGTGGCCCCCCCTCCTGGGAGTATGAATCCTGGGGCTTGTGGTCCCAACGCGGCGTGGCAAGAACTGTGGCAGCGGCAGCAGTAGGTTCGGCGTCCCGCGCCACGGGTGCCTGGTGGCGCTTATGCGTGCGTGGCCCCTCCCTCCTGGGAGTATGAATCAGTAGGTTCGGCGTCAATCTACAAACATCCCGCTTAGACGAAGCCCTATATCGACTTCCTCTGCAAAGCACCACCCAGACACCACCTGCAAAGCGCTACCCAGGCCACATTCTTCAGAGCACCATTCAACACTACTCTATAAAACACTGTTTAGGACCCATCTTGGAAACCCCATCCAGGTCTCCCATGAAAAATCCCCAACTAAAACTAACCACAGAGGTCTCTACTTTTGAGCCATAACGACCTCAAACTTCAGACTACCAGGTAGTAACTAGCTGGATTTCTTCAATTTGAAAGGGAAAGTTGAAGCACTTCCCAACAGTAATGCAATACGTTTAAAAGGAGAATACCAGCACTTCTCAGTAGCATATAGCTACTCTGAGTTACTGCATACCTGCACTTTTAGATTTCCATTTCTATCACTGCAAGTCCTGAAGTCTCATTCTTGAAATTCAGACCCAGCACTCTCCACCTACAAGTCCTATTGAGTCCCTTCCCTGTAAGCTGTGGCCGGTGCTTCTCTTTGAGGCTACAAGGCTACCCAGTACCCCAGTAAAAACATCCTACATCTGGGGCGGCAGCTGTATTTTAATGTCTTGGGCGGTACAAAAGTTAGCAAAATCGCCAAAAGCCAGTATCTTTTTCCCATTGACAGTACATATTTTACACAGTAAATGTAAGAAGAAAGCACTTTCAAATGTGCCCTGCAGCATACAGCTTATATATCCTTCACTGATAATTATAGTAAATAAAGACAGAGAAGCTATGCTGAAATGAACAAAGTACATTTTATGCAAATTCATTTTAAGTATTATAACCAGATCTTTGCAGAATCTTAAAAAGTGATCCTATGGCCGGTATTTTACCTCGGAAAAGGTGGTAACCCTTCTCACATAACAGTCCCAACCAGACTTAAAATCACTGCATGCACATTGGCATGATCCCACTGATTTCAGTATATGTTATGTTTTTACTGTAAATCTGATTTTTGTAAAAAGTCTGTAAGACACCTATGAAAAGAATGGCAAAGTTCTTTATCAGTACAATGCGCCTACCCACTTCGCTTTCCCACTGAGTTTCAAATGTTTTTACAGTTGGCACTTTACACTTCAAGAACGAGTGAACTACAATACAAGCCCAACTACCGTTGAAAAATAAGCCAAAAAACAAACAATAGTATATTACATCAAATCCACAAAAGAGAACTGTGACTGAGTTTCATTGTTGTGGGACTCGCACGACCTTGGGAGAGAGTTAATTTTGGGCCACTTCTGAGGGCTCTGCGCCCCCCCCCACCAGGGGGTGGGCCTCACAGTTTGAAGACCACTGCATTAAATTACAGCAGGATTAAATTAAGAATGAAATTGCACTAAAGTAACCTTTAGCACACTTTGTAGCTATATATTTATGGCTCTTGATTAATAAACTATTAGGGGCCATATGTATCAAGCCCATTTCCCGTTCGCAAACGGGCCGATTCTCAGAATCGGCCCGTTTCTGAACGAGGAACAAGCTCTCCTTGGGATGTATCATCCCAAAGGCATTCGCAAAAATAGAGAATCGCAAATATTGCGATTCTCTATTTGCAAATACATTAAGGAATCGCAAATTGCGATTCCTTAAATGAAATGTATAAAGCACCTAAGTTGTGCGATTATGGCTTAAGGAATCGCAAATTACCACCAACTACAGGTTGGTGGTAACTTGCGATTTCTTTGAGAAATGCATTTTTGCATTTTTCAAAGTGGCATGTGGCGCACATACATGCCCTTAGGGCATGTATGTGCACCACATGTGCACCCATGCTCATTTCAGGGTGCAACAGGGTGTCCTTTGGACACCCTTGCAACCTTGAAATTGCATTCTCAATTTGCGATTCTCTAATTGCTAATCGCAAATTGAGAATGTCCTCCCATTCATTCCTATGGGCCTCTAGGCCCATAGGAATGAGTGAGGAGGGTTTCCTTAACTGCGATTCGCAAATTGCGAATCGCAATTAAGAATATGTAGGATCGCAAATTTTCTTGCGAATCCTACATACATCTCGTTTGCGATTCTCAAATAGCGATTCTCAAAAATTCGCTATTTGAGAATGCATAACACTAAACTTTGATACATATGGCCCTTGGTCCCAATAAGAAATGCAGATTGCTAATTTTGTTACTCCTGCACTTCTCCCTAGAATGGAAAGCTAAGAGCAATGGGTGAGAAAAAGGCTCTGGGCGATTATTTATCACTGCTTCATGCTCCTCCGTGAGTTTAACCTGGGTTTCATTTCTTTTATCCATTGCATGCCTACAAGCAGGCTGAAATGAAGAGCATGTTACTAGGGTTTTTTAAATAACGTCTTTTACAGTAAAGAACATCCTGTATTTGGATTTCTCTTAAGCTTCCTCATATGCTCGTTAACTTGCACCAACTTGCATCACTGTGCTGTCATTTTGACACAAGTGAATTAAATTCTGCTGCAAGCTACATATTGAGGACACTGGTTTTTATTTTCTCAAACCATATGGCGCCCAATTAAAAACAGACAGTCGGAAATTTACTCATCTAAACTTACGCCAATGAATGTAGCACATTTCAAACTATTAAGAAGTTCACAAAAGATTCCCTGACTCGTGGGAATCTGTGAATGACACAATTTCCAGGTAGTAGCACAAGATTCACTGCAAATTCCATTTGACTCCAATGTGTAACCACTTACCCTTTCTTAAATGTAGCAAGTGTACGCTTACACAAGGCTAAATATGCTGCAGATTTGTACCTTACATTTTTTTCATTTCATTTTTTAGTCTTTATTTCGATTCTTAAAATCATTAGACACAAAAAAAGACACACAGCATAATAAAAACTTCATATAAGTTTCTACAATTCCATTAAATAATGAGCCATTAAAAAAGAACCATTTTAAAATTATCAAATAAGCATAAAAACAATAAAACCAATTATGTACAACTGTCAATTTCTCAGATCAAATGTTCTAGCTGTCTCAAAGAAGCTTACCCTTAAAATCATTTTCAAGACCATACAATAAAATGACAATCTGCAGATACTATTCGTCAAGGCACTATTATACAATCGATGTTGTATACTTGTCATCACTTTAGTGGCTTAATTACCACTCGTTCCTTGCCTCTTCAGGCAATTCGCTCGGATACCCCACATCCAGCTAAGAAATGTGGCTGTTGCTACTACTATAGGTTTGTGTGTATTCGTTTTCAGTATACGGAGTGCAATTATACTTGATCTTGTACCCATATTGGCACAAATTGGCTTAAGCCATTTGTCCCTGGGGCACTTGTATGTTGGACACACGAACAAAATGTGGGGAATTGTCTCGTCCTGCATTTGACATTTTTTTCACTCTCTGGGAAAAATATTTTTGCCCCTTTGAGAATCGTCTTTATCAACACTAATTTTGGGGGTTCTCACTTCCCATTCTTAACCTGGATGGGGGTTACCTGTGCCCTTGATAATAATGAATCTCCAAATAAGTCCAGGTGAGAAATAATTGCAGAAAGTTTGTTAATGTCCACAAACACATTAGTTTATGGGTGTTTACCTACCTAGGCAAGCATAACCATCATAGAATACCCACAACCCGGCCATTTGAGAAGATGTGCTCACATGTAAAATTACACCATACACACATAAATTTATCTCTGGCTAAATTAATTTAAAAGTGTATATTCACCTTTGTGAATAGCAAACAGGAATTTACATAAATAAAGGTATTTGTGCACATACTTTGGGTGGATAAACTCCACGGAATCAGGCCCTTAGTTCTAACACAATATGTGACCACATTTTAAAACCATTTTCACCTCATCCATATGGACTATGAAATGGTCGTTGATCACCTTCATATTATAAGCACTTTTGAGTTTTGCCCCTCACATCAAAGAAAAAGGAGGCACTGTGTCATTCTTCTTTGTCCTTGGCACACTTTGCCTGTTCTGTTACTGTATGCACTTCTTACCATTTAAGAGTCATCAACACCACTTAATACAAGACAGGATAACTCAAAAAATTGTAAATAATTATTTCATCAAAGACTAGCTGTTCTATTCATGCCACCTAACTCATCAATTGGTAGCATTAGCTCAAAATTTATTTTCTACCCATTCTAAAAATATAAAACATAAAAAGACCAGGGCGTGCTTGCCATTAGTTAAAAAAGTTTTCTTTCAATATATTTTTAGTAATACAAATTTAGTGGCCCAACTGCTAAACAATATTCTGGTCCTCCATGGACTGAAACATATTAGGATGTCCTTTTCCAGAATGAATATCCAGTATAGCATCAGAATGCTGTTATCACATTAACTTCATTTTTGAGGCCACCTTTCTTTTCATCAGTCGGAATGACAGGTGAGCTTACCACACATACCCCGCAACAACATTGGTAAGGGAATATTAATCACTGTTATGGATTTGCTTTGCTGCAGATTATGCAAATCCTGACTTACTAGGTAACAGGTCCAGTCTATAATCTCTAGCTATCATAAAGGCAATATATATCTATATTGTTTGCTGGTTCTTCTACGGATGCTGATCACCGGAGCTATTTAGATTCAAATGAACTCAAAAAAGCAGCTGCTTATATCTGTTCAGTGAGTTTACTACTAGGCAGAATGAAGCACAAAAAAATAGATTATTCATTGTTGGATGTTTCTTGTTGGATGTTTCCATCTGGGAATACGATCCATTCTTTCTTGTAGATGGTATGTGCTCTCTGATGTGCAATAAGTGTTCCTTTCTGACTGAAACTTTTCTCACATTCAGTACATTGATAAGGTTTCTCTCCCATGTGTGTTCTCT
Source organism: Calotriton arnoldi (assembly GCA_963921515.1). Classification (NCBI taxonomy): domain Eukaryota; kingdom Metazoa; phylum Chordata; class Amphibia; order Caudata; family Salamandridae; genus Calotriton; species Calotriton arnoldi. The sequence goes on from CAWUFW010014741.1 coordinate 167,732, forward strand.
GGTGCCTATTGAGAACTCCTTTCTGACTGAAGCGTTTCTCACATATATTGCACTGATATGGTCTTTCTCCAATGTGTATTCGTTGATGTCTATTGAGAACTCCCTTCTGGCTGAAGTGTTTATCACATATAATACAATGATATGGTCTCTCCCCTGTATGTGCTCTCTTGTGGACAAAAAGATTGTCCTTCTTACTGAAGCTTTTCTCACATTGATTACATTGGTACGGTCTTGCTCCAATGTGTGTGTTTTTATGTTCAGTAAGGTATTCCTTCTCACTAAAGGTTTTGCTGCATTCTGTACATGAATAGAGACTCAATGTTTTTTGTATATTTGGTTGACATGGAAGAAGATTCAAATGACCCAAATCATTCTGCCAGTCGTTAGAATATTCTAATAGCTGTCCTCTTGAAGTTCTTTGATGAACATTTCTATAAGGTGCCTCACTGAAGGCATTTATGCATTGGATAGATCTCTTCTGTTCCAATTCCTGATTAATTCCAGGGGACACCTTGCTTCTGAATGATGTTCCTTTATCGCAGCTATGGAGCATTTTCACATTTTCCTTTAATGCTGATGTTTTGATTAGTGCTTCTTTTCTAGTGCAGCTCCTCAAATCTCTTACTTCATGCTTTCTTTTCATGTTTTCTTCACCTGGTGGTTTAAAATCAGAGTCAAGTCAATCATTTTCTGAATACTAAAAAACATAAAAGAGAATAAGCAAATATTATTCGAAATGGAAATGGGAACATTTTAATTAAATCATGTGTATATTCCTTCAAACAATTGTAATGTTATTACTATTTCATATAAACCAAACGCTCAATTATTCAGTGATGAGTTTAGATCTTTTACATACTTAAAGAAGGGAGCAGTGAAAATATTTCCTTCTTTGGTCTACAACAAGAGCAGCCCATCATATATATGTTCTTAGAGTTAAAGGTTTTATTAAGAAAATTACACCTACCAATGCTCAGTCAGGAAACTTTACAGAAAATCTCTTAGTGATTTAATCACCGCTTCCTACAAAAATAAGATAGTTCACATATTCTCGAAGGAAAGGCTAGTGATGGGTAACAAATTCTCAATCTTTTTGCTACCACCTTTTTAGTCAGGTAGGGCTTACAAAAGATTTTCCTTGCGATAAGCGGTTTACTTAAACAAAATAGTACCATGTCTAGTTTTCCATTTGCCAGGAAACCTCTCAACAAATACATCCTCTCAAAGTCAGAGGTTTGGAAAGGCCAATTTCCAAATTTACTGAAGTCAGTCAGATAAGCTGCAGATTATCGAAGACGAGTAACTGGGGTATCCAATGTTGCAAGAGAAGAGAAAGGATAGCCCGAAAGCAGAAAAGGACATGGAGGCAAAACAAGGCAGAGAGTTGGGAGAAGATAGAGGACAATTTTGTGAGTCTGGGTTGAGAAACAAAGATTAGCAAAGTCACCTGAAATGAAGACCAATTAGGGGTCACTTACTGGACCACAGGTGACAACGGGTACTTCCAGGTAACTTCAACTAGCGGCAGTGGGAATGAGTATGTGGTAGCAACTTGCTATGTTTTAAGGTTCATTCTCTGCTCAGTTTGTTCACAATCTGCGTTTCTGACATCTTTGTTATTTTTTACACTTCCCTCTTTATGTTTTGTCTTCTGCAGGATTCCTTCGCATCTGGTCTCCATGCCACTGGAATCAAGCTATCCTGGCTGAAGAGGGGTGAAACCCCGAAACCGGTCCTAGGATGCTTATTTCCAGTCCAGGGAGGACCTGGCTTAGCAGTTCGGGCTAGACTGTTCCCATGAGGCACAGGGTCAAGACTGATTTGCATATGGCTGGGTTCAAACTGGAATGGCATGGTGAGCAAAAACTATGGATTTAGGCCCAGATCTCTGTACTGGGGTGAATGTATGACATTGTTCTGCATTCTGTCCATCAACTGTTGTTTTTGCATTTGTCACCCCGAGTGGGACGGGTATGCCCAGACGTGGGTCCCGTGCTCTCCATGCCACTGGAATCAAGCTATCCTGGCTGAAGAGGGGTGAAACCCGAAACCGGTTCTAGGATGCTTGTTTCCAGTCCAGGAGGACCTGGCTTGGCAGTTCGGGCTGGACTGTTCCCATGAGGCACAGGGTCAAGACTGATTTGCATATGGCTGGGTTCAAACTGGAATGGCATGGTGAGCAAAAAACGATGGATTTAGGCCCAGATCTCTGTACTGGGGTGAATGTATGACATTGTTCTGCATTCTGTTCATCAACTGTTGTTTTTGCATTTGTCACCCCGAGTGGGACGGGTATGCCCAGACGTGGGTCCCGTGCTCTCCATGCCACTGGAATCAAGCTATCCTGGCTGAAGAGGGGTGAAACCCCGAACCGGTCCTAGGATGCTTGTTTCCAGTCCAGGGAGGACCTGGCTTGGCAGTTCGGGCTGGACTGTTCCCATGAGGCACAGGGTCAAGACTGATTTGCATATGGCTGGGTTCAAACTGGAATGGCATGGTGAGCAAAAAAACGATGGATTTAGGCCCAGATCTCTGTATTGGGGTGAATGTATGACATTGTTCTGCATTCTGTCCATCAACTGTTGTTTTTGCATTTGTCACCCCGAGTGGGACGGGTATGCCCAGACGTGGGTCCCGTGCTCTCCATGCCACTGGAATCAAGCTATCCTGGCTGAAGAAGGGTGAAACCCCGAGACCGGTCCTAGGATGCTTGTTTCCAGTCCAGGAGGACCTGGCTTGGCAGTTCGGGCTGGACTGTTCCCATGAGGCACAGGGTCAAGACTGATTTGCATATGGCTGGGTTCAAACTGGAATGGCATGGTGAGCAAAAAAACGATGGATTTAGGCCCAGATCTCTGTACTGGGGTGAATGTATGACATTGTTCTGCATTCTGTCCATCAACTGTTGTTTTTGCATTTGTCACCCCGAGTGGGACGGGTATGCCCAGACGTGGGTCCCGTGCTCTCCATGCCACTGGAATCAAGCTATCCTGGCTGAAGAAGGGTGAAACCCCGAAACCGGTCCTAGGATGCTTGTTTCCAGTCCAGGAAGGACCTGGCTTGGCAGTTCGGGCTGGACTGTTCCCATGAGGCACAGGGTCAAGACTGATTTGCATATGGCTGGGTTCAAACTGGAATGGCATGGTGAGCAAAAAAACGATGGATTTAGGCCCAGATGTCTGTACTGGGGTGAATGTATGACATTGTTCTGCATTCTGTCCATCAACTGTTGTTTTTGCATTTGTCACCCCGAGTGGGACGGGTATGCCCAGACGTGGGTCCCGTGCTCTCCATGCCACTGGAATCAAGCTATCCTGGCTGAAGAGGGGTGAAACCCCAAAACCGGTCCTAGGATGCTTGTTTCCAGTCCAGGGAGGACCTGGCTTGGCAGTTCGGGCTGGACTGTTCCCATGAGGCACAGGGTCAAGACTGATTTGCATATGGCTGGGTTCAAACTGGAATGGCATGGTGAGCAAAAGAACGATGGATTTAGGCCCAGATCTCTGTACTGGGGTGAATGTATGACATTGTTCTGCATTCTGTCCATCAACTGTTGTTTTTGCATTGGAAACAGGCATTTCCATCTTACTTTTTACACTACTGGTTCCTATACGCCAGAACTCAGAGAGGGTCTCCTAGGTCTGTCAGGGTTTGTATGAGTCTTTCTATTGAAGCTTAGAGTTAGTTGAATAAACTTAAGAGCACTGCATTCTGAAAGAATGTAATATTGCATTCTGAACTATCTGCTGTTCCATTAAGATCCCACCATCCTACTGTGAACTTCCTACTGATGACATGTAATGCCTATCTGACTGAAACAAGTAGATGAGGTGCCACAGCAGTGTTTGGACTTTTCTGTTAAATAAAATTTTGAGTTAGGCAGTAAGAGACACTGCTCATTTAAAGAGTATGACCATGTCGTCACTAGTTGCTTCACAGACTGTGGTTGCTATTGTTTCCATTTTAACAGCGAGACTTTCCAATGTGACATAAATAAGCAAATTCAATGGATGAATCTGGGGCTATTGCCTTTTAAAAAGGTTTAAGAGGGGAACTAAAAGATGTACTCGTGCTTGTCGTCAAACAACTACTGGTGATTTCACTGGCCTAGCATTACACAATGAGGCACAACAAATAGCATGTAGGTAAGAAAAAATAAATGTGAGAGTGGGTTTCTCAGAGGTAGGATTCCTCTGAAACGGTCACAGAGGAAAAATGTAACATTTAAATTTTTATTTATTTATTTAAAGGGTTATATATAGCGCTGGCAAGACCTGAGGGTATCAGAGCGCTATTCAGACATAGTCAAGTCAGTTTTAAAGAATATGGATTACAAAATACAAGCTCGCTGGAAGTTGGATCAAAGCAATTCTTAGAGATGAGCAAAAGAGAGTCCAATTGTATGTTAGGTTTTAGAGTTCGAAGGGTTGAGGTGCCGATTGAGGAGAAGATCTTTTAATTGTCTTTTGAAGCTCATGAAGGAGGGGTTTGTCCTGATATGAACTGAGAGGGAGTTCCAGATTTTGGGCGCATTGCCCAAGAAGGAGCACACAAGGGCTTTTTGTTTATGCTTTTTGGATGGGATGTGAAGCAGTGTTGGTCCTTCTTAGATTTCTCGACTGGCCAGCCTTTGTGAGTCTGGCCACGAGGTAGGCTGGTTTCCCGCTGTGAGGGACTTTGTGAGTGAGGCAGGCTGTTTTAAAGCAGCAGCGGGCCTCTATTGAGAGCCACTTAAGGTTTATCAGGGATGGTGAGATGTGATCATGTCTTTTTACTCTAGTGACCATCCTTGCTGCTGCTTTTAGTGTGGCTCTTAGGGGGGCTAAGAATGATTTTGTGATGCCAGTGAGGGTGGTGTTCCCATAGTCCAGTCTAGAAAGTACCATCACTTGCGTGGCAGTTTTCTGATCATTTGAGGGTTGGAAGGGCTTTATTTTGTGTAGGAGCTTTAGGCTGTAAAATGCACTCTTCACTGAATTTATATGTGAAGGCTCATGCTCAGACTTCGGTCACGGATGATCCCCAGGAATATGACGGATTCAGTCAGTGTCAATTTGCATTTAAGAGTGTCAATGATGTTTATCCACTCTTGGACCTGGGAAGTCTGCCCATTGTTGGATAGGAGCATGATTTCCACCTTATCTTAGTTTCAGGTGTTTACCCAGTTTTGGACTTTTCAGAGAGTGGTGTTTAACTGTCATAAGTCCGCTAGTGTGGATTGTTCCAAGTAAAGCGGGAGAGTCGTCCACATAAATGTGGTATAGAATGTCTGCTTGTTTGAGTATGGTGGTGAGGAGTTCCATGTATAAATTGAAGAGTGTATGTGAGAGGACTGAGCCTTGTGGGACACCCCTTGTTATGGTGGCAGTATCTGAGGTCGGATTGTTTATTTTCATTTGTTGGGAGCGATTATGTAGATATGAGGTGAACCATTTCAGAACCAAGCCATCAGCTCTGATCCATTTTGTAGGGATTCTGGCAGCAGCTTGTGATCAACCGTGTCGAAGGCCACGGAAAGGTCTAGGACGATGAATAGGCAGCATCTATCAGCGTCCAGCGACTTGTGTATGTTATCTGCTATATTCAATAATGCGGTTTACGTGTTACATCCTTTCCAAAACCCCACTGGAGTGAGTCAAGAAGATTGTTGGTTGCATTTCTCAAGTATTTTTGCCAGGAAGAGAAGGTTGGACACAGGTCTAACATTGTTGAGGTCATCTGGGTCCACACCTGCTTTCTTTAGCAAAGGGTGACTTGTCCACATTTGAGGCAGGAGCGCATCAAACCATTGTTCTGGGAGCTGTTTATTATCTTAGACCAGAGAGGTGTTAAGGCGTGGTTGAGACTCTTCGCCAGTGAGGCTGGGAGAGGGTGCGCTAGGTGAGGGTAGGGCTTGGAATTCACAATCATCTTTGTGATATCCTCCTCTGTGAGCAAGCTGAACTTCCTCCAGCTCTTGTAAGTTGCTGGGGCTCCTAGGTTTCAAATTGCACACTGAGGGCTCAGGGCGAGTGGTGGCCCCTTGGGAGTATGAAGGGAGAGAAGTTGTGTTGATTTCCTTCATTCTTAGGGGAGAATTTTTGGAGGATGGTATAGTGTTGTGGTATAAGGAGAGCTTGATATTCGTGATTTTATTATTGACGAAATTCGCAAATGTGTCACAATCTACTTTGGAGACATGGGGATTTTGTTTTGTTGTTTTCGTACTTTTTTTTATTTAATGACGCTGAAATGTTCTTTGGAGTGGTTTTGTGCTTTGTCTAACGCTCTGCAGAAAAATGCGGCTTTAACTTTCACGATGTGGTTTGTGTATTTTCTGTATTCCCCTATGAGCTGTTGAAGTTGGGTTGCGAATGGTTTTGTTCTCCAAAGTCTTTCTGCAGCTCTCAGCTGTCTTCTTTCTGTGTTGAGGTCTTAATTGAACCAGGATCACATCTCTAATTCTTTTAGTTTGAATGGTGCTGGTTGGTGTAGTATAGATGACATTTTTGAGTTATAGTGGGATCTGTTTTGAGGTTATCTATTGGGGGAAGTAAAGACATCTTTCTCTCTTCCAGATCACCCAGAGTAATCGGACTTATGCTGCAGGACCACTGGATGGTTTTCTGAGTGCGAATAGGAGGTAGTTTTGTTTGGTTGATTTGAAATAGAACTATGTGGTGATCCGACCAGTCGACTGGTAGGATGTTGTCAACACTTACTGCTTCGTTGTGGGCTATGATGGTGTCAAGGTTTACACCTCTGGTACGCTTTTGTCCTATGCAATGCTGGATAGGGTTTTTGCTGAGCAAGAGATTGTTCAGTGCTGGATAGGGTTTTTGCTGATTAAGAGATTGTTTAGTGTGTCCTTCTCATCATTCCAGTGTAGAATGAAGTCACCTGGGATTAGGTTATTGTCATTGGAGAGTGAAGAGTGCATAATGAGTTCCAATAGGTGTTCTCTGAAGGAGAGCGTGTTGCCTGGCAGATGAAAAAGGAGGTGACATTTTGTTGTAACATCATATTAGAAGGATAAACAAAGAAGAAAACTTTGTTTATATTGTGGAGGGGAGGGACACTTTGTACAAAACTGTCTGCCGCCACAAGAAAACCAGAATGCTCACCTCAGTCTTGCAAACCCAAAGTGATCATATCTTCAATACTAGAGTTTGCATCCAAATGCACACGTCAACCTGAGTGTGCAAATTACAATTTTTAGTGTTCCTAATACTACTAGAGCACTGATTGATAGTGATGTCTCTGGATTGTCTATAGATCAGAAATGTTGCCAGAATTATCAGCTGAACTGCAGTTTAAGACTGAAGCAGAAGCCGTACAAGTCATTGATGGGAAAAGTTTAACTTCAGGAGATAGGAGACAAAGCCCCTTCTTATGGCTTTTAAAAATTGGCCTGTGGAATCACTCATTTTGTATGCCATTGCCACTCATGTGTGTCTCTTGGTGTTAAGAACTTCATGACTTCAAACTCACCATCCTCAAATAAATGATAAGAAGGAAAAATCTGTATGTCTTTACAATATTGTTTGGCACACTGTTAGCCTAGAGAGGGATTACACATACCCATACCTTAATTTGTTTTGCACGAAAAGAGGTAATAGAAGATGGCTTACTTTCTGCAGCTTATAAAGTAGTTTGAGATATGTTTAGTAAAGGAGTAGACGAAATGCCACCACATAGAATCTACAGTTGTACCACTAATCTAATCTCTCAAGCAAAGATTCCACATTTCAGAATATATCAATTGACTCTTAAAATACATGCAGCTTTAAAGGCATATTTAGACGAGTACTTAAAGATGGCTTTCATAAGTCACCCAGTGTACCCAGCTGGATCACTGAAATCTTTCAACCCAAAATTGGATGGGGCTATCATTTTTGCATAGACAACTGAAAGGTCAATAGTATTACCATTACGAACAGATATTCACTTCCACATACACCTGTGTTCCTAAAGCAGATTAAAACTGCAAAGATCTTCTCAAAACTAGACCTATGGGGGCTTATAATCTAGTTTGTATCAAATAAGGAGGTAAGTTGAAGACAGCCTTCAACACCCAGTATGACTACTTTGTGTACCTTATTATGCCTTTTGGTTAATGCAAAGGTCCTGCTCCCTTTTAACACTTTATTAATGATGTTTTTAGAGCCTGTTTAGATACTTACATTAATGATGACAGCGCTTTTCAGTGGATCTGGACCAACACAGATTGCATATCAGAGAAGTGTTGGTTCCAGCTCAGAAAAATGGACTGTATGCTAAACTGGAGAAATGTGTTTTTCTATACCAGATGAAGAATCATAAACGGATGCAAAAAAGGTCAGAGCAGTAGGAGAATGCTGCAATCTTCAAATTTTAAAAAATCCAAAAGTTCCTCAGATTTGCCAAATATATAGACATTATGTTCAAGACTTTTCCCAGAATGTCTTAACCATTACTGCTCTAAGAAAGAAGGGGGTATCTATTAAATGGGGAGCTGAACTAGAAATCACATTTGAAACTTAAAAAATGTTTTACCGCAGCTCCCCCAGTCAGACATCCAGACTGTACAAGTTGTTTCATTGGAGAGAGGGATGCATTGGATTTTGAAATAGAAGACATGTTGTTGCAATGCCATACGGACACTGATGAACCCAGTGGTGTTCTACTCTCAATCCTTTTCTGAAAAAGAAAGATGCTACATAATATATGATCAGGAACTACTGACAATAAAGGAAGCATTTAAGCTTTGGAGGCACTTTTGAAGGTTCAGAACATACTGCCCACAGACTGACTATAAAAACTTGAAGCTCTTAAAGTCAATTAATTTACCAAACTGGGATTGCTATGGTAAAGCAGATGCTTTATTGAGGCAAGGAGATGTAGAAGGATTTCTTGGATTCTGTTAGCAGAATTTGCTTACAATAAATCTTTGCATAGTATGTTGGGGTTTTCACTATTTTTCTGAAGTATGGTTTTCAACCAAGGGTTTCGCCTCCTTGTTTTAGAATAGTAGAAGTACCAATGGTGGCAACTTCATGTAATAAGTTAGTACAGATACACCAGTCAGTCATTATGAAAATCAGAAAGGCAGCAAAAGCAGACAACAAACAACAAGCAGATATACCTAAATCTTGAGCACCAGAATATCACAGAGGAAAAATGGTTTAGTGGTCCAAACTTCATTTAGTCATCCCAGGTGCACATCCCAAGTTTATATTGAGAACTGTTTGACTTAGAACAAGGGATAAGCCGTAATCCAATGAGGGGAACACGAGATATGAATTTTAAAAGTTTTAACTCCTTGGATGCTAAGAACATGCTGGAAACGTCCTTACTACTGCTTCTCAGGTGCTAAGGACGTGTCCAACACATTCTAGCACCCGCAGGAAGGAACTGGTCATCCCCCCGTGGACTGCCAGGGATGGTAGCGCAATCACTTCTGCAAGGCCATGACATTCACACATGCACGGCGCGTATCATGATAATGCTCGGGGACGAGCTGAAAGCCTTTTTGCTTTCAGCATGCTCGAGCAAGGACCTTCTGTCAGTAGGTCCGCTTGCTTGATGAAGAGATGGGGGTTGGAAGAGGCACACTGTGGTAAAGAGAGAAGTTTATGCTTTCTCCCAGAATCTCTCTTCTGTGCATTCCTCCTGCAAGATCACAGGTGGTACAGTGATAATGCAGCAGGAATGCAATCACTGGGCAGCCAGAGATTGTTTTTGTTGGGAGGAGAGGCCCCTTGGGCAAGGGTTGCTCTCCCAATGGGGTAAATATGTTTCCTGTGTTTTCCACACCCCGGGGGCAGATCACCATTTTTTAAGTTATTACGCCCTAAGGGGGCGGAAAAGTACTACATACCAAAGATAATCGTTATGTATGCGCGAGGAAGGGCCCCATTGGTAATGGCCACTCCCCAATAGGGTATTTTTTTACCTTTGTTTTCTGTCCCCCCCACATTGGGCCAGATCAAACGTTTAATTAGGCTGATTGTTTTTTTAGGTCAATCTTCTCCCCCCTGGGGGAGGGATCATAAACCCACTAGACACCAGGGATTAAAGGTCACTATGGGGGGGGGGGCATACATGTTTCATCTGTTTTCCACACCCCTTGGGACAGATTTCCTGCTTTGTGGGTGTATCTGCCCCCTGCACCAATAATCTTTCAATATGTGCGTTGGGGAGTGGCCCCTGGGCAAGTGTAGCTCCCCATAAATGATCCACACATGTCCTTTGTTTTCTATCACGCGAGGCCGATTTGCTTTGGGAGGGGAGACCACTAGACACCAGAAACACTAGGGACATTTTCTTTTGTACATGTTAGGGGAGCGGTCCCTTGGGCAAGGATAGCTCTCCAATATTGGACATATATGTCTCCCCTGTGTGGGGGGGGGGGCAGAAGGGCCATTTTTTTGGCTGATCTGCTCCCAGCGGATGGAAAACAACTAGACAACAGGGGTTGTTGTAAAAGTGTGTCCCGCCCATGAATGGCCGAGCCGTTTTTTTTGTTTGTTTTCCGCCCCTCCTGTGTGTAGATTGGCTATTTTTTAGGTTGATTTTCACACAGGGGTGCAGAAAACCACTAGCCACCAGAGAAAAAATTAAATAAATAAATATATATATATATATATATTTTGGGGAGGTGGCAAGGGTGTATACTCAAAAATGGCCCACATATTTCCGTTGTTTTCCACTTTCACCAGGGGCATATTAGCCATTTATTGGACAGATTTGCCCCCAGGGGAGCAGAAAGTCGCTAGGCACCAGGAAAAACGTTTCTGTATGTGGCTGGAGCTGCCCTCTGTGGTGCCAATTTTTGCCTTCACATTGTGCCCCCACTGCGGGGCAGATTGGACATTTTTGATGCAGATGTGCCCCCAGGGGCAGACTTCACAGTTCTTTTATAATGTAAACAGTTTTATTTCTTATCATCATTTGTATTTGTGAACTTAATGTTTTTGTCCTTTTTATTCTAATGCAATGTTTTCCTTGGTAGAGAATCCTGCTTGGGGGTTCAGGATTGGTACATCTGCAGTTTCTTTAGTTGCATGTGTTTGGTAAGGAAACATTTTTTGTAATGTTTATTTCAAATAAGTGTCTTTTCCCTGTTTGAATGTTTTTTGTAACTGTTGTAATCATTTTAGCATATTTAGAAAATGTTTTGTGTTTCAAATTAACTTTTGAATTTGTGCAAGATCTATAATGTGTTGTCTTGTGTCCTCGGTCTTTCCTTTCTAGTGGGATATCTTTGGTTCTTGCTATGTCTGTGCAGAGTAGGTGTAGCTGATTTGCAGTCTAGCTGCATAGCTAACAAGCTTTCAGATGGGTGAAATGTTCATGGTTTCAGTGTACTTATGAGTGACATTCAACGATCAAATATATGACACGTAGAGGGACACTTTCTGGTGAGTAAGCAGTGAAGTCCATGGAAAGAAAGATCAGAAATGACTCCCTCGTAGAACTATAACGCACTAGTTACTTTTCCCCTTCAGCCAACTAGGATTCAGTTCCTTTTCTGTCTGGTTACACGCTTAGAGATCTGCAGTGATTGCCTTAACCAATGAGATTTCAAAGTGCATTTTCTCATCAATAGTCAAGGTCAGGCTGCAGCTCCTCAAACTCCCAGTAGTGCAGTGACACAATGCTGGTGCTCACTGCTGATGGTGAGATGGTGTCAGTTGCGCTGTAGAAAGTGCCCCAGAGTTGTAAGAAAAAAACAGAACAGAGCACGCAGCTGGACAGCACTGCATGCTCTCTGCTTAAATGCATTGCAGCTTGCCCCTCATAGTAGAGTGCTCCTCCGGCGGTCCCTGAAGTGCTATAATGCGTGACTAGTGCATTTTAGTGCAGTGATGATGACACCTGCACTAAAATGCGTTAGTCTAACCCATGATGTGTGTACTTGGCACAGTTGCATAGAAGATCTTACATAAGGCACATCTTTAGCAAAGATTAACAACTGTACACATCAGCAGAGAATAAACCGACTATAGAATAAACATACACCAAGTAGCAAACGATAGAAGGTAGAGAAACATTATCCCTGCAGAACAAAAGAAAATGAAAAGCAGACTGTAAATGAGCGACATCTCAGCATACAATGTAAATTGTAGACTCATAGATTAACATTATCAGTAATATTCATGATAACTGTAAAACATAATAGCAATGTATGTAAATAAATATTTCACAATGTATGGTTTATTTCAATTAAGAAGCAGCAAGTATGAGATCAATTTCCCCCCAAAACCACCAGCACATTGTCTTAACAAAGATAACACTATGACACTTGTATTGTTATTTTAGCACTTTCCATACTAGTTCCAAGGCCTAAATTCATTTATGATCTTATCTACAAACTCTGGGATTTCATACATGCTTCGGCACAAAAAAAGTAAAGAAAGACGACATCATATATTTTAGAGCGTGTCACAGTTCAGCCATCAGAGATCAACGCCGTCTCACAGATCAACGCCGTCTCCTCCGCCTGCGTTTTCACTCTGCGCACGCTATGCAAGATCTTCATGTGGCTACCCCTACACACGAGACGCACTGTGACACAAGCCGTCATCACCAGCCGACTGGATAATGGCAATGCCCTCTACGTAAGAATCTCTGCACACCTTCTACACGGACTTCCAGACCATACAGAACACCACAGCCAGACTCATCCTCGGTCTTCCCCGACGAACCCACATCACACCCCACCTCAGAAAACCCCACTGGCTTCACGTATAGAAGAGATGCCAATTCACGCTTCTGACCTACACACACAAGGCTCTACTCAACCAAGGATCCACCTACATTAACCACCGCCTGAACATCCACCAACGATTGCGAAGCCTACGTTCCATCTCCCTTTCACTTGCCCATACACCGAAGCAGGAGTGGAGGATGCTCCTTCTCCCATATCACAGCAAAGACCTGGAACAGCCTCCCCATGCACCTCTGGACCATCACCTCACTTCCGGAATTCCAAATGGCCCTTAAGACCTGGCTGTACGAGTAAGCCTCTGGGGCCTGCAAGACTCTGGATACCCTATTGGGTGATTGGCCGCCCTTTATAAATCCTGATTGATTGATAAACTAAATGTGTGAAGACACTACAGGTATACTGGCTGGTGCAATGCCACTCTGACAAGAAATATGACAGAGACATTGCAGGTGTTAAGGCTTCGTGAGTTGGGTGCGGCCCAGCCACAGGCTTCATTGGAGCAATTGGTGAGGAGGCACATTAGAGCAAAACTTTTTGCGAACAGGCACTAACGCAGCTTAAACGTGGTTTCCTCTATCAGTATGACCCTGTCACCATCCTTAGACTAAACCTTAATAAAAATGCAATCTCATGGTCACAAGGCACAACAGCACTTTATTCCTGGGGGTCCTAAACTGCATGTCTTTGCACTGCCCCTTCTCAAATCAAATCAACTCAAAAGTACTTTATTTGGCTTTTGTATTAAAAACCATACAAGTCCGGGTTACAACGTTACAGGAGGTTCCCATCCATGAATATCATTGATCAATGGTTACCATTCATTGTTAAAAATACATTCAGAAAGAGACATAATTACGTATTCACATGATATATTAAAGTAAAAAATTATCACACTTTCAAGCCTATGTCATACGTAGAATTTAGTCGCAGCTAGATCTAAGCCTAACTGCAGCCTTTAAAAAGCTAAGAACGTGCCATAAAGTGGACCCTGAAAGCATAGCTAAAAAGGTAAAAGCAGGGCGCACTTGCGTAAAATGTGCTTGTTTTAAGACGGGGATTAAAAGTTTTTCCTCTGCACCTCATAGTTACTATAAAACATTAGAAAATTAATCATATCCTGAGGGGATTTGCCATCACAACCACACAGCAACAGCGTCTCGCCTTTTCTACTCCCACGTGGGTGGGCGAGGAGAAGATGGAGTAAATCAAAACGAAATCTTGTTAATAATTCACCAACCGCTGTCTAAAGAAAGTCTCCTTGGCCCAAGGAAGATCTTTTCTTTCGATTGAATCCGGGATACTATAGAGATCCGCCCTACCAAGAGTCCTATACCCATCCCGGATATATTTTAACCAAGGAATGTAATGGGCATGGTCCAGAGCCATACAATCCCTTAGGATCTCATTGTTTAGGGCAGTCCCCTTGTTAAACCAGACTTTGAGCCAGTAAGAGAGGGGGTGAAACGACATGTCAGTAAGGTAAGGCATACCCAGTTCTTCATGTATGGTGAAAGAGGGGGTTCCCTGTGGAACACATAGGAGACGTCTCAGGAACCCATTTTTAGCTCTTTGTAGCTCCTCGTGTGATGTGTAGCCCCAGATTTCACTACCATAAGATACCTCTGTTAAACATTTTGCTCTATAGATCTCCAATAGTGCACCTATAGGTTTATTGCCTAACCGTGAAGCAAAAATATAGATTGCCGCATTACCCCTTAAATAATCCCCTTTCTTTTTACTTCTCAAGGGGCCCCAGTTAAGTTTGGCGTCCAACATAACCCCCAGGTACGAGAAGGCGCTAGTCTTAGGGACTGGGATAGCACCGACCCTAAAATTAAAATCCTTTTTTAAACTTGGCCCCACCTGCATCACGTATGACTTGGAGTTGTTGACCAACATGTCCCAGTCCTCCATAAACTTTACAAAGGAGTTAAGTAAAATTTGAAAACGCCTCGTGGTCCGAGCCATAAGGACTACGTCGTCTGCATATAGTAATACGGGCAAACCCCGCCGTCGCACCTGGGGAAAGTCTGCCTGTGTGTCAACTAAAACCTTCTCCAAGCTATTAATATATAAATTAAATAAAAAGGGGGCCAAAATGAATCCCTGTAGGACCCCTCTCTGGATTGGAAATTGACAAGTAACCTTACAGTCTCTCGTATACCGTACCTCTGCTTTGGTGTCCCTATGAAGCTCTCGTAAGAATAAGACAACGTCTTTATCTACACCCATGCACAATAGGGTCACCCATAACTTATTTCTATTTACACGATCAAAGGCAGAGGACAAGTCCATGAAGGCCAGGTATATCCTGCCAGATCAAGCGATGGAATATTTATTGACAATCATGTATAAATTCAGACATTGGTCAACTGTCGACCTCCCTGGATGAAAGCCATATTGGATATCAGTTAAAATGTTGTTATCTTTTGCCCAAATAGATAACCTATCCAACAGGATGCGTCCCACCACTTTAACAGAAGAGTCGAGTAGCGATATGGGCCTATAACAAAGGGTACTGTCCCTATTTCCTTTTTTAAAAACTGGGACGTTGGTGGATATGGACCAGGTGCTAGGTGGAACATCCCTAATTGCTGCATTTATGACGGTGGTAAGGACAGGCACCCACAGTTGCGGGTTAGATATGTAAAGGTCCAGGGGGATAACATCAGGTCCTGGTGCCTTATTCCTAGATAATCCTGCAATACCCTTGCTGACTTCATCTGCTGTGATAACAAGGGCCGACTTCCCTCCACCACTGGAGATACTGGTGTCCGGTGGGCTTCTAAACATTTCCTGAAAATGACTCACCCATTCCTCTTCCATGATGTGTGCGTCAAGAGCCTATGCGTGTTCCCCAGACAAAAAAGGGCAATTGGCAATGCTCCAAAACTGGCTGCTATTTTTCAGGGTACAAGTCTCGGTGAGCTTACTCTATGCCTCATCCTTGAGCTCGGCCTTGCGCCTTGCTAGTTCCGCTTTATATATCCCTCTGCACTCATTTACCAGAGCACCGTCCCTGGGTTTGGTCCCAAGTGCCCCCCTCAAGTTCCTGGCCGCGCGGGAACAGTTATGGTCAAACCATCTCATGACTCGATCTTTCGAGTTCAAGGTCGGTGCCTTCAGCAAATCTCCAATAGAGCGCAAGATGGCCGAGAAAGCTTCTAAGACAGCCCCTGCCTCTTACCGCCCAGTAGTACAAGTGTCAAATTCCTTCTTGCATTTAATCATAAGAGACTCATAGGAGTCAGGGGTTATCTGAGCCCACCTTAGCCTTCTACCTTGGTCTATTACCCTTAATATCCCCCTAGATGTTGACATTTGGGATTTTCCAAGTCTTGGCCATGTGGTCGAAATACACAGTGGGTTATGATCACTAAAAATACTATCTTCAATGATATAATCCAAAAGAAATTGGTAGAAGGGGATTGAAAAAAAATAAAATCTATGAATGTTGCACTACCCTTACCTGTAAATGTCGGGTTAAGGGGGTTCCTACCTTTAATCATCCTACTCATGGACAATGTTAGATTGAACTCGTCTACTAGAGAATTAAGCATATCTCTCTGCAAAGTATGTTCAACATGCATGCCCGAGAAACGTGGGCATCCTATTTCGGTTAAAATTCCTACTGTTGGGTCCCCGCACAGATGGATATTAAAATCTCCTGCAATCATAAGATGACCATTGTGAGGGGCCTTAGCGGTCACATTTCTTAAAAAGGAGCACATTCTAGAAATGTTACAGACATCTGGGGTAGCGGGCAGGGCATTATAAAAGTTCAACAGCAACAAGTTGGCAGACCACTGGGAAAAGGATAAGGACTGCAAACAAGGATTGTCAGTAGCTAACACTCTCAAACGACAAGGTACGTCCAGGGATACATAAATTACCAGCCCACCCCAAGATCTTACCGCGCGTGAAGGAGTGGCTGGAACACTAAATGACTTAAAGAAAAAGTTATTGGTGTTAGTCCACGTCTCCTGCAGGCAAATCACATGAAATCCTTTTATGTAGGCGATCCAGCTGGTGTCAGCGAACTTGCTTGCTAATCCAGCTACATTCCATGAGATAAGTTTGCAAGCCTTGCCATCCCCAGAATCTGTAGGTAGAGGACCTGGTGCCAAATGATGCACGGGTGCAGACTACGGGTTCTATACCGGAAAGTCAGTCACAAGAGTCCATTGATTCCAAAGGTGTAAAAAAGTTATGAAGGGGTAAATCATAAGTTAACTTCTGTTGGTCCAGCACGGGTCGACCAGGATCAACCGGAAACCTCCATGAACCCACCCTATTGGTCCTCGATGTACTGCTGAAGGATCTATAGAAGTAACCCAGGGGTAAAGCCACAATAGCGGAGCCAACCCCACCTATGTTGATCTGTGAGGCTGCATGTAAAATTCTCTCCACCAAGTGGGGTCTGTTAAAGTTAACAATTAAGCAGTCTCCACTCAAGCCTTTTGTAGATCTCCCGACCCAAGAGACTCTGCGCACCATATTTATACATTTCTCCCCTTCTAGTTACGTCACAAATATAGCGGACCCGCAGGACCTCCTGCCATTTACCTAGGTCTAAACGTAACAGCAAACTTGCGGATGGGTGTGTAGGCAATCTTTCATTTTATTCTTGAGATGCTCCAACTCGCACGATCAAAGCAGCTATCTGCTACCTCTCGTTCAGTCTCCCTGCGATGAGAATATGGAGAATGTGTAGGAAGCCTTTTTTTTAAATCTGACTGTCTCATTTGTATTTAATCGGTACAGGGAAAAACTGGCCAAATATCTTGTATTACTGTATTCTAATCTTGCACCTGATTTGCCCAGTTATATCCACGTATATGAATGCATTTTACTGGCTCAGAAAATGCCAAATGATAGGGGCATATGCTGTTTTAACGCTGCAAATGTAATGCGTCTTGCTGTATCGAAAGTATATGTATTGCAATAGTTTTAATTAACTACACAAACAAAAAAACTTGAAACTTCTAGGTATTAAGGACAAACAGGGCACATTAGGCCATCTACACTGTACAAAACATGTTTGATAATGAGTTTCCACTTACCAGTCATTCACCGCAGGGTTTGCTAAAGTCCCTGTTACACTTTTACACATGCTGCAATGTGTGCGTCTGAGGTAAAAAGGCACCAGGGTACAATGCGTAAAGTTGAAAAGCTTGGAGCATTACTGAAACTGACGACAGACTGTTCAGTTTAAAACAACCTTAGTGCTACAGCCTCTGGGGCAGCCAAGGTATGGTCTTAGATAATTAATGCAGTCAGCTGTGCCCATCCCCTTGCAAGCGACGACAAGAATAGTTGCATGCAGGCTGCTTAAAATGAATTAGTATACTGAGTGTCAAATTAATACAATAACTGAGCACAGTGTGCACACCACTCACCGTGCTGCTGGTGTCAATGCAGCTCCTATAGACCGCCGCCAGTGATCACTTCCATCTTGTGCCTAGCAGCACACCTGTGGTGTCAGGGTGCTTATAATGCGTGACTAAACATTTTAGTGCAGTGATGCGGACAGCCACACTAAAATGCAATAGTCTAACCCCTGATGCTTGGGACTTGGCAGAGCTGTAGCTGTCCATGGCAAGTAGGAGGTATCTATATATCTTTTTGTGGTAGAAAGTTAATTGTGAGGTTTGTATTGATAGTTTCTTTCCAGATGGTTATAGAGAAGCAGTGTTGTTTATAGCTGTCTGCTTTTTTGTGACACTTATATTAGTAAGCATTATGGCTGATTACAGGCTAACCGCACAATAGGTTGTTGGTTTGCTTTTTGAATTTGCCTCCGAACCCGGCTTTGAGACTGACGCAGAGGAACAAGTGCAAGAGTCTGGAAAAGTCTGATAATGAATCCACTATTAGCACTGTTGAAGTGCCTCATTTAGAGGAGGACGTTGATGTGCCTGTAGTACAGAATGAGGAAACTAGATTGTAGCCAGGGGCTGGAAGGCTTCCCTTTGAAAGTGCTGAACCCTGGGTAGCCCCCAACATGGTGCAGCTTGTTTTGCCTCCCTTCAGTGGTGTTGCAGGGTGTAGAGTTAATACAGAGAACTCACTGCATATCATTTTCTTCCAGCTCTTTATTGATGACTTGTTTTGGGGTAATATCACTGAGCAGACCAATTTGCATGCAGAACAGTTTTTGAGGGACAACAGTGCCATGATATGAAGCAGTTCTGGGATTTAACTTTTTTGATGGGATTGATACAAAAGCCATCATTGTCTTTATATTTGTCTGCTAGTCCCTTGATGGCAACTGGTATTTTTCTAGCAACCATGAGTCTAGATCGGTATTTGCTTCTACAGCGGATGCTCCATTTTGTGGATAGTGCTACAGACTTACCACAAGATCACCCTGATTGTGACTATCTCTTAAAGATTCTCACTGTCCTTAACGATTTAGTTGATCATTTCTCAGAGGTCTATGTTCCAGGTCAAGATACATCTACGGACCAGTCTCTGGTCCTTTGCAAGGGCCGTTTGGTTTGCAGACAGTACATACCCAGCAAGAGGGCATGTTATGGTATTAAGCTGTAAGTGTTGTGTGAAAGTGCCACTGGATATGCATATAATGTCAGGGTGTACCCTTGTAGGGATTCTTGAATTGACCCTCCTAGTTGTTCTTCCACTTTTGGAGCCAGTGAAATAATTGTGTGGGAACTTACCAGAACACCTTTGCACAAAGGCCTCCATTTATAGGTTGACAATTTCTACACAGGAGTGTGAATATTTAAAGAATTGTTCAAAATGAGCATTGTGGCGTGTGGCACAGTCCGCTCTAACTGTAAAGGTTACCCGAAAGAGGTTGTGTATAAGAAACTTCAAAGGGGATAAAGCAATGCCTTGCATAGTAATGAATTATTTGCTTTGAAATTTTCAGACAGAAGAAATGTCTAGATGTTCACAACTAATCATTATGAAAGTACTTCATCAGTGACTGTTTGGGGTCAGGTAGCAGACGTGCACAAACCATAGTGCATTCTAGACTACAACAAGCACATGGGAGGTGTGGATAGATTAGTCCAAAGGTTGAACACTTACAATACTGCATGAAAGTCATACATCTGGTCCCAGACGTCGGCTGTTCATTTGGCATCTGTAAATGCTTACATTGTTTTTAAAGATTGTTCTAAAGATTCCAAGATGACTTTTGTACGGTTTCAGCAGTCTGTAATAGGCAGCCTTGCTGCAGTAGAGAAAGCAAGTGTTCCTAAAATTGGAGTGGTTGAGGGTTTGGCTGGAGTGAAAGATCGTCACTTTCCTGTATATATTCCTCCAACACCCAAAAAAGACGTTCGGTGTCCGAGATTTACAGACTGTGTCTGAAGAGGATACAAAAGAAGAGTTTTATGTAGTGTCCTTCTAATCATGGCCTATATCTGCCCATATGTTTTAATCAAGTATTGGAAGCAACCATAAGTTTGCAAGGCAACTGCCACTATGGTCTTTATTGCTATATATTTTGGTTTGACACCAGGTTGCCCACTGTTTGATGCGTTTACTAACTCCTGTTATGCGTGCAAACGTATAGTTGTTTTTTCATCTTCTATCAATAGATGGATTATTTAAAATTGAAAAAGCCTGACATTAATGTGCTGTCTTAAGTTGAATGTTTAATTGTAATCTATTCATTCTGGGAGTGTTTTTAGAAATGAAAGTGGCATTGAGCTTCATGGTGATGTCTGATAGGTGGATGGCTAGAGTTGTGTGCCTGTGGCTCTCTGGCAGTGTACGTAGTGGCGGTTGATTAGCAGTGTGTATGTAGTGTCAGTTGACTGGCGGTGTGTGTGTAGAGGCAGTTGACTGTGTGTGTGTGTGTGTGTGTGTGTGTGTGTGTGGGGGGTGATGATTGACTGGTGGTGTGTGTGTGTACTGGATATTAACTGATAATGTATGTGTAGTGACTGATGATGTATGTGTAGTGGTGGTTGACTGGCAGTCTGTGTAGGAGTCATTGACTGAAGCTGTAAATTGGGATATTTGCGACTGCAAAAATGCTTTGTACATCTGGCCTCAAATTGTGTGAACTTAAACCATGTATTCCTGGAGACTGTATGTGTGTGCTAAAGAATCTATTCCTACTCCCTGGCTCTGATCTGTGGTACTAGTATTCCCTCCCACTCAGCGTGCACACCTTGCAGGTTATCAACGATCATGGAGACAAACAGGTTATATAGCAAGGAAATCAGCCAGCGCCCAAAGTTAAGTATGGTCTCTAAAAATGTGTCCATCTAAGGCTCTAGTCCCAGCTCTCCTATCACACTACATAAAGCCTATAATTCTTCTGCATACACCAAGAATTGTGTGCCACGTAGACAGTTTTCGGCTACTGAGCTATATAGACTCCTAATGGCTTTCTCAGGATAAAGATCCTCAAGAGTCTCAAACTCCGCTACTGTACAGTCTCTCATATATCTGCTGTAAAGTATCCTCCCCATAATGTGGGCAGTTCCACTAAAGCCAGCTCGGGCGCATACAATGTACCGCCTCGGCTCTTCCTTACTGCCCATTTCCAACACCTGAGGCTTGTGGCAAGAAGTTTAAGTTTCTGCACCGGGCCCAGCTTTGCCCCCCATCAATAGTGATAGCAGCCCCCCCCCTTTGTGATTCACCAATTTTCCCCCAGTTCTCCAGTACTGAGCCCTGCAAGCCATCTGGCATGCCACTGCAGCTGTGCTGCTAAATAATTTAACTTGTAGTCTGGAACTCCGAGCCCCCCGCCTCCCACACAGTGTCAGATGCTGAAGAATGCGCAATGATACTCTGTGGAGTCCCCATGCCAGATCAGTTCCTGGCGCAAGACTTTTAACGGCCTGAACCAACACTGTGGGACCTAGATTGGTTGACTGCGAAAGTAATGTAGTACTCTAGGCAGGATTATCATTATTGACAGGGTAATACTAGCCATGACGGATGGTTTCAAAGGTGTGCCAGTATGCTACTCCTCATGGCCCGCAGAGTCCATCCTAGGTTGCCCTCTAGAAAATCTGCATCTGTATGATAAACTTTAACACCCAAGCATTTGAGAACTCTTGGCATCCATCTGATTCCCAAGCACGCTGCCAGTCCGGGCATATAGGTAAGGTGCATGCTTTCTGCCGATTGGTGCAGAATCCAGAAAGTCTCGGGGCACCTTTGAAAACTTATGGATCACTAAGTACTCGGCAATGAACAGGGGAAGCAGGAAGATCAGGAGAATTGCAACATAATTAGGGCAACAAACCAAGAAGGATCTTGGGTGCACATCAGTCGAGCAATAACTCAGCCATGACAAAAGTATTATTAGACCAATAATGGAACAAGAGTGGTTAAATATCTGCTCCTGGAACATTCATGGGCTTGAGAATCTCCGACAGCACCATGAAGCAACAGAATTTCTCCAAATGTATGACACAATCCTGATGCAGGAAACATGGTGCCTAGGGCCAATACAAATTACTGGATATATAGGCTATCATGTTTTGGCAGAAAAAACGTCAAAGTTTGGGAATCCCAAAGGAGGACTTGCACTCTTCTGTTCCACAAGGCTCAAATGGCAAACAGAACAGTTAGAAATCAGGACAAATTGGTTGCAGGCGTTAAGAATAGTAAGAGAGAATGAGAGCAGGGAGCTGCCAGCTATAATAATAATAAACGTCTACATCCATCCCAGAAAAGATCTCAAAGAGCATATGAAAATCTTATACGAAATACTCAAAACAATCCGGAGACAACATAAAGAGGCGCGCTTTATAATTTCAGGCGATTTTAACATAAACTTAAGTAAAAACACGAAGATGAAAAATCAGCACCAAAATGGGAATACTTACAGAACCAAGTTGGAACAGCTTGGATTAAGGCTCCTGAACGGGAATTCAAAAGATGATACACCGGCCGCCATTACATTTCTAAGTGGGAATAAGTGCTCTACAATAGATTAACCGCTAGTAAGTGAGTCTGCAATGCATCAGGTATGTCACTTCCAAATTAGACTCCATATGGACAGCGATCACTTTCCACAGACATCTGGAATAAAACACAAGTTAGAGCTGAATCAATGATCTAACGACCTACTCTCTGCCCCGTAACATATAATTAAAAAAGCCTGAAATGGAAGGGAACAGGGATAGAAAACCTGCTTAGGTAGGTATACCTACACGCTGGTTCACTAGACACAATAAATTTTTTTTTTTAAATTAAAAATTAGGGAGGAAAAGAACAAATAAAAAAGGGGATCTACAAATAGCATGGGAACGATTAAAAAACATGTTACAAAAAAAAAAATTCAACTAAAAAACAGACACATTGGATCAATTCTAACAGAAAACAATACGGGGGAACTAGAAAGCAAGCATGGTACAGCAGGGAGCTGTGTAAAGAAAAAAATGCAAATCATGCGAGAAATCAGAATACTAATGAAACAGACAAAGCAAGGAACAAGACGTGCACTGAGAATCCAGTACAAGAAAAACTGTTGGGAGCGAAAACAAGATATCAAAAGGATCTGTGGAACAGACTGCTCTTGGCAAGCCGACAACAGAGTAGTAAAAAATTCTGGCAATTGATAAACAGCCTGTTTTTAGGGCACATACGACATCAAAACGCAGGTATAAAGGAATCCGATGTGGGAAAAACACGTGTGTGAAATGTAAGCTGAAACAGAATCAAAAAAATGCACGCCACACGGAGGGAGACCTCAAAAGGAGTACATGCCAAGCATCATCAAGTCAGGCAACATCTACAAATGACAAAGGGACAAAATGAATACAACTGACAGCTACGAGAAATTCTCACCGGTTGTGGATATTGAACAACTTGAAAAAAACAAAGAAATTAAAATCAGAGGGAGCAGCTGGGCTGAACGGACTACCCAACGCACGTTTTAAAGGAAATCCTCCTTATTGGGCACAGTATTTTACACCTCTATTCAACGAGCTATATTTCACGAACTCCGTCCCGGATTCCTGGAAAGGTAGCATTTTCCAGACAATATATAAAAGCGGAAACCCTTCTATACCAGCAATTATAGACTTCTAGCATTAATCGACGTGGAGGCGAAGTATATGCAGCCTGTTTACCACAGCATCTCAAATCCTGGTTAGAAGGCAACAACCTTTTACCTGGACTGCAAACAGGGTTTAGGGCTGGTATGGGGACTTTAACAAATTTAACAGCCCTGACACTATTAGCAGAAAAGGCCAAAACAAGGAAAACGCAGCTGTTTGCCTGCTTTGCAGACCTTAAGTCTGCCTTTGATCGAGTGC
Source organism: Calotriton arnoldi (assembly GCA_963921515.1). NCBI lineage: Eukaryota > Metazoa > Chordata > Amphibia > Caudata > Salamandridae > Calotriton > Calotriton arnoldi. The sequence continues at coordinate 191,681 of CAWUFW010014741.1, forward strand.
CGCGGGAGCACTTGTGGCAAAAAACGGCTGCATGGGCCACACCAAATAGCCTATTGAAGGCAATCAAATAGTCATGCACAGGAACTTGGGCCCAGGTCAAAATTGGAGACGGCAAGAGTGTAACGAATAAAGTTTACACAAAAAAAGGATTAAAACAGGGGTGTGTACTAGCTCCATGCCTGTCCAACATATATCTAGCAGATCTTGCACAGCCGTACGGAACATCAACTCTCATCCGCCTACACTGGCTCAAGAAGAAATAGAATATCTTCAGTATGCAGACGATATTGTCTTATTAAGCCAAACGCCAATAGGACTTCAGCGCAGTATGGAGGCCTTAAAAACTTACATGGACATCCATGGGTTAGAGCTAAATTTGAAGAAAACGAAAGTGGTTCGGCTGGTAGACTCAACTAACAAGAAGCATTCTTGGTTCTTGGAAGGGAAAAAAGTTGAGGAAGTGAAGTTGTACAAATATTTAGGATTCAGATTCAATGTGGAACATCAAATGAAAGGCAAACAACATGTGAGAAGTTGGCCTGGTATATGCTGTTCACTAATTAAAGTGGACACCTTGCACCAGAACAATTCGACTCTTATGGTAGATAGGTTTAAGACAACCTTTATAGAAAGCTATCCTAGTGGTAGCTGTGGAGAGCAGCCTTCAGGCTAAGTCTTGAAGGAATGTAAAGCAGCTTGTTTTACCACACAATCTCTTGAATCACCAAATGAAAAGACACCACACAGGTATATATATCAAATATATATGTATTTATTAATAAACACTCTCTACTAATCTCTTTATGAGATTAGAGGTCAGGAACATATGTACAAGTCAAATGTTATCAGAATAAGTTTAGCACAATCTAATATCACAATCTTAGTTTGCTAGACCTAGGTCTAGGGCATCTAGAATCGAGGGACCCCCAAGAACCACCCCAGGTAGTTGTAGGAGACCCACAGGGGACGGACGCGGTGACCTGGCACCGGTGCGAGTCCTGTGCGAGTCTATGCACTCAGACGCGATTGAGATATCAATGTTAAAGGTCCCTTGCGTGTTCGAGGCGAACACACCGATCAGTCCTTGTACGAGTCGAAGGACGCGGTCACAGATAGAGATGCAAGGGAGATGGACGCGCTGTGTCTAACACAGACGCGAACCTTGTGCGAGTCAGTGCAATGGAGATCTCAGAGTTACAGGCCCTTTGTGTGTTCGAGGCGAACACCGATCGGACTCAGTACGAGTCGAAGGATACAGTTTTAGATAGTGTTACAAAGGAGATGGACGCGGTGTGTCTAACACAGACGCGAACCTTGTGCGAGTCAGTGCAATGGAGATCTCAGAGTTACAGGCCCTTTGTGTGTTCGAGGCGAACACCGATCGGACTCAGTACGAGTCGAAGGATACAGTTTTAGATAGTGTTACAAAGGAGATGGACGCGGTGTGTCTAACACAGACGCGAACCCTGTACGAGTCAGCGCAATTGTCGCACTTAGAAAGTTAGAGTTTTAGGACACTTCTAGGGAAGCTACAAGCAAGTCACTTACAGGGTAAGTTGTTCTATGGCCCACACCCACAGGAGCACCGTAGTGCTGAAGTTACCTCACCCAGGGGAGCCGGGTGCATAGGTGTTCTTTGGTGTCGGGTCGCGGCGTCGTTTTCAATGGGAGCCAGTGAAGACTTGCTGCTTGCGGCGACTGGAGAAGTGTCCGGAGGAATCCAAGCCTGGATTCGGAAGATGGAAGACCTGAAAGCAGAGGGGACAGTGTTCAAGGTCACTTGGCAGTGACTCGGGGCAAGGAAGATGGATGCCCACCGTCGTCGCAAGATTCAGGTTGTTCGCGGTTGCCTTGACTCTTCAGCCACGAGGTCCAGGAGGCGTCGACGACGACCAGGAGCTGGATTCGGCGTGTCCCACGATGTCTGCAGCTTACTGCGGTGTCGGCGACTCGATCGGAGCCAACAAGCCTTGGTAACAGCAAGTCTCGGGGAAAGTGTGAAGAGACAATGGCTCAGACCAGCAAGGTCTGTGGGACTCACCCAGCGAGGGTAAGTCAGGGCAGGCCTGGAGCAACCAGGGGAGCCCTTTGGTTTCTTTAGAAAGTCTTCTGGGGACCCACAAGCCGGCTGGCAAGGGATCGCGAAGACGCCTCGGGAGGATTCGCTCACAGGGGCCCACGGTCACTCGGGACGTGGTAGGCCTCTGATCTTAGCAGGGATTCCTGCTGGAGGCTGGGACCACACGTGGTCCAAAGCACAAGTTCGTGGAACGTTGTGAAGGGGTTGCACTCGACAATAGTGCACGGTACCCAGGGGTCGCGGTTCCTCGTTACTCTTGGGGTCCACTGGCCTCAGCTCCGCTGGGGACTCACGATGGCCTTTGAGAAGTCAGGAAATCCACTTCTTGGGCTGCAGGGACTTCGGACTCCGGCGGGAGCGGCGTAGTTTGCGACCGTCGTTTGTAGTTTTGGTGCCTGCCAAGCAGGGGAGTCACTCCTTGACTCCAAGGGGGATTCTTCAGTCTTCCAAAGGTAGTGGAACGTCGAAGGTCCGGGATTCTTCTTGTAGAGCGTCGTCCAGGGAAATCTAGGGTGCTATGCACAGGTTCCCCCTCTTATACTAAAAGAAAGGGAGGGACTAGCTCTATGACCCTACCTATGGGAGGGTCAGGGGAGTGGGTGGCTACACCCACTTCCCTTTGTCCAGTTTCGCGCCAGAGCAGGGGCAGGTAGCCCCTGAGCCGGTTTGAACTGGCATATGCACAGAGGAGCCTTCTGCTCCCCCAGTGCAGGACTTCAAAGCACTCTAAGAGCGCACCCACCCAGCCCCAATACACTAAACCCTGTCTGGGAGGTGGTCACACCCCCTTGGGACAGAATATCTATTGTTGGGCTTCCTCCACTGCGAGTGTTGGTCATCAGCAGGAGGGCAGCCCAGTGTCTGTGACTGGTGGCATCCATTTTGTGATGCCAGGGCTCTGCAGGATTCTACCGCGTTTCCACAGCAGGTACATGTCTATCCCTCTAGAAGGGTGGAATGCTACCCCTGCCGCCAGGACTGGCGGGGGGGGTAGTATTCCAAGATGTTTGACACCAAACACGACATGTTTCGATGCAGCCATTCCAAAGTTAGCATTCTACCGCGAGGATATAATGCACTTTAAAAGTATATGGTTTAACCGCATCCACAAACAGCACCAGAGAATGGACTCTGAGAGCTGCAGAGGGGCCTGCTCAGGCAGAGGCACCCCCTCACATAGAAGCCAAGCACCCTGCCCTCAGGATTGATAGGGCCTGCCTTAGGGGTGACTGATAGGTTTATATGTGTGTGTAGGAGAGATTTAGGGGACCTATATCTCAGTGAGGGGTGCTAGCACTTCCTCACCCAGGCTGCAGTAGCAGGCCTGTGGTGTCAGATTTAGTCTGCTTCCCAGGGGTGGCATAATACATGCTTCAGCCCCTGGTAGGCCTGTGAAGTACCTATGCCCTTGGTACCTAAGGTACCATATACTAGGGACTCGTAAGGTACCACAGTATCCAATCACTAGTGCACCTAGAGTGCACTCCAAGTCGTTTAAAGAGAAAGCAGATAGGCTGGGGACCTGAATAGCAGGTTCCCAGCCAAACTAAGTCAAAAACCAACAAAACACCAGGAAACAAAATGGGGGCAACCATGTAGTCAGATTCCACCTTCCTACACAACACATAGAAGCAATGCAGGCGAAAGCTCAATCTTTGAACTACGGCTTCAAAACTCTAAGAACGAAATTAAGCTGTCCTTCATTTGGCCATCTATTAACAGTGATGAGTGCTCAGTTAATGCCAACAGTGACTTATGGTATGGAAATGTTGAAAGGCCGTGAAGAAGGCATCTTAAATAAAATCCAAACCAGAGTATATAAAGCCGTGTTCAGCATTCCGAAAACAGCATCCCCAGCACAGGTGCGCTTAGAGTTTGGATTGCTGAACCAAATATACCAATGCAAAGGAGCCTTCATAAAACTATGTTGAAGACTATGCATGTCGGAAATAGGGCCCATCAACCATATTTGCTGGCAGGAAATAGAGGAGCAAATACAGAAAAATAAAAAATATTCCTGGGGGCTACATCTAAAACAGGCTATTGAAGAATTGGGAATACAAGAAGCCTGGAGTGCAAGGCCTTATATAAAGTAATAAAGGTCACAAACAAGCATCTCTCATACTAAACAGACAAGATCAGCCTGGCACGTAGATGACATGCCTGGACAGTGATAAATTCCTATTAAAAAACTGCTGCCCCAGAAAGATCTTACAGCACACTTCTCACTAAAAATAAAACACCAGTTTACGCAGTTCCGATTTGGAAAATGGGAAACAAAAGATCTAAGGGCATCCGGGAAGGATCGGACATCGAATAAAGAATGTCGCCTATGCAAATAAAAGGAAGAAACTCTGGTACACATTTTCTGCATTTGCCCGAGGTACCTGAAAGAAAGGAAACAAATGCTGAAAGGAATTTTTAGAGAGCTAGTAATACGAACATGCAGGCTAATGGTAACCTTTTGGCAGGGTGGCTCCTCTATACCGTTATATGTCGGGGAGTAAAATTTGAAAAAGTAAACATGAAAGCAATGGAACAACCAATATAAGACTCCTGCACTTTAACAAAGAAGTAAAATTGGTAAGCAAAACAAGCAGATCACTTCAAGAACAAAGTAAAACGATTAATTTGCACAAGGCATCAGCACTTTTAACCCAGGGTTTACATAACGCACAAAAGGAAGAACAGTTATTACTCTGGGCAATAAAACTGAAGATCAATAAATCGAAAGCAAGTATTGAAAGGAACATTGAAGAATAAGAACAAAGCCATCACACCCTAAACCTTGGGACAACAGAGGGCAGATAAATGAATTGAAATGTTCTTCAGTACAATAGCCCTTCAAATTTTAAAGCATGACTCCTACCCGTTTTCACTATCAGTCATATTTTAAAATTTTATCATAAGATTTTATTATTGGAAGTAAATAAACTTAAATTAAACGGGGACAATATTAGGCAACGGCCGATTCGCACAAAGCTCCTGCACTTTAAATTATGGGACTATATTACTAACAAAGGAAAACTGCTACTCCTCTAGTAATGAGTTTTTAAGAACAATTAATTGAGCCATGGTCTCACAAGAACTGTATGACATGCAAGCTTTAAAAATTCGAGTTTATAGGACTTTTTAAAGATTTGATAGGTATTTATGCTTAAATTAATTTATTATGAAATTTAATGAATGTATGATTGTGTAATGGTTTTTATTGTCCAAACACCTAAATAAATAAATACAAAAAATACAAATACAGAAAGTCTCCCAGCTCATCCAAAGATTCCCTGCTTCATGGTACTCTCACACTCGCCTCCCAGAGATACAATAGCAAAAGGAACAAATGATGGACGGAATGCTGAACAATGCAAACATTCACCCCCAGCCACAAGGATCTGGGTTTAATCCATCGTTCTTTCACTCACCACGCCACCCCAGTTTGGACCCAGCCATATGCAAATCAGTCTTGACACTGCCCCCCATGGGAACAGTCCAGCCCAAACTGCCTAGGTAGGTCCTCCCTGGACCAGAAACAGGCATCCTGGGACCGGTTCTGGGGCATCACCCTTCATCAGCCAGGCTAGCTTGAATCCAGTGGAGCAGTGAGCATGGGACCCACGTCTGGGCATAACCTTCCCACTTAGTGCGACAAAAGGAACAAATGATGGACGGAATGCTGAACAATGCAGACATTCACCTCCAGTCACAAGGATCTGGGTTTAATCCATCATTCTTTTGCTCACCACGCCACCCCAGTTTGGACACAGCCATTTGCAAATCAGTCTTGACCCTGCCCCTCATGGGAACAGTCCAGCCCAAACTGCCTAGCTAGGTCCTCCCTGGACCAGAAACAAGCATCCTGGGACCGGTTTCGGGGCATCACCCTTCATCAGCCAGGCTAGCTTGATTCCAGTGGCGCAGTGAGCACTGGACCCGCGTCTGGGCATACCCTTTTCACTTAGGGCGACAAAAGCAAAAGGGACAAATGATGGACGAATGCTGAACAATGCAAACATTCACACCCAGTCACAAGGATCTGGGTTTAATCCATTGTTCTTTTGCTCACCGCGCCACCCCAGTATGGACCCAGCCATATACAAATCAGTCTTGACCCTGCCCCTCATGGGAACAGTCCAGTCCGAACTGCCTAGCCAGGTCCTCCCTTGACCAGAAACAAGCATCCTGGGACGGATTTCGGGGCATTACCCTTCATCAGCCAGGCTAGTTTGAATCCAGTGGCACAGTGAGCACGGGACCCACATCTGGGCATACCCTTCCCAATTAGGGTGACAAAAGCAAAAGGACAAATGATGGATGGAATGCTGAACAATGCAAACATTCATCCCCAGTCACAAGGATCTGGGTTTAATTCATCGTTCTTTTGCTCACCACGCCATCCTGGTCAAGTCAGCTAATGGACCTCTGAATGTGGAGTCATGTATGTAGGATCTGTTAAGCTGCCAGATCGGAATGGGGGATTCACACCTACCCCAGTTGACACACATGAGTAATGGGTTCTAAGGACGAATGGGGGCCAGTCACTCTAGGAATTGCGATTGTCCCTTATTTGGGGTGTAAATACTGTGCAGCATCAACTGTTAAGTCCCCCCTGTGCAAAGTGTATCTACCCTCTTTGTTGATACAGACTCTGATGGGCTCAAATGGTGCCCCGGGTCATACCCATATCAGTGCTCCTCCAGCAGACGAGTAATAGTTATTAGCACAGTTTAGGTACCTGTTTCCACCACAAACAAAAAGTAGGTTGAAACCATAAAAATTAGGAAAAATGGACAACCTCTTAGAAAAATGCATAAACTGTGAGATTTTTTTTTTTAATACAACTATGCTTCTTCCTGAAAGCTGGGTAGATGGTGATCCAAGCACAGCAAACCTTCTGTTTATGGCATTTTTAGAAAAAAAACCTGTATGCTTTCTTGTGAAGCATTTTTTTCAATTTTTCATCAAAAAAGTAAATTTAGCTACATTTTGTCAATTCTCAGTGCTCTCCAGGGACTCCACAAACCCTGACACCTTCAGAATCTCCAGGAAGCTGGACGTACATTTTTTGTGGAGTCTGTATGTGGAAATAAAGTTATGAAGTCTACCAAATAGCAAAAAAAGGGCTTAGCATTTTTAGGGGAAAAGGCTTAGCAGGCAAGAGGTTTAAAAAAATAACATAAAAAAGTGCCAGCCTCAGGCATCTGCTTGTGATGGGCTGGGACTAGAGTACATTTTTATTCTGATCACTGTGGAGCGCAGGTCGGATATAGAGACCAGGATCATCCTGGTTTGAAGTTTTAACTTCTGACTTAGTCCCTGACATGGAAGTCAAAAATCATCAGAGCGGCAAAGCAGCAGGCTCTGGCCAGGATGAGTTCCACGAGGTGGAAGTTAATTAAATTCCTGGTCACAGCCCAGATGGCCATCCTGTCAGGGAAAAACATCTCCCCACACCCAGGCCCTTTGTCCACTATCTGGGATCAATACACATATCACCACTGGAAAGCCTTCAATAGTGACACTGAACACTGGCAGAAAGGCACATTTGACTCAGGCAGGAAAATTACATATTTCCAAAAGTGTAATTTTCAAAATAGTAATCTGAAATCTGACTTGACCATTACGTTTGATTTTAAATTACCATTAAAATGTCTTTGAGTCATTTTTAAGCTGTTCACAAACTGGAGTTATGCATTGTAAGGTGTTTTAATGTAACCCTGTGCTTTTCATGATTTTATTTAATATTTTTAATTGGGAGGTACAAACAAAATGGAAATTGCATAAAAAGAGAATCAAACAAACAGTAAATATACATAACAAAAAAGCATAACAGAAAACAACAATGAGAATGTGAAGGCCTGGTACTTAATATGCATGATGAACATTTTTGTAAAAACAACAGTAGAACAAGTTACTTACCTTCGGTAACGCTTTTTCTGGTGGATACAGTATCTGCCTGTGGATTCCTCACCTTTTGAATTACCCTTGCGCCAGCATTCCACGGAAATTCTTTTCTTAGCTCTCCCACGTCGACGAGGACGTCATAATAGCACGGCTCTGCTCGCGACTCCGTATGACGTCACCGGAGCCATAAGAAGACCTCGTCGGATCCAAACCCCCTTGGTCTGGATCCATCCGAGGCCATACTGGAGGCTGGGGCTGTGGAGCCGGTGATATCGGCGCCCGCACAGGCGAAGCCGCAGGAACAGGAGCAGACTCTCGAGCAGAAGAATCCCTGTGCGCCGGAAAACGTCTGGGCGTCGAAGAGTCTCTGGGCGCCGGCGAACCCCTCGGAGCCGGTGAGTGGATCGGAGTCGCCTGCGGAGAAGGAGAAGGCGACGGAGAGACAAAGTCTTTTTCTCGGCGCCGCTGAACAGGTGAGGCTGATCTCGAAGCCTTGCCCTTCGAAGAGCGACGTCGTGAACCGTGTCTTCTTTTCGACTTCTTATGCTTCTTTGACTTCGAAGTATGTGAGGTCGACGACTTCGAGCGCTTACGACCCCTCTTCTCTTTTTTCGCCCTTGCCATGAAGAGTTTAGCTTCACGCTCCTTCAGCGCATTTGGGTTCATCTTTCGATAGCACGAACACCCTTCGACGTCGTGGTCCAAAGAAAGACACCAAAGCCAGTCGTCGTGAGGGTCTGTAATAGACATATGGCCCCCACACTCCTAGCCATTCCTACAGAATCATGAAGAAGATAGAAGAAACAAAGTAATCACAGAGAAATGGAGAGTCCTAGAAAAAAACCATTATGTATCGACGGCGCGGAAAAAAGGGAACTGACGTCCGCACGCCGACGAGGTCTTCATATGGCTCCGGTGACGTCATACGGAGTCGCGAGTGGAGCCGTGCTATTATGACGTCCTCGTCGACGTGGTAGAGCTAAGAAAAGAATTTCCATGGAATGCTGGCACAGGGGTAATTCAAAAGGTGAGGAATCCACAGGCAGATGTATCCATCAGAATCTATAATACACAAAAAATGTCACATCATAAACTGCGATGATGCATAATGGCCAGGACACACTCGATAGGTTCTTTGCCCATGACCAAGAAAATATTATTTCAGTATGACTGATCCTAATCCGTATTTAGTAAATCTTCTTTATATTTCCATATACATCTGACCGGACAAATAATTGGATATGTGCTTAATATTATTTGAAGTGACTAAGTGATGTAAAGTTATTCCAAAGAAAAAATCTTGTATCTTTTTAGTCAATAAACATTAGAACCTATCTCTTCGAAAATTTAGAACTTGCACCAGCTCTTTGCACATATTGTTTGCATTGTCACAATTTACTCATTTTCTCAAGCCACAAATGAGGGAATTAAAGAGGGTCTCCATCTCAGAAAAAGTAGTGAATGAGCCACCAATATTGCAAGAAAGATGAGCCTTTGGGATTTTCTGACTGTTCTTTATAATGGGAAATATCCAAGTAGGGGAATAATTGAGTATCTCGGAATTTGGATCATCCTTGGAAGACATCAAATAATGTGTCATTTCACATATGGAGGGCATGGATCACATATCTTAGAAGCGCACATAAGAGTTTACTCGCCTCTACGGGGAATCCTATGGCGGTTCAATCCATTAGGCACACACTGGATAGCTTTGTGGCCATCAAGTGATGCCCTTATGGTATATTCTGCTTCATCCTCGATCCTAGCTGTCATTCTCACCCTTTTCTTACTGTCTCTCACTCACATGGCGGTTCCCCTCCTATCTCTCCCCCTCTTTTCTCTTCCTACTCATAATTTATATTGGACATGCCTACTGTAACCCTCTTCCACATCCATTTTTGTTAGGGCTATGCATTACTGGTTTTATAGGCTCTATTAAGCGAAACTCAATGTTACCCTTGCTGTTGTGATGCATCACCTTCTGCCTGCACACAAGTTCAAATATGACTCCATTTATCTATATTCCCCTTCGTACAAGGTTGTAGGCGGAAGCAAAGTATATCTTTACTGACATTAGCATGTTGAAGTAGGCTTCATGTATGTATGTATTACATGCTTTCTGTTTCGTACTGTAAGAAAATAATAAAATATTTTAAAATTTAAAAAAAATCAAAAAATAAAATCTCAAGATATTGAAAAATGGCGTTTCAGAAATGCATTAGTCTATCACAGTTCCATATAGTATGGGACCAATTAGCCGCATCTGTGGTATTACATCTAAAACAGTTTACTGGATTAGATAAATACATTTTATTCATATAACTTTGGGTGTAGTATATCAGCTCTTTAACATAAAGGTCCTTCACTTTACTCCAGATCTCGGCTGATAAACTATGTCTTCTTGTTTTTTTCCATCTAGTAGAAATTTGGTTGGCTTTATCTTCACTTAATATACTGTTTATCAACAAGGTTTAAGCCACCTACTCACATACATTGTTTCCTGACCACCACACTGATTATATGAAAACATTACTCAGTGAATTCTTGGATCATTGGATCCTTGAATTTCACATAATGGGGTTTAATATAAGTCATTTAAAACCCATCCAAGATTTAAACATCTTAATCTCATTCAATTTAGCTGAGGGGATATACATCTCCTGTAATAGGATCGCCAAAGGCTTACGGGTCAATATCCAATCTTTAATAACCTGAGCTTTTCTCCTAATATTTATTACATTAACATTAAAAGAAAAAAAGCTTCACATTATCAGTCATCTAGGAAAAAAAGTACCATTATTGGCTACCATTTCTGAAAGCCTCGGCATGAATATTACTTTGTTTTTTTAAACGCCTCAATACAGCTTTAATAATGATGAAATAATGCCCTTTCAGTGAATTTCTGCGATTAGCATTGATTTTCTCAGCTTTGTACACAGTCTTTTGAATCACAACCACTGGGGCTGTTTGTCTTCCTGTCTCCTGCCTCCACGGACCACAGCATCCAGGAATCCTAGCGCGCGGACGCGCTACAAAAGGCAAGGCGCGCCCCGCGGCGCTTGTAGCCACCGGGACTGTTTGTCTTCCTGTCTCCTGCCTCCACGGACCACAGCATCCAGGAATCCTAGCGCGCGGACGCGCTACAAAAGGCAAAGCGCGCCCCGCGGCGTGGTCCGCGCCCGGGCCAAGGGCGGGCCCGTCCACGCCCGTCGGAGCCCGGAGAAGGCTGGGCTGGGCCCACCCTCTTTACAACTGCAGCCGCTTGAGGTACGGACGATCTTATCTATTGTTTTACACCACAGATGGCGAAAGTAAAGGGAACGAGAGTGAAGTTGGGAGGGGGAGTCGGAACTACTTTGGACTCTTTCCTAGTAAGAGCAGCCAGCGTCCTCTCGCATGAGATTGAGCTGACGGAAAGGGGTCTCTCTATGGAGCCGCTCCTTTTAACACAGGGTGCGTCCTCAGGCCTTGTAAATGATATCCTCCCAGATATGCAACCAATACAAACGCCATTGCCCCAAAATACTTTAGTCCTGACACAAGACCAACATGGGCCTTTGCTCTCCAATTTGTATACAGGGAGCTTTACCAAGTACAGGTAAAGAGCACTCCCCCTTGAATGGCTCATTACTGGATTCTTCACCTATTCCTCCGGCTAAGCGAACCAGAGCAGGAGGGGCCGTTAGTGGAATAAAATCTAAACAACCTAAAACTACTCGTGTGCCCAAAACTAAAACTGTCCAAACAAAAGTGCAGATTACGAATTCCAAAAAACAGGTAGCGTCAGTGTCCCTTAACACACCATCTCTTCAGGCACTGCAACTGGACTCTTTTTGGACAGAAGTTTCTACAAGGCTAAAAGATATAATGGCTCCCATTTTGACTAAATTGTCTCTAATTGAAACACAGCTGGGGGAATTAGAAACGCAGAATTGTTTACTACTTGCCCGTATGCCCCCGCAGAATGTTGCTTCTATGATAGCACCTAGGAATACTGAATTAGCACCATCGATGGAGGCACGAGGGCCACCTCCATCCCCAATAATGACATTGACATCGTCTATACCCCCTGGAGGCTCTTCCAACGCTGTATCACAGCCCTTAAACCCCCTCCCTAATATGAATGTAACAAGGGTTACTCAGCCCGGCCAAGGGCTAAATGAAGGGGACCTAGCTCGCCAGCCACTACTACCAAGGATGGAAGATAGAAGAGTTATGCACCAGGCAGGGTTACCTGAGAACTTCACTGGAATACTTAAGCACCAGCCACAACAAACTCTTCATCTCCCCCCTGCCGCTGCACCACTGGTCCTGGTTTTGGCAAATGTCCCACCCCATCGAGAAGATCAAAGTGAAACTACAAGACAATTAATGGACAAATGTCTTCATTGGTTAACAAGTAATCTCCAAATGACCGAGGGGGGAGAAGGCAATTGGCCAATGAAGTTATTATGGCCAGGAGAGTGGGATGGGTGGGGGGTTTAAGAAAAGCGTTTGGCGGCGACTGTGTGGTAATTAATTTTAACAATGTGCACACAAGTGCTTCTCTTTTAGCCAACTCCCATGGATTTTCTCAAAGGAACTCCCAGATAATACCTTTACCCCTGGAATTCTTCTACAATGGCCAGGGTGTGACCATGAGAGGGGAATACAGGGGTACACAATTGAAAACGCCTTATGGTATGAACGAGGGACCCCTTTTAAATTCTGGAATTAGTTTATATAATAGATTTGCACCCCTGTCGAACCTGGAGGAATGCGATTGACTACCTGTATCACCCCCCAAACTACTAAGCAGGGCAACTATTGTGGCCCTTGTAGAGGTTAGCCCCTTGGGGATTCCACTGCGTACACGATCCTCCGAGGAGGCCACCATAGTTGCAAATTTAGCACCCAGGGGGGTACAGGAACTTGAGTACCCCTTGCCAACCTGCATGACTGATATTGAGGGAACTGGGCCCAATATGTTAACGTGGAACGTGGCAGGTCTAGCTTCCAAAATAGCCAATCCCGAATGGATAAATAAGTGGCAATGTATGGAGGTAGTATTCTTTCAAGAGACCTGGGCCATAGATCCAATTTTCTTTTCAGGCTTTCGCACCTTCCATTCCCCAGCTGTTCCATCACTCTCTGGAAGGGCGAAGGGGGGTTTACTTACTCTATTCTCAAATATTATACCCCTTCAAATCAAAGAAGTTGGTCCTAGACATACTCACTTTCAGATTTTTGAGAAAGGTAGTAGGAAACAGGGCATTTGGACAATCGTTAATTTTTACAATAATGAGTTTGGGACGAACTTGAGGCAAGTGGTAGATGCACTAGCATTAGAGATTGAGAAATTGTATAATGGGAAAAATGGGGGTAGTGTAAATCTTGTATGGGTGGGGGATTTTAATGTTCATCTCTGTAAGTTCAATGGCACTAGGGTATGTGGAGTAGAGTACTCCTACAATAACCTCTTTTCACACTTCACACATAATGAGTACGGTGATGTTTTGAACAGTCTGTTATATAAGTGGAACTTGTCCTTAATAAATGTACCAGAAGAGGGAGGGCAAGAGTCCACTTTTAGAAGGGGTATCCAAGAGTCTACTATAGACCATATTTTAGCCTCGGCACATTTACATGGGAAAGTGGTCCATACGAGTACTCTATTTTCTTCTTATAGTGATCACGCCATGTTATCTATTTACCTAAGTATTTTATCTGATCCTAAAGAGCACAATAAGGTTGTAGAAGGTGTGAATTTGTCCAGAAAAAATGGTTACCAGTTGAAGTGGTCACAAGTACAAAGATTAAATTTAGGCCCTGAAATTATAGCTCAAATAAAGGAGGAAATATTAGCCTGTCTGGAAGAGAATTCATCACCTCTATTCTTGGTTACCCAGTTTATTGCTCTTCTGGAAAAAGTAAAATTAGCACTCACACGGGTTAAGTCAGCTAATGCTACCGTCAAAGTGGGGTGGTTTGATACAGCCTGTACAACAGCAAAAAAAGCCCTTGTGAAAGCTCTAAATACGCATCCCAGAGACTGTTCTGTAGTGTGTGCGTTACGTAAAGATTATAAATTAGTGAGGAGGACTAGGGAGAAAGATCTTAGGGCACAGGCATGGGTAGATCTCGAGGAAGCAGCTATGTCAGGCAGTAGTAAAGATTTCTGGAAAATCGTGAATACCCCACATTTTAAAGACATCCAGGATCCTACATTAGATGTGCATGTAGAGGAAGAGGCATGGGTGAGCCACTTCGAAGGAATATTTGGCTTAGCAATCCCCCCAACTCCACTACTATCCTCCCCAGAGATTTTACCACAGGGAGGGTTAACTTTCTCTGTATTAGAGATACGAAAGGCGCTGGAAGCCTGCACCCCTGGTAAGGCGCCTGGGCCAGATGGAGTTCCAATTGATCTCTTTCAGCAGGATTATAATGTGTGGGTGCCTTTACTTACAAACATTTTTAATAGTATTCAGATAGTAGGCCCGCCTCTTTCTTGGAACCAGAGTTTAATTGTGCCCATTTTTAAAAAAGGTGACAGGGGATCCCCAAAGAATTATCACCCCATATCCCTCCTCGACACTACTGCCAAACTTATGGGATGGGTCCTCTTGGCCAGATTGGAGGACTGGGCCGAATCGCATAACATTTTTATGAAGGCACAATATGGGTTTCGTAGAGAAATGGGGACGGTCGATCAGTGCTTAAACCTCTCCCTAACTATAGGGAAATACACTAAGGCAAAGGCCGGCAAATTGTACATGGCTTTCATGGACCTAACCTCGGCCTTTGACTGTGTGTCACACCCGAGGTTGTGGTCCATGATGGAGAGCATGGGTATCGATCCACCAATAATTGGTTTCATACGTCAGTTGTATGCCAATGCCACTGCCTGTGTGAGGTATGGCAGGAAGGGGGAGTGCACTCGCCTCTTTAAAATCGAAAAGGGAGTAAGACAGGGTTGTGTTCTCGCCCCGTTTCTTTTTTCAATCTACACTAACGGGGTAGAGTCCTCCCTGTCTGCTCTACCGGTAGATGTGCCTAAATTTGATCGTATCCCCCTTCCGATTCTGGCGTACGCTGACGACGCGGTATTGATGGCCAGATCGGGCTTAGCCCTACAAACGCTAATAACAGCCTACTCCGCCTTTATGGCCTCCCTTGACCTAAAGGTCAATGAATCGAAATCATTTATAATTGTGTCTGGAGCCGCAAGAGGTGAGAGACATCCCCACTTCCAGTTGTCAGGCAAGAAAATTGAGATAGTTGACTCCTTTTCATACCTTGGAGTGCTTTTTGATAAAGACCACTCATGGTCTAATTTAGTGGCAGCAAGAGCTCAGGGTATGCAAAGGAGTGTTAACGCTGTTAAAAGATTTGCTAAGAAGTTGGGAGGCAGCCCACTGGATGCAATTAAGAACATATATTCGGCTAAAACAAAGTCCGCTGCAATATATGGGGCAGGAGTGTGGGGTATGGCTAACGTTGCACCGCTACAACAAATAGAAGATTACTTTTTTTAAAATCGTGTGTCCTTACCGCAATCAGCCCCAAATTATATTTTACACTGTGAATTGGGGCTTCCTTATTTGAGCGACAACATAAGACTGGCTCCAGTCCTGTTGTGGCTATCAGTATGGCGGAGGTCTACAGTGGATTTGACTCAAACCATTATTAAGGACTGTTGTAAATTAGATTATTATAAACAAATTGGATGGTTAAATTACGTAGAGATCCATCTGAAAGCGTTAGGGATGGGAGAATTATTTCAGGACTCTGAGTCCTGTAAAAGGGTTTCAAAGGAAAGAATAACTGATCTATTCATTAACAGATCAAAGTATGCCCGAAGAGAAAAGAAACGCATTTACCATTCCTCCATTCTTTATGATTTGGTACCACCAAGATTGGGGGAAGGTTTTCAGTATTTATCACGAATAAATAATGCGCAGCACAGATTTATTCTTTTGCGTTTCCGCATGAATATGATCCTGCTACTCCTGGGATAACCCCAAAATAAATATAAATTAGCAGATCTCTCACCCTGTCCTTGTAACAATCACGCAGTACAGTCAGATCTGCACATTGTATTATTTTGTAAGACCTACACAGAGGAAAGGAAAACATTTATACTCCCTATCCTGAGCTACCACAATTTTAGGCAGTGCCGGGTGGCTATGTACTTTTTAAAAACTCTACGGGACCCATTTGTATGCTGTTCTGTTGCCTCATTTTTGTGGGCTTGTTTTAGGAAGAGGAAAAAGGCAGGACGAGATTTTAGTTGTAACAATTAAATGACTAATTTTAAATTCAGAACTGCTTTTTTTCCTAAATGTTTTTATATGAATTTATGTGGTTCACGGCAACTGTTTAATTCTTATTTTAAATGTGTATATGTGTATATATTGTGTTGGAATTTTAGATAATTTGTGCTTTTATGATCAGTTTTAAAAAGATCGAATAAATCTGTGTGACTGACTGACTGAATCACACCCATATATAAAAAAGTACATAAAGTGCATTAGAGTGCATTAAAATTCATTAATGTGTACGAATGTCCATATTTCTTTTTAAAAAAGAAGTCTGCCATCCATACAACCTTCAAGAAGAATTTGTTTTTTTGTTATTTTTCTCAATTTGCATTAGATGCTCGGTTACTTCATACCTTCTTTTTTTAATACTAAACCCTTGTCCCATCTGCCCACCCACTGTGTTGTAGCCGGTGTACGGCTCATGCACCTGCCCTTAAAGTGTCCCACTCACCCTTGTGTCAAAGCAGGAGCTCTGCCTATCATTCCACCCCTGCTTCCTCCACACCACAAAGGCTACCAGAACCATGACTAGGTGCTAATACTCTCTGGTTCCCGCAGATAGTAGCCCGATCCCATGCATAGTACATATACATCTCAAACTTACATATTTAACGTTCTTATGTTAGACCATTTGAAAATTAAACTAGACTCTCCAAAACATCAATCCCCTTTAAGAACTTTCAAGATTGGTTGTGCATCTGTGACCTCAGAACACACCTGAAATGCCCCTTAGATAGTACTTTTAGTTTGGACATTTGTAGTATGGAAGCCTGAGCTCCCACTATTTGGAGCTGCAATGTTATATTCCTAAACTCCTTGTGCCTACGTGCAGTTTCAATAGTCATATCATAATTTATGTGGAATGAAAAATCATGCTGTACAAAAAATGTCTTATAGAATTGCTTTCGCCAATACCAGCTCCTTAAGTCTATAATCAGAGAAGTTAACTAGTATGGTGTGGGTGTATTTAGCGTGTGACGGAGCATGGGAGGGACCCCTATCAGTCTGCATTACTATCAAGACTTGCAAAAATTCGGGGAGGACATGACAAATTAAGTAGGTTTGGCATTATCCTCCCTTCTTTTAGCCACATTTGTAATTCTCAGATTGGATTGTTCTGAATGGTTCTCCAGATGTTTTTGCTTATCACACAACATCACTATGGGCCTGGTTTAGATATTGACGGACGGCTTACTCCGTCACAACGGAGACGGATATCCCGACCGCTGAAATCTAAATCCCATAATATCCTATGGGATTTAGATTTCGGCGGACGGGATATCCGTCCCTGTTGTGACGGAGTAACCCATCCGTCGATATCTAAATCAGGCCCAATGACCTTTGCAAACAAGTTGCTTTCCCTCCAAAAGCGTCTAGCGTGCCCTCGCATCCAATGACATGTTGCTCCACTTCTTGCATTCTGTCCAAGAACGGCACCATCTAATCGTGTATTTTAGTCAAATGTCATTTAATTTTGTTTGCCATATCAATATGCTGCTGTTTCATATGGAAAATGCTACTTACCAGTAAGCATTTGTTCTTGGTATGTAGAGCTGTAAATTCATATACTTGCATAGATCGCCATCTGGTGTTGGGCTCGGATGTTTGCACTTTGTTTTTGTCTTCGAAGAAGTCTTTGTAGTCACGAGATAGGTGACTCCTCCTTAGGGTGATAGTGCGCATGGGCATCAACTCCATCTCCAGATTGTTTTCGCCATAAAGGGTGATGATGGAGTTAGTAAGAAATAGATAGATATGTCCATGTGTGATGTATCTAAGTAAGATAGCACTGGAACAGATAGAGGTACCCGGGGAGGCGGGTGGGCGTATATGAATCTACAGCTCTACATGCCAAGAACAGATGCATACTGGTAAGTAGCATTTTCCGTTCGAGGCATATGAGCTGTAGATTATATTCTTGCATAGACTATACAGCAGTTATCGCCCAAGCGGTGGCTAACCTGTATCTGTTGCAGTGGTCTGAAAAAGTGTTCTTAATACAGCCTGGCCCACACTAGCTTGTTGTTTTGCTTGCACATCTACACAATAGTGTTTTGTGAAAGTGTGTGGTGTAGACCAAGTGGCTGCTTTGCAGATGTCATCTAGGGGAATGTTCCCTAAGAAAGCCATAGAAGCCCCTAGTTTGCGTGTGGAATGAGCTCTAGGGGGAATGGTTAATGTACGTTTGGCTTTAAGATAGCATATTTGGATGCACTTAACAATCCACCTTGCAATTCCCGCTTTTGAGATGGGATTGCCTTTATGAGGTGGGGAAAAAGCCACAAAGAGTTGTTTAGTTTTCCTAAAGGGTTTTGTTCTTTCAATGTAGTAGAGTATTGCTCTTTTAACGTCTAGCGTGTGAAGAGCTCGTTCTGCCACTGAGTCTGGTAGAGGGAAAAAAACTGGGAGTTCTACAGACTGGTTAAGGTGGAAGGCAGACACAACTTTAGGTAAGAATTTGGGGTAGTCCTAAGAACCACTTTGTTATGATGGATTTGTAAAAATGGTTCTTGTATGGTTAATGCCTGGAGTTCACTAACTAGAGATGTGATAGCAACCAGGAAGGCTACTTTCCAAGTGAGGAACTGTAATTCGCATTTATGTAGAGTTTCAAATGGGGGACCCATGAGTCTGGTGAGGACAATATTTAGATTCCATACCGGGGAGGGTAGAGCTCTGGGTGGAATTATTCTTTTAAGTCTTTCCATAAATGCTTTGATAGCGGGTACTCTAAACAAAGACAAGTGTTGTCTGTTTTGGACATAAGCTGCTATTGCAGCGAGATGTAGTCTTATGGATGTATATGCTAGGTTACACTGTTGTAGGTGCAAGAGATAACAGATAATTTGAATGGAAGCATCTAGTGGATTGATTTTGTTATTTGTACAGTAGATTACAAATAGTTTCCACTTTGCGGCGTAGCATGCTCTGGTGGTAGGACGTCTAGCCTCTTTAATAATGTTCATGCAGTCTGGCGGGAGATTGAGGTAGCCAAACTCTAAGACTTCAGGTGCCAGATCGCAAGGTTGAGTTGACTGGGACCTGGATGCCTTATCTCTCAATGGTTCTGAGTGAGAAGCTTGGGTGAGAGGCGTAACTTTTGATGAGAAACTACTGATAGTTCCAAGAGGGTTGTGAACCATGGTTGTCGGGCCCATGTTGGAGCAACCAAGATCATTGTGAGGGAATGCTGTTTCAGCTTCCGAACCAGTAACGGAATGAGCGGGAGAGGCGGATAAGCATAAGCAAATTTGCCTGACCAGTTCATCCATAGCGCATTGCCTTTGGACAGTGGGTGTGGATACCTGGACGCGAAGCTTGGGCATTTTGCGTTTTGGTATGTGGCGAACAGATCTATTTCTGGGTGGCCCCACACGTGAAAGAATGGAAGAAGAACTTGAGGATGAAGTTCCCATTCGTGGATCTGCTCTCTTTGACGACTGAGCAGATCTGCAATCTGATTGTGTACTCCTGGGAGGTGTTCTGCAAGGAGATATATGTTTTGCGGAATGGCCCATCTCCATATGCTTTCAGCTAGGTGTGAAAGCTGTAGAGAGTGTTTCCCCCTGTTTTTGTATGTAGTACAATGCTGTCATGTTGTCTGTACGTACCAGGACAGCTTTGCCTACAAGATGGAGTTGAAAGGATTTTAATGCTAGAAAAATTGCCAGTAATTCCAGGTAATTTATGTGGAATTGTTTTTGCTGAGGGGCCCATATGCCCTGAATGGTAGGGTTTTGAAGATGAGCTCCCCAGGCGGTGAGCGATGCGTCTGCTGTTAGCACTATCGGTGGAACCGTGTCGAGGAACGGCCACCCTTTGGAAAGGTTTTGTGTGTTCCACCACTGCAGAGAGCAATGTGTGCGGCTGTCCACCAACACCAGATCTGTTAGCTGACCTTGAGCCTGGTTCCACTGACGTGCCAAACACTCTTGTAAGGGACGCATTTGGAGTTTTGTATAAGGGACGATGAGAATGCAAGAGGCCATCATCCCGATTAACTGCATGAACACTCGAGCTGGTAATGAGTGTTGAGGTTGAAATTGTGATATTAGAGCTTGCATGTTGCGTATCCTGACTGGGTTGGGGTATGCTAGAGCTTTTGAAGTGTTTATTGTAGCTCCTAGATATTGTTGTGTGCTGGACGGTTGGAGGTGGGACTTGGTGAGGTTCACCGTGAATCCCAAGTCGTGAAGCAATTGGATTGTTTTGTGTGTGTGTTGCACACAGCTGCTGTGTGACTTGGCTTTTATGAGCCAGTCGTCGAGATAAGGGAACACGTGAATATGTTGTCTCCATAAGTGAGCTGCCACTACTGCGAGACACTTTGTGAAGCCTCTGGGTGCTGTGGTCACCCCGAATGGGAGGACTTTGAACGGTAACACACCTTTACTATGCGTGTATTACTACGATCTGCTTTTTATACGCATTTTTAGTGCGCGTTTACCATTACTACGCATGCTGCTACATAGCATGCTTTTACTTCGCAAATACTATTAGTACGCATTACTTTACTTTGCAATTGAATGATGCCAAAAGTCACTGTCATGCCATCCGCAGTAATTAAATATGATATAAAAGTATCCAGAGTGCACATATCCAACATGAGCCTTGCCCCGCAGTACGGACTTCATGGCTTTATACGGTTGCCCTAAAATGTGTTGTGCCCCTTTACTCACCTCATCCGACAGGACATGCACATGGAATATCAAAAATGGGCCAGGAGCTGCAGCTCCACCCCATTACAACATGCAGCAAAGCGGGGTACGATCAGAAAAGAATCTTTTCTCTTGATGCTTAATTCCAAGGATTGTTCCATAAGTAGATGAAAGTGGCTGCGGATCCAAGCTGCCAGTAGCAAGGCATTCGGAATAAAAAGATTTAAAAGGTGTATTTAGTTGAATAGAATTCCCACGGTTTAGTATTGTTTTCAATATTAAACTTAGTCCTTTTTTTATTTTTGCTAAAGAAGAAATCCGTGACGCAAATACGTTTATACATAATACGGAGGATCGAAGGCGAGAGGAGAGGAAGGACGAAAATTCGCTGTACAGGTAAGAACATTTTTTAATACAATTAAATGTACAATAACTATTTAAGAGTAAGAGTAAACGAATATAAAAAAAAATGGATTTAATATATATATATATATTTTTTTAAAGTAAAGATGTAGAAACGATTTACGGAGGTTAGACGGAGATAGGTCAGGAAGGTTGACCAGGGGTTTATGCATGGCATGAGAAGGAAACCTAAAAGGGAACACATTTCAATTGCATATCTTGATCAATTCTGCTGTTTGGTGCACAAATATGTTTATGGTTGTGTTTTATAGAGCACTTGCTTACCAGTGTCCTAGTGCTATCCTGATTTAGAAGAGATAAGATGTGGTTGTGTAAAGGGTAATAAGATTTTAGGGAACGGGCATGTTTTAAAAGTTTACCAAATAGAAACAACCGAGTTTTTCATACCCGAGTATTAATTTTTTTAAAGATTTTTAAATTACTCCTCACCCAAAACCCCTATTTCCCTGGCATCCTGTGACAGGGGATAGGTTACTTTAATTAAAAATATTAAAAAATGACGATATATGCGAAGGAGTTGTATGCGAAGTAATTATCAGCGATGTAAAAGCATATTCTTATCTTAATAATGCTTTTGCGAACTAATGGACTGCGCAGTAAAAATATGCGTAGTAATGGCATTTGCGATGTAAGAACATCGCATTAAAAGCATGCGTACTAATGGCATGCTAAGTAGCGTCATATATTCCTTTGAACTGGTAGTGTTGACCGTCTAGTACGAACCTGAGATATTTCCTGTGAGCGGGGTGAATGGGAATATGAAAGTAGGCATCCTTTAAATCCAGAGTGGAGAGAAAGTCGCCTTGTTGAAGCAGTGGTAGCACCTGTTGGAGAGTGACCATGTGGAAGTGGTCTGACTGAATGTAAAGGTTTAACGGTTTGATGTCCAATATTGGCCAGAGAGAGCCATCCTTTTTAGGAATTAGAAAATATAGGGAGTAAACCCCTGTGCCTTGATAAGGCAAGGGGACTGGTTCTATTGCATGTTTTTGTAATAGAGAGAGAACCTCCTGGTTTAGAAGAGTGAGATGTTCCGAGGACATTGGATGTTGTCTGGGAGGGATGTTTGGGGGAGTGGAGGTGAGTTCCAGGCAATAACCATACTGGATAATTTGTCTTACCCACCTGTCTGTTGTGATGGAATTCCAGACAGGGAGGAACTGTGAGAGACGTCCCCTGACAGGAGTGGAATGATTGTGGGGAAGTGAAGGGAAGTCACTGCTTGGTTGTAGGGGAGCTGCGGGTGTGTTACCGCGGCCTCTTCCCTTATTGTTCTTACCCCTGTATCCTCCTCGAAGATATCCTCTGGAGGAGGTAGTTTGATTGGGACTTTTATATGATGAAGAGGGATG
The DNA here is from genome assembly GCA_963921515.1 of Calotriton arnoldi. NCBI lineage: Eukaryota > Metazoa > Chordata > Amphibia > Caudata > Salamandridae > Calotriton > Calotriton arnoldi. Next base: position 214,398 of record CAWUFW010014741.1, read on the forward strand.
CTCTGAGCCAGTAGTTTTGGAGCCAGCCCTGTAAAAGGAGCGACAAAAAGAGCCTCTAGGGGAAGGCCCCCATGGACTTGGCAGTTTCAGTATCTTTTTCATCTTTTCTAAAGATGTATCGACTGTGGGCCCAAAAAGATGTTCTTGGTTGAAAGGCTGATTAAGAATAGTGGATTGCACCTCTTGCTTGAATCCGGATATCCGGAGCCAAGCGTGCCTGCGTAGTAAAACGCTGGTATTAATAGCACGAGATGCTGAAGCCGCATCGAACGCACATTTTATAGATGTGTTGGTTATTAGTTTACCCTCCTGTATAAGGTCATTAGCTTTGTTTTTATATTGCTCAGGAAGATGTTGCATAAGCTTTTCAAGCTCATCATAGTGAGCTCTGTCATATCTGGCTAACAAAGCTTGGGCATTGGCAATCCGCCAATGATTTGCAGCCTGTGACGCAATTCGTTTGCCAGATGCGTCTATGAGTTTTGATTCCTTATCAGGAGGAGGGGCGTCGCCTGTGCTCTGTGAATTAGCCCTCTTGCGTGCATTAGACACCACAAGAGAATCTAAAGGGACCTGACCTCTGATGTACACTGGGTCATTGGGAGCTGGCTTATATTTTTTGTCCACCCAGGAGTTGAGGATCCTGGCTCCGACAGGGTCTTTAAACACTTCTGGTGCATGTTTTAGCATGCCTTTTAGCATTGGTAGGGTGTGTGTAGACTTTTGTGAGGGTGCAAAAGTTTCTAATAAGAAGTCTTCTTCTAAGGGATCAGAGTGTAATTGCACCCCGTGGTATTGGGCAGCCCTATTAATTAGTTGCGCAAACCCCATATTATCATCTGGTGGTGATGGCCTAGAGGGGTAGAGGTCCGGGTCATTGTGTGGATTGGGATCGGTATTATAATCATCCCAAGGGTCTGTATCATGTGGGATAGTATGTGCGTCATCATCCCTATCTGGATCTCCGTTTCCATCCCCATGGTTATAATCATCTTCATCATCCTGTGGTTGAGGTGAAAATGTATGTTGTGGGGAGTGTGCTGGGGAAATTAACAAATTGGGATCAGCTGGAGAAGGAGAGGAAGGTAGAGAGGAATTAGTGCCCATTTCTTTCCGTTTAATGGGTATTTCAGTCTTCTGAATGGTCCAGTTTCCTCTTTTTAGGAGGCTTGGCTGTAACCTGACCGGTTTCTGGGTCAATGTGTAGTGTCTTTTGCTTGGGATCCGAAAAATCTGGCACAGACTTTTGTTTGGGTACAATGTCCTTTTTCGGTGCCGAAGGCTTAGGGTCAGAATGTTCCTTTGATTATGCCTCTGAAGCTTTCTGCAGGGTCTTGGACTCTTTAGCTTTTGGTGTAGGAGTTTGTGGCTCCGAGACCTTTTTCGGTACCGAAGGTTTTAGTGTAACCTGTTTCGGCTCCGAAGGCTTGTCTGTTGTTTGTTTCGATGCCGAGGGTTTTGGCGTGGAGGTTGCTTTCGGTGCTGACAAAGAAAGGTGTGGCACAGATTTAGTTTTGGGCTTCGGTGCCGGAGGTGACTTTTCGGCACCAGAATGGGATTGGCTCGAGCCCGAGCCGGAAGACTTTTCTTTCGGTTTCATAGCCAGGCCCAAGGTCGGGGCGTCTGAAATGTGTTGCCGGTGTCGACCTGAGCCTGAGGGCGGAGGTGTTACCGGAGCCTTTTGTTTGGATTTTGTTATAAGAGGGGTCTCGGTACTCACGGACTGTTGAGCCGGGGTGCCTGTCTGGTCCTCGATGTCGGAGTCGTCAGCCTCGGGGACGGAGATCTCTCCTTCATCAGCTTGTTGTTCTGGATGGACATTGGGATCTGCTCCGAAGATGTCCGGAACCGAGCTGCTTCCAAGGGACATTTCGTGACGTCGAGCCCGACGGTCACGGATGGTTTTCTTCGACCTGAAAGATGCACAGGCCTCACAGTTTTTGTCTTCGTGTTCCGGGGAGAGGCAGAGATTACAAACCTGGTGTAAGTCCGTTTGTGGGAACTTAGCACCACACCCGGGGCATTTTTTTAAAAGAGTCCTTTCCATTGACTGTTGGAGTGGTCGGCGCAGATAGGCCCAATGGCCCGCGTCGAAGATCTAGGTCGAGGATTTTTGTATTTTCTGAAGATGCACGTCGAAAGGGAAACGCGATCGAAACAATACCGTCGAGTGGTGAGGAATTGCGCGTCGAAGGGGGGGTTAGAGAACGACACAGACCCGGAGGGCAGCAAATCACATCCGAACCCGATGGCGGAAAAAAATAATCTGGAGATGGAGTCGATGCCCATGCGCACTATCACCCTAAGGAGGAGTCACCTATCTCGTGACTACAAAGACTTCTTCGAAGACAAAAACAAAGTGCAAACATCCGAGCCCAACACCAGATGGCGATCTATGCAAGTATATAATCTACAGCTCATATGCCTCAAACATTTAATTTCTTCAAGAATCTCTTTTAGTCGTGGCATTAGATGGTTTACAGAGCCTTTTAATTTTAGAGAGGGCAAAATTCTCAAGAACATAAGGCAGAGTGGGAGTCTGTGGTTGTATTTCTTGTGTCTCTGTTGTACACAAATCCTGTGGTGATAACTGCTCCTGGTTTCATTGAGACCCAGTCCCGGCTGCAACTATTTGTTCAAATACTGACCCCCCTCTTATGTATCGCTCTCTTAGAGATTGACTTCAGTTAAAAAAGAGGAAACATATCAGTTGATTTATTATTTGCAGCTTGTGTGGGGCCTGTAGGTATTTTACACTACCTCTTTGAATCCGTGGATGAATTATTTGGTAAGTTCGCTGAGGAGGCACACTCATATGCCACAAAGTTTTGCCTCTTAATAACATCTAACAGCACTCCCTTTTTGGCTCATTTGACGGAGTAGTAAAGATCTTGTGAATAACAGCCTGATCTGGTAATACCGAGAGATAATCAGGTGCCTCCACCGTTGTCTTAATTGGGTGGAGAAAGATTGAGTCACTATTGCATCTTTTAAAACATTTATTCCATTTTGTAATTCAGAAGAGTGCACCACTGACTTGGACATTAACCCCTGTAGTTTTTCCATATTCATGACTTTTGGTATTTTTGGCGGCATAGTTTGCAGTCCCTTGTCAAAGATTTTCTGAGTGGCCCCAGACAACATGTTCCTAATTCATGTTGAAGAGGGTTGTGCAAAATGCAGAACAGTGTCTCCTTTCTGAGTTCCACAGCGATGGTGTCTTTTTCCTAGATATCTTTCAGATGTTGCAGGAGTAGATAAGCAGTGGGATTGATATCTGAAACTCCTGGTCTCCTATTGTATCTTTTGGACAGATGCCACCCACATCCATGCAGATGCACTTCCACTGAATATTGTCTTGGTTCTTCTGACCGACGAGTACAGAAGATGGCAGTACTCATTATCGCTGATGGTAACAAGACGTGCCACCAGTCCACAGCCCACCTAAACATGGAGTGAGAGGCCTTTAAGGTAGTCAGATGAGGGTGGTGCATGCAACAATCCATCAGGGTGCGACGGTCATTTAAGTAAGAACTCCTCACGGTGGAAGGAAAACTGCACTGCTTGAAACGGGATGCTCCATCCATCCCTGGGTTGGGGGCCCTTCCGAACAGAAGTGTGGAACAGCATTTTGAGCTCCAGGAATGGCTGCAGGCACACACAAGTATGAACTACCTATACACCACAGCCACTGAGGGTCATAGGGCGGGAAAACTGCTTGCCCGGTTGGCCTGCTCATAGACCAGGAGTAGGGCCATAAAACAGCTTAGGACCATGAAAGGCTGCTTGGCTCAAACTCAGCTGGATATCGATGAGGTCTTCACTCAACACTACAACAGATTGTACTAATCCTAGGTCAATGCTACGGTGGTAGAGATCGAGGCCTTCCTGGACTGATCGCCGCTGCCATGTCTGCCGAGGGTGGACAGTGATACCCTAGAAGGACCTATTACGGAGGCAGAAATCAGAGGTGCTTTAAAGGAATTGCCCAGGGGGAAAACACCGGGTACCGATGTTCTCTCTCTCTCTCTCTCTCTCTCTCTCTCTCTCTCTCTCGAGAGAGAGAGAGAGAGAGAGAGAGAGAGAGATCTACCAGGAATACGGTGCACTTCTGGCCCCACGCCTGGCAGCAATGTATGCAGAGGCCTATGACAGAAGATTTCTCAGAGATACAACCAAGGAAGCACCCTTGATGTTGATCGCAAAATGCCATAAAGATCCTACGGACGCAACCTTCTATAGGCCACTGTCTATGTTGGATCTAGACTATAAGATTCTAAGTAAAATTCAGTGGACCGGCTAAGCCCGTTTATCAGCACTTTGATCCATGAGGATCAAAATGCCTTTATCGCAAATCGCAATACCATCATTAATATATGCGGACTATTCTGGGTGCTGTAAGTGGTCATCATGGAAACCTACCCAAATGCAGTGGTCATATCCATAGACCTTCACAAGGACTTCGACTCAGTGCACTGGCCTTACCTGGAGGCAGTAAGGTGCCGGATGAGGCTTGAAGAGAATTGGGAAAAATGGGTGCCGCGCCTGTATGCATGGGCGATAGCCCAGGCATGCACAGGACAACTAATATTGGACCCCATAGAGATAGGCAGGGGTACCTAACAGAGTTGTCCCTTATCTCTCCTGTTATTGGCCCTAGACATTGAGCCCTTTGTGGAGTTGGTCTGGAAAGAGGTACAGGGCATACACATACAGGAGGGGGAACAATCCATGTCACTATATGCAGATGATATGCTCCTGTTCATCATCTGGGAGGTAGGTGTACCCTGGGGATCCAGAGTGTGGGAAGCTTTCGGAGATGTCTTGGGCCTTTGCACCAATTGGGATAAAACACAAGCGCGCCCTGTGTCTCCCACTCTGAGAGAAGCTCCAAGACCAATTCTTGATCAAAACATACAATGGGAACCAATGGCATTTAAATATTTGAGGTTAAAGTGTACCACACAGACAAGGACACTAGAGAAGGCAACTTGGGAGCAGTTTTGCGTTCACTGCATGCTGTGCTAACTTTTTGGTGCATAGTGCACCTACATCTTAAGGCCAAGGTGGAGCTTACCAAAATGGGGATGCTCCAAAGGATCCTTTATTTGTTTGCAGCTCTATCGATCACGATCCTGCAGTCCTGGTTTAAGGAACTCATTACTCACTTGAGAGAACTGATTTGGGAAGAGGGACGCCACAGGATCTCACTCCACCTTCTTCAGCAGCCAATTGAGGAGGGGTTGCTAGCTGTATCAGACCAGAACCTTTACTATGAGGTGGCATAATTGGAATGGCTGGCCCACTGGCTGGGGGGTGGTGGTTTGAGGGGGGAGAAGAGCTGGGTTCCCTAGGTGACGCCCTGAACGAGGGGGCCTTAGTAGCCTTAATACAGGGCAGGAACATTAACACACTGGAGCGCGCAAAGATGCTGAGTCGCTCTGCGGTGCTGGAGGAAAATTTTGCAGAAAACTTGGAATAGAGTCCTGTATGCTCCTGCTCTCCCATTGGTGGGACTCCTTAAGACTAGTGGCAGATACCACTCTGCACGGAGGATGGTACCATGGACTGAAGCCGGTCCCAACACTGTAGGGGACTGCTACATGAATGACAGACTGCGAAGCTTTGCAGATTAGTTGAATGAGGAGAGTCTGCCGGGATCCCAGTTTCTAACATACGGGGCTCTTACAGGCTCGATACGGGTCACACGGAGGGGACAGCCAGATGGAATTCCCATCGCACAATACCTTACAAACAGTTATCACATTCGGGAGCAGCAGAAAACTGATGTTCTGGCTTAATAGGAATACCCTCTCAATATCAATGGCCCCCATGGACAGGGTCAAAGTGCATCAGTAAGACACATTAGGCCATGAGTTGACAGCCAGGGAGTGTACAACTGTGCTACAGCACATGTGCCAAGTGTCTATGAACACTAGATTCAAATATACCCAACTCAAATACCTTTGATCCAGCGGCGTACTAGCAGCAGATTCTCCACTACCATATACTCACCTGGGCCCATACAACTTACTTCCACAAAATAGCAAGTAGACCGCTGGAACTTTTAGTTTATGCTTTTCATACTTCAAGATCTAGTTATTTCTTTCCCTAACTAAACCTTTTCACTGATCAAATAGTTCTTTCCTCTGGTCAATGGACCATTAGTTGGAACTAGTTGATGGTGATAATTAATATAACTTGTTAAACATTTCTCGATTAAATTAAATAATCACAGACTCAGGAAGTTTTAAAGTCTTTATCTAAATTAATTGCGTGTGAACCATCTCAAACGTTTCAGTACAAACACCCTCATTCGCAAGAGTGTCAATTCAACCAAGTTTCAAAAGATAATAGCAATTCAGTTCCACACAATAACTATGCTCAGAAAGAAGAGGACAGAGAGAGAAGAACATCTATCAATGCGATGAATTTATAATTACCAAGTATGGTGTGAAGACCAACCCCCTGGCCAAAGGGCTGGTAAGGGTCCCCGGGATAGATCAGGAGACAAAGACTTCAGGACAGGGATCAGGACAGGATACTTCACCTCTCTAGGTACCGACGGCTGCGTCGCACCCCTCTCTGACACTCTCTTCCTCCTCGTGGTTCTTCCGCGATCTTCTTTCTAACCCAATTAAGTAAAATAGATGGTTCTGCATTCGATTTTCTTCATCAGCATCTCACGGCTTCAGCACCACCCCCAGCACTGACAGCATCCTGAGCTCTGCTTCTGTGCTCCCGTCAAGTGCTCTCTCGATAAGCTCCCAATAAGCTAAGCTAACTAACTGAAACTACCTCAATTATACCTTTTCATTACCGAGTACCACCCATTAATGTTTCAATATTGTAAAACGCTAACTTCTGATTGGTCAGGCGAGGGGGGATGATCATCACACCATGCTTACTTTTCACTTATTTCATTAAACCATTGTTTCAAACCCCTCCCCTCAAACTTTATTAAATCATTTCCTTTCCCAGACATGTCCAAACTTTATTAATACAAAATGTTGCGATATTATGAATAAAGCTCCTTCATATGAACTCTTCACCCTCATGTTCCCAGGGCACATCTTCGCTGACCTTGGACGCGTGACAAGTCCTTAGTCATCTTTTCGTATTTCTCGCCAGTACGCATGCGTAGGGTCAAGACAGTCAGCTCGATTCAGACAAATATAGAGGGCCCAAATGCGCACTAATAATAAAGTCAAAAGAAGAAATGTTATTTTCAAAAATAAATGGTTTCACTGTATACCACCAACCTCTACTCTAACCCATTCTATTTATTATTACCCTTTCTGCATTTGCGTTAGAATAAAACTTATTTTCTAATTCAGCCAAGCAGGTGCCATGCATGTGAGCTTTCAAGCGGCCATTTTATTGTCTATTGCGCAGGCGCAAGATTTTCCCTCCAAGCATTAGTACGTCATACTACGTAGATGCAGCAGACGCATGCGCAGTAAAGATCCCTTGTTAAAGTGCGTTTTAGTCCTTCGTTCATGTTATTGCAGTTAGTAAACACATAGGCAAGCTTCACTGTCCCGCGTGTCTGTTTCTAAATACGAATTATTAATTACAAACACGTTGTTAGTAAATCGTTAATGAGTTAAACGAAAGGATTGGTTCCGAGCAAGTCTCTTTTACGAGTCCTTGCTCCATCAATCCCCTCTCTGATGGCATCTTAAGCCATCACAAAATTACCCATCCCATCCCAGATACCAACTTTAGCACTTCTCAGTTTTCTCTATTTCCCTTCTCAATTTTTCATCAGTCAACTCGTTTCCTTCTAAATCCCTCATTTTCTTATATAATCTGTCTTTCATTTCTTCCAGCTGTATTTCATCATATTTTCTTTTTCGTTTCTGTCCCTTTCCTTTTCTTTCAAAATGTACTTTTTCTTTCCTTCCTCTTCTACAACACTTATATATAATCATTATTATCATCACTACTGTTATTATCATAACTAATGGTATTATTATTTGACCTAGAAAACCTTTCCCAAAATCAACAAACCATTTCCCTATTGATGTTATACTCTTTGTTAGTCTTCCCCACACACTGTCAACCTCCAGTTGGGTCAAGTCTTTATGCATGCTGGTAATGTTTTCAATATATCCTTTAATTTCTCTGCTCTTGTCCGGAATAGAAGTGCAGCAATGTTGAATTTTCAACATGCCACAGACTCCACCTTCCTTTGCTAACAATATAACAAGAGCAAGACGGTTCTGTAAAACCATAGACCTAATTGCAACCATTTCTGTGTTAATCATTAAGAATTCTCCTGCAGTATCAGTAGAAAGACGATCAACTATGGTTGATAACTTACAAATAATTTTCTGTGAATTAAGAACGACTCCAACTGAGGGTATCAGTGCACTAAAAATGTCTCCTACAATTTCAGAAAAACTAGCTCTTCTTCTACGTGTTAGTCCATTAGAATTTCCATTGGTTCCACTGATTTTATCTACATGATAGATTTTTGGAAAAACTATTCCAAAGTAGCAGCTCCCATACCATCTTGCGGGTAACCTATAATAGGCATTGCTCCCATAAACATAATACACTCCTGGAAACACAGGATCAGTTCCCCCTTTTAGTCCCCACCCTCCTAAAATTAAGAAGTTGTGTTCACATTCACTGGAACCAATGTAATTATTATTATACTCTGTCTTTAATCTATGGAAGCAGAATTTTCCTCTTTTCACAAAATCCAGGGACATCGCAGCATGAGCCTTGCCACTAGCATAGATTCCCTCCTTCCCAACCCATGGAGGTACATGGGTTTTCTGTTCAGTTGCCTTCTTTATTAAATCCTGTCTCCTTTCTTCTACTAAATCCCCCCCAAAATTTTTTTCTTTTCTTAATGTACATGTTAGATTATCTTTATGTGCCTGAACTAAATCTATTGAACTCATTGTTAAGAAAAACTCACCCATAAACTGTGCATTTTTACTACTAGCTACTGGATTCATATTCTTTCTAATAGGCAATTCTGAAAATACTACATCTATATCTGAATAAAAATAATGAAGTCTCCCTGTAGCATAAAATAAACTTGACAAAATACTGCATGACACACCATACGTTAAAGGTATATGGTGATACGTCATCCCTTCTGATACTGAAGAGGGTAACTTCATACACACGTAACAATTATTAATCTCCATAGTACTAACATATTGAAATAACAATTTAATAAACACATTAGAAGACGTATTATAGTCTGATTCATTATGATAGTTTGCTTCATCTTCTACCCCTATTTCTATTTCAGTTTCTTTTATTCTATCTACTTTAACATTAGTATCTGTATTATTCTTGTCACTTGTTTTCATTAACAAAGGTACTCCTACTGTTAGGAATAACCATACTAATGCTACTAATAAAATACTACAAAAACAAAATCTAAAACACTTTCTTTTTAATCCGCATCTTGGTTTTCCGGTCACTTCAATTTCTGCCATTTTAGTCCTGAGAAAATGTATTTTCTCTTATTCTTTCTTTGTCAGTTTGATTTTCTTTTCGTTTTTAAGGAGGCCTCAGTTTGCTTTCATCAATCTGAACAATATGAATTTCTTCTGTTTCATCAGTCAGATCTAGGGATTCAAATTCCTCGAGTATGACGTAAGTCCATTCAGGAGCCTTATATCTCCTGTTTAAATTTCTCAATCTTGGACTTCTTCAGAGTTATTTTTGCCAAAGTTTGTTTAGATTGTGTTTGACTTGTGACTTCGTTTACTTGTTCTGGTCTCTTTTCAGATTTTCTCAAGTGATATTTTAGTTTCTTTACTCCAGTTGGCCAATTGTCTCCCTTTCTGACTCTTTTGATTTGTACTGCGTTTTCACCTTCTTTATCTCCTTGTAAAGTTCTTTTTATTTCATTTATTCTAGGCACAATCTGTTCTGATTCTCTGTTTTCTGTGCTTGTACCTTCTCTTACTTCCACCTGCTCAGGTCTTACCGTATTTTGTTCTTCTTCTTCCTGAGCTTGTTCTTCTAATTCTATCTGACCTTGTTCAGGTCTTACTTCAAACTTTTCTTCTTCTGCCTGAACGTGTTCTTCTATTTTTCCCTCCTCAGGTTCGTGTAAGTCTTTTTTATTTTCCACCTGAGTGTGTTCTTCTTCCCCTGTCTCTTCCTGACTACTTTCCTGTCTTTTCAGTTCTGTTCTTCTTCTTGTTTCAATAACATCATCAATTATTTCAATCACTGGTATCCACTCTTCCTGACTTGTACTTGGCTGTTCGTCATATGGTTGTCTTTCAGAATCTATTACTCTAGATTCTTCAATCTCACAGTTTACAACTCCAGACGCTTCAGCCTGTTCAGTCAGTGGTTGCTCTTGTTGTTCTAATGGGCTCGGAACTCTTCTGGTATGGCTGGCATGAATCCAATTGGGCAAACCTGCACACTTCACTGCTGTGGTAGTGACTAGTATGACTTGTTGCGGTTTGTCCCACCTTGGTGCTAGGCACGACTTTCTTGCGTGATTCTTCACTAGCACCCAATCTCCAGGATTCAAATCATGCGCTTGGTCTGGCTGTCTTTCGACTGCGTCTTCTCCAACCTGGTGAGAGACAGAATGCATCATTTCAGCCAATCCTTTGCAATAGTCCAATACCAGATTATCAGTTATACTCATTAGTTTATTTCCAGGAATAAATGCCTGTCTCATGGCTCTTCCCATGAGAATCTCATGTGGGCTCATTCCTGTTTTTCTGTCTGGAATACTTCTGAGACCCATCAATACAAGAGGTAATGCATCTGGCCATTTCAGCTTTGTGGATGCACACACCTTTCCCAATCTTGACTTGATTGTGCCATTCATTTGCTCAACAATTCCAGAAGCCTCTAGACGATAAGCACAGTGCAGTTTTTGTTCAATGTTAAATGCAGCACAGATTAATCAAATTATTTCATTATTAAAATGAGGGCCTCTATCCGATTCCAAAGTGACTGGAAAACCAAACCGCGGAACCAACTCCCTCAACAACAATTTTGCAACTGTAAGACTGTCATTTCTTCGAGTGGGATAGGCTTCCACCCATCTTGAGAAAAGGGATACTATGACAAGTATATATTTCAGTCCATTACATGGGGGCAATTCGATAAAATCCAACTGTAGTCTAGTGAAGGGTCCTTCTGTCTTTCCAATCTTTCCCCAGCTTACCACTGTCTTTCTACCTGGATTTTGCTGCTGACAGGTTAAGCATCTTTGGCAAAGGCTTTCTGCGACTACCCTGAATTTCGGATTGTACCAACTCTGTCTGAATAGCCTGATCATTGAGTCTCTCCCTATGTGTGTTGCTCCATGATACACTCTTGCCATTTTTGAAAGCAAACAATCTGGCATGACTGGTCTTCCATCTAAATACACCCACACCTCATCATGTGGTCTCTTTGTACAGACTGCCTTTATCCAAATTTCTTTTTCCTTTTCCTCAACTTCTTCCTGCAGTTGTCTAATCTCATCCCATGTTTCTGGTACTGAGAAAAACATAAGTTGGCATCTGGTTTCACCCGTTTCAATTTTTCTGTTTATGGCCACTGTATTTTTGGCACAGTATTTAGCCACTTGATCAGCATAATTATTGCCAGCAGTCACATAGTCGTTTCCTGACCGATGTGCAGCACATTTCACAACTGCTATCTCTTTTGGCAATTGTAATGCTTCCAACAAATCCTTTACATTTTTGCTGTTTGATAGGCGATCATGAAGAAGTCAGAAATCCCCTCTGCATCCAGAGCTGGCCGAAGTCATGCACAACCCCGAACCCATATTGACTGTCCGTAAATATGGTTACTCTCCAATTTTTCCCCTTTTTGCATGCCATTGTTAAGGCGACCAATTCAGCTACTTGTGCAGACTTGACCCCAGGTAAACAGGATGCTTCAATTACCCCAGATATTTTACAAACAGCATATGCAGCACTTAATCCTCCTTCTTGTGTTCTAAGGCAGGAACCATCTACAAATAACTCATGGTCAGCCTCTTTCAAAGGTGTCTCCTTTATGTCAGGCCGGGGCTTCGTGCATAATTCAGTCACGTCCAAACAATCATGATCACTCTCATCTCTCACTTCTTCATCGCAGGGGTCTGGCAGTAGGGTAGCTGGGTTCATGATCGTACACCTTATCACAGTCACGTTCTCAGCTCCCAAAATCACTCTTTCATACTTAGTCAATCGACTAGGGGTGAGATGCTGTGTCCTTGTTCTTGTCAAAAGAATCTCAACTGAGTGTGGAACGAAAACCTTTACCGGATGTCCCATCACTATCGACTCACTTTGCTCCAGACTCATACAAGTAGCAGCTACTGCTTTTAAGCAGCCAGGCAATGCTGAAGCCACTGGGTCCAATGTAGCTGAAAAATATGCCACTGGACGTCGACTCAATCCATGTCTCTGTGTTAACACTGAAAGTGCACAGTTTTCTCTTTCACAGCAAAACAATGCAAAGTCTTTTGAATAATCAGGCATACCCAAAGCAGGAGCCTCACACAAACAGTTTCTTAGTTTCACAAATGCCTCTATGCAGTCATCATTCCAATCAATCGGATCTTTTGCTCTTTTCCGGATCATCTGTATTAATGGCTTTGCTAACATCGAAAAACCATTAATCCATTGCCTACAGTATCCAACCACTCCTAGAAACATTCTCATTTCTCTTTGAGTCTGCAGCAATTGCATTTCTTTGATTATTTTTATTCTTTCCGGTGTCACTTTTCTAACTTCTCTTTCTATTTTATGCCCTAAATATCTAACTTCTCGGTGACAGAATTGTAACTTCTCTGGAGACACCTTGTGTCCTCCTTCGGCCAAATGGTTCAGTAATGCAATTGTGTCTGTGACACAATCTTCTCGTGTTTTTGATGCCACAAATAGGTCATCAATGTACTGGACCAAAACAGATTTTCCAGGCATGATCAACGATTCTAGCCACTTTTTCAAAATCTGATTAAAAATTGAAGGACTCTCTGTGTACCCTTGAGGAACTCGACACCATGCGTAAATATGATCCTCAAACTTAAACGTAAAAAGATACTGGCTGTCTGGGTGCAAAGGAATAGAAAAGAACGCTTGGCATAAATCAATTACTGTAAACCAACCTGCGTTCCAAGGTATCTGATAAAGGATCACTGCTGGATTTGGCACTATTGGACAACATGGCACTACAATTTTATTTATTTTCCGTAAATCTTGCACTATTCTGTACTTTCCGCTAGGCTTTTTCAGTCCCATTATTGGCGAATTGCAGGGACTACCCATCACTTCTTTTAAAATACCTTGCTTGACCATTCGTTCAATCTCTGGAATAATTCCTGCTTTTACTTCTGGACTCATCTTGTACTGTCGGGTGTTTGGATACACTGCACCTTCTTTCACTGTCACTTTAACTGGGTCTATATTTGTCATTAGCCCAATGTCTTTTCCTGTAAAATCCCACACTTCTGGATTAACTGTGGTTCTCAACTCTTCTGGTAATTCATTCTCAGTTATTAGTGAAAACATTTCATCTACTTCTGTTCCCTGTTTGGCTAACATCATCTTGTACACCACGTCTTCATCAGGGGTTTGGAAAGCGACACCATCCGGTGTACAATAGATCGTGCAATTCATCTTGCACAAAAGATCTCTTCCCAACAGATTTACAGGACTGGAATCACAAACTACGAACCGATGCATTTCCTTAAAATTCCCAATGTGCACCTCCATTGGTTTGGTGATTGGGGTTCTAATCTGTTGGTTTGACACGCCTACAACTTGGATTGATTCTCCCGAGAGGGGTAGGTTTGGGATGTCTGCTGTTCTCACAGTAGACCTGGTAGCACCAGTATCCAATAGGAAAGTAATGTCTTTACCTTCTACTCTCCCGTCAACAAATGGACCTGACTGATCTACCGGCAAGGATGCGCCAAGCAGGCACTCCTCTTCCTCCCCCCTCAGGCACAGTCATTGTGTGACATCTGAATGTTCATCATCGTTCTGTAAAAAATATTGTGTAATTGTTCTATTATTCTTACCACTTTCTCCTTCAAATCCGGTGTTCGCACTGAAACTTTGATGATTCCCAAAATTTGGCATAGGGGCTGGTGGCACCTGATATTGTGGAGTAACTACCTGCTGCTGCTGATTCATAAGTACTTCATTCTGCATCTGTGGGATTAAATTTTGATTTGGCCCATTATTACTCTTATTATTCTGAGTACTCTTACACTCGTTCTTCCAGTGTCCAAGCTTTCCGCACGCATGACAAGGAAACTTCTTTTTCGCTTCTTCTCTGTCCATTCGTCCCTTATATTTATTACCATTCGCTCCTTGATTATTCTGACTCTGTTCTTTCACTTGATTATTATTTTGGTCATTTGCTTTCTCTTCTTGCTGTTCTGCCAATTTAACTTGTGCCCACATCATTTTCTCTTTTAGTTTCCTACGCCTGGCTTCAATGTCATCTCCGCAATATTTCGCATACTTTAAAATCTCATCCACTGTCTTGCTTTGCCAACACAACATGTGCTGCTGTATCATCTGACTGATTTCTGGTTTTAAACCATATACAAACCGATACACAAAATGTCCCATATCCTTGTCACCGATATTCTCAAAACCACTATACTGCTTAAACACCTGCAACAACCTTTCATAATATGCATGTACAGATTCATTTGGTTCTTGGGTTGTTCTATCTATCTTTACCCAATCTGTTTCTTTAGGAGGGATTTTCCCTTTCAAATACGTAATCACTTGGTGATACTTTTTCATTACCTCCTCCGAGGGCGCCCCTGTCTTTGCATCTCTAGGGTACTCCTCATTAGGCCAATCAATTGTAATTTTGCATTCTGTCCATAAATCAGCAGGTACCACTATATCAAATAGACCATCCAAATCCTTCAATAAAACATTTGATACCTTCACAAATCTCTCTACCTGTTTGTACCATTCAACTGGTTTTTCTCTCAGCTTTGGAAAATCATTTGTAAATGACAAAATATCTTGTTACTTCAAGGAACATGAACATATCCACCTCCAGGAACCTCTCTCATTGGACACAATTTTTCCACTTTGCTTGATTCTCTTACTGGAAATGCAGCTGCTGCTTCTCTCGCTTGTACTTCCTCTTTCTTTCTTATCCATCTAATTCTCCATTTATCAATGTCTCCCCATTTTCGCAAAATGTTCATTAATTCTTTTATCTGTAATCTCTTTCCAGAAGCATTTACACTTTCTAAATCTTTATCAGTAAAGTCCACTCGATATGGTTTCTGTAACAACTTTGATTTCCCTATGTCTATTCCAATCTCTGAAGCAACTTCAGTCAATCTCTCATGAAATACTCTTGCTCTCCTGGTTATACTCTTACATAAAAATAATAATTCCTCATCATTGTAAGCGTTCAATCTTTCTGTACCCACACATCCTGTCATCATCTCTTCCAATTCCACTTTCAATCTGCTGATGTTTAAAATCCTCAGTGTTGGGTTTTGATTATCTCTTTCCTGTGCCCATCTTTCTATTTCTTCAGAGGTGACTACTGTTGCGCCTCCAGTTCCAGTATGAACCAAAGGTCTTCTTTCTCTCAAATTCATGGGCGTAACTCTCTTTGGAGTTTCCGTCAAAGGTTCCACATTAGGGAGATCCATTAATGAAATAATTGACTCACTTTCGCTAACCTGATCATCTGTAACTATGATTTCTTTTCTAGGACTATTTAATGGAATTGTCACAGATTGTGGTTTTTGGCAAATCTTATCTCCATACAATGGGATTACCGGACCAATGGTCACTGGTACCGTCAAAGCTTCAGTATTCAAATTTAATTGACTTATCTTTTGAACTAGTTCTTCTCTAGTTTTATTCAAAGCATCTCTTTCATTATCCTGCAACACTCTGTTATATGACGTCTCATGTAAAATCTGTGGGGTTAATGGCATTCCCATTACTGGTGCACTTGGGGTAACCTTACTAGCTGCTTCTTGATACGGTGGTGGATTTTTAATTAAAATATCCTCTAACAACTCGTCATCTGATTCACCATATCCTGCTGAGTTCATGTGTTTCGTTTTCTCCTTACACTTTCCTCCAGACTGTTCCTCAGCCATTAACACTGGATATAAACCTTCTGATACCATAGCTCTCCTCCATTGTTTCATCTGCCCTTCGCGTGACTCATGCAAGTGTCTCGGAAAGAATTCTCTATACCTTCCACCTCTGCATTTCTCTCGTTCATATGACTCAGTCTCCCATTCTTCCAAAGCCTCATATTGAGTTAACCTAGGTCTAGGTTCCAAATCATTCATTTTCAATCTCAAATTCTGAAGAATCCTCCCATTAAACGTACCATCTTTAGGAAATGCTAACACTCCATCATCCTTTGTATATTCTATCCAATTTTCCAACCACACGCAGGTATGCTATCCTCTTTCCATCATCATAAAAAATGCTGGTGTCTTCGGTGGCGGAATAGGAATTCCCTCTCTAGTCAACACAGGCTTATCCTTTACAAAGAAATTCTTAATTTTCTTTAAAAATGACATTTTTCTTTTCTCTCCATACATTCTTGAAGAACGATGTAGGAAATTGTATTCTGCAAACCTTTGAAATCTTCTACCTGTACGTCTTGCACTGACAGTCAAATCAAAATCCTGCATACAATTTTTCTCTTCACCAATCCTACTGCGGCTTCTAATTAGCTATCCAATCAAATCAGGCTCACACCAGTGATCCGACCAATGCCAGTGCGGCCTTTTCCTGACGTCAGTTTTACTCCTTACCACTGACCCCTCCTTTACAAAGCTGCTCCTGTCCCACGCCCGCTGTTTCTACCAATCCCAGAGCGGCTCACTGTGACGTCAGTACCACTCCGGCAACTGACCCTCCCTTTACAAGGTAATACAAAAACTTATTTCTCAATAAAAATTCCTTAAAATTCTTTGTTATTAACGACATAAAAACATTTGCTACTCTGTCTGTTCCGCTAAATCAAAGGATAGTTTATTTCTTTTCACTGCGAGTAAAACCCTTCCGCTTACCCTTCATATAAGCCTCCAGAGAACCTGCTACTCCTCCGGTATCACCCGTTTGGGAAATTTGAGACCAAAGTTTCACCAGCGAACTCCTTTTGCTGTCAATCTAGCTTGGAAGAACCTGCTACTCCTTCAGGGTTACCCTTTCTAGGTGATATAACGCCTAAAGTTTCATTAGTGAACTTCTTTGCTATCAATTACTCTCACTTTTTTCACAGAAAATAGTCCCTACTTTAACACTGCCAGCCCTACCTAGCTTCTCAGTGTTATTCCAACAGACGAGTAACCTCACTGCAGTGTGGTTTCTATCGCCACCCACTATTCATTCCCCGGGAATTTTCCAGACGACATAAAACAGGACGCTAACTCTTTTTGTTAAACATAAATCAATAATCAATAATCTATACTTATCACCAAACTAGTCAATAATGACCATAACTCTGCTACCAGAAAACTGATCCAGCGGCGTACTAGCAACAGATACTCCACTACCATATACTCACTTGGGCCCATACAACTTACTTCCAACAGCAAGTAGACCGCTGGAACTTAGTTTATGATTTTCATACTTCAAGATCTAGTTATTTCTTTCCCTAACTAAACCTTTTCACTGATCAAATAGTTCTTTCCTCTGGTCAATGGACCATTAGTTGGAACTAGTTGATGGTGATAATTAACATA
Organism: Calotriton arnoldi; assembly: GCA_963921515.1. Classification (NCBI taxonomy): domain Eukaryota; kingdom Metazoa; phylum Chordata; class Amphibia; order Caudata; family Salamandridae; genus Calotriton; species Calotriton arnoldi. Next base: position 232,102 of record CAWUFW010014741.1, read on the forward strand.
ACTTATTAAACATTTCTCGATTAAATGAAATAATCACAGACTCGGGAAGTTTTAAAATCTTTATCTAAATTAATTGCGTGTGAACCATCTCAAACGTTTCAGTACAAACACCCTCATTCGCAAGAGTGTCAATTCAATCAAGTTTCAATAGACAATAGCAATTCAGATCCACACAATAACTATGCTCAGAAAGAAGAGGACAGAGAGAGAAGAACATCTATCAATACGATGAATTTATAATTACCAAGTATGGTGTGAAGACCAACCCCCTGGCCAAAGGGCTGGTAAGGGTCCCCCGGGATAGATCAGGAGACAAAGACTTCAGGACAGGAATCAGGACAGGATACTTCACCTCTCTAGATACCGACGACTGCGTCGCACCCCTCTCTGACACTCTCTTCCTCCTCGTGGTTCTTCCGCGATCTTCTTTCTAACCCAATTAAGTTAAATAGATGGTTCTGCATTCGATTTTCTTCATCAGCGTCTCACGGCTTCAGCACCACCCCCAGCACCGACAGCATCCCGAGCTCTGCTTCTGTGCTCCCGTCAAGTGCTCTCTCGATAAGCTCCCAATAAGCTAAGCTAACTAACTGAAACTACCTCAATTATACCTTTTCATAACCATGTACCACCCATTAATGTTTCAATATTGTAAAACGCTAACTTCTGATTGGTCAGGCGAGGGGGGATGATCTTCACACCATGCTTACTTTTCACTTATTTCATTAAACCATTGTTTCAAACCCCTCCCCTCAAACTTTATTAAATCATTTCCATTCCCATACATCTCCAAACTTCATTAATACAAAATGTTGCGATATCATGAATAAAGCTCCTTCACATGAACTCTTCACCCTCATGTTCCCAGGGCACATCTTCGCTGGCCTTGGACGCCTGACAAGTCCTTAGTCATCTTTTCGTATTTTCTCTCCAATACGCATGCGTGGGGTCAAGACAGTTAACTCGATTCAGACAAGTATAGAGGGCCCAAATGCGCACTAATAATAAAGTCAAAAGAAGAAATGTTATTTTCAAAAATAAATGGTTTCACTGTACACCACCAACCTCTACTCTAACCCATTCTATTTATTATTACCCTTTCTGCATTTGCGTTAGTATAAAACTTATTTTCTAATTCAGCCAAGCAGGTGCCATGCATGTGAGCTTTCAAGCGGCCATTTTATTGTCTATTGCGCAGGCGCAAGATTTTCCCTCCAAGCATTAGTACGTCATACTACGTAGATGCAGCAGACGCATGCGCAGTAAAGATCCCTTGTTAAAGTGCGTTTTAGTCCTTCGTTCATGTTATTGCAGTTAGTAAACACATAGGCAAGCTTCACTGTCCCGCGTGTCTGTTTCTAAATACGAATTATTAATTACAAACACGTTGTTAGTAAATCGTTAATGAGTTAAAACGAAAGGATTGGTTCCGAGCAAGTCTCTTTTACGAGTCCTTGCTCCATCAATCCCCTCTCTGATGGCATCTTAAGCCATCACAAAATTACCCATCCCATCCCAGATACCAACTTTAGCACTTCTCAGTTTTCTCTATTTCTCTTCTCAATTTTTCATCAGTCAACTCGTTTCCTTCTAAATCCCTCATTTTCTTATATAATCTGCCTTTCATTTCTTCCAGCTGTATTTCATCATATTTTCTTTTTCGTTTCTGTCCCTTTCCTTTTCTTTCAAAATGTACTTTTTCTTTCCTTCCTCTTCTACAACACTTATATGTAATCATTATTATCATCACTACTGTTATTACATAACTAATGGTATTATTATTTGACCTAGAAAACCTTTCCCAAAATCAACAAACCATTTCCCTATTGATGTTATACTCTTTGTTAGTCTTCCCCACACACTGTCAACCTCCAGTTGGGTCAAGTCTTTATGCATTCTTGTAATGTTTTCAATATATCCTTTAATTTCTCTGCTCTTGTCCGGAATATAAGTGCAGCAATGTTGAATTTTCAACATGCCACAGACTCCACCTTCTTTTGCTAACAATATATCAAGAGCAAGACGGTTCTGTAAAACCATAGACCTAATTGCAACCATTTCTGTGTTAATCATTAAGAATCCTCCTGCAGTATCTGTAGAAAGACGATCAACTATGGTTGATAACTTACAAAATTTTCTGTGAATTAAGAACGACTCCAACTGAGGGTATCAGTGCACTAAAAATGTCTCCTACAATTTCAGAAAAACTAGCTCTTCTTCTACGTGTTAGTCCATTAGAATTTCCATTGGTTTCACTGATTTTATCTACCTGATAGATTTTTGGAAAAACTATTCCAAAGTAGCAGCTCCCATACCATCTTGCGGGTAACCTATAATAGGCATTGCTCCCACAAACATAATACACTCCTGGAAACACAGGATCAGTTCCCCCTTTTAGTCCCCACCCTCCTAAAATTAGGAAGTTGTGTTCACATTCACTGGAACCAATGTAATTATTATTATACTCTGTCTTTAATCTATGGAGGCAGAATTATCCTCTTTTCACAAAATCCAGGGACATCGCAGCATGAGCCTTGCCACTAGCATAGATTCCCTCCTTCCCAACCCTTGGAGGTACATGGGTTTTCTGTTCGCTTGCCTTCTTTATTAAATCCTGTCTCCTTTCTTCTACCAAATCCCAAACATGTTTTCTTCTTTTCTTAATGTACATGTTAGATTATCTTCATGTGCCTGAACTAAATCTATTGAACTCATTGTTAAGATAAACTCACCCATAAACTGTGCATTTTTACTACTAGCTACTGGATTCATATTCTTTCTAATAAGTAATTCTGAAAATACTACATCTATATCTGAATAGAAATATTGAAGTCTCCCTGTAGCATAAAATAAACTTGACAAAATACTGCATGACACACCATACGTTAAAGGTATATGGTGATACGTCATCCCTTCTGATACTGAAGAGGGTAACTTCATACACACGTAACAATTGTTAATCTCCATAGTACTAACATATTGAAATAAGAATTTAATAAACACATTAGAAGACGTATTATAGTCTGATTCATTATGATAGTTTGCTTCATCTTCTACCCCTATTTCTATTTCAGTTTCTTTTATTCTATCTACTTTAACATTAGTATCTGTATTATTCTTGTCACTTGTTTTCATTAACAAAGGTACTCCTACTGTTAGGAATAACCATACTAATGCTACTAATAAAATACTACAAAAACAAAATCTAAAACACTTTCTTTTTAATCCACATTTTGGTTTTCCGGTCACTTCAATTTCTGCCATTTTACTCCTGAGAAAATGTATTTTCTCTTATCTTTTCTTTGTCAGTTTGATTTTTCTTTTCGTTTTTAAGGAGGCCTCAATTTGCTTTCATCAATCTGAACAATATGAATTTCTTCTGTTTCATCAGTCAGATCTAGGGATTCAAATTCCTCGAGTATGACGTAAGTCCATTCAGGAGCCTTGTATCTCCTGTTTAAATTTCTCAATCTTGGACTTCTTCGAGTTATTTTTGCCAAAGTTTGTTTAGATTGTGTTTGACTTGTGACTTCGTTTACTTGTTCTGGTCTCTTTTCAGATTTTCTCAAGTGATATTTTAGTTTCTTTACTCCAGTTGGCCAATTGTCTCCCTTTCTGACTCTTTTGATTTGCACTGCGTTTTCACCTTCTTTATCTCCTTGTAAAGTTCTTTTTATTTCATTTATTCTAGGCACAATCTGTTCTGATTCTCTGTTTTCTGTGCTTGTACCTTCTTTTACTTCCACCTGCTCAGGTCTTACCGTATTTTGTTCTTCTTCTTCCTGAGCTTGTTCTTCTAATTCTATCTGACCCTGTTCAGGTCTTACTTCAAACCTTTCTTCTTCTGCCTGAACATGTTCTTCTAACTCTATCTGATCCTGTTCAGGTCTTAATTCAAGCTTTTCTTCTTCTGCCTGAACGTGTTCTTCTAATTTTCCCTCCTCAGGTTCGTGTAAGTCTTTTTTATTTTCCACCTGAGTGTGTTCTTCTTCCCCTATCTCTGCCTGACTACTTTCCTGTCTTTTCAGTTCTGTTCTTCTTCTTGTTTCAATAACATCATCAATTATTTCAATCACTGGTATCCACTCTTCCTGACTTGTACTTGGCTGTTCGTCATATGGTTGTCTTTCAGAATCTATTACTCTAGATTCTTCAATCTCACAGTTTACAACTCCAGACGCTTCAGCCTGTTCAGTCAGTGGTTGCTCTTGTTGTTCTGATGGGCTCGGAACTCTTCTGGTATGGCTGGCATGAATCCAATTGGGCAAACCTGCACACTTCACTGCTGTGGTAGTGACTAGTATGACTTGCCGCGGTTTGTCCCACCTTGGTGCTAGGCACGACTTTCTTGCGTGTTTCTTCACTAGCACCCAATCTCCAGGATTCAAATCATGCGCTTGGTCTGGCTGTCTTTCGACTGCGTCTTCTCCAACCTGGTGAGAGACAGAACGCATCATTTCAGCCAATCCTTTGCAATAGTCCAATACCAGATCATCAGTTATACTCATTAGTTTATTTCCAGGAATAAATGCCTGTCTCATGGCTCTTCCCATGAGAATCTCATGTGGGCTCATTCCTGTTTTTCTGTCTGGAATACTTCTGAGACCCATCAATACAAGAGGTAATGCATCTGGCCATTTCAGCTTTGTGGATGCACACACCTTTCCCAATCTTGACTTGATTGTGCCATTCATTTGCTCAACAATTCCAGAAGCCTCTGGACGATAAGCACAGTGCAGTTTTTGTTCAATGTTAAATGCAGCACAGATTAATCAAATTATTTCATTATTAAAATGAGGGCCTCTATCCGATTCCAAAGTGACTGGAAAACCAAATCGCGGAACTAACTCCCTCAACAACAATTTTGCAACTGTAAGACTGTCATTTCTTCGAGTGGGATAGGCTTCCACCCATCTTGAGAAAAGGCATACTATGACAAGTATATATTTCAGTCCATTACATGGGGGCAATTCAATAAAATCCAACTGTAGTCTAGTGAAGGGTCCTTCTGCCTTTCCAATCTTTCCCCAGCTTACCACTGTCTTTCTACCTGGATTTTGCTGCTGACAGGTTAAGCATCTTTGGCAAAGGCTTTCTGCGACTACCCTGAACTTCGGATTGTACCAACTCTGTCTGAATAGCCTGATCATTGAGTCTCTCCCTATGTGTGTTGCTCCATGATACACTCTTGCCATTTTTGAAAGCAAACAATCTGGCATGACTGGTCTTCCATCTAAATACACCCATACCTCATCATGTGGTCTCTTTGTACAGGCTGCCTTTATCCAAATTTCCTTTTCCTTTTCCTCAACTTCTTCCTGCAGTTGTCTAATCTCATCCCATGTTTCTGGTACTGAGAAAAACATAAGTTGGCATCTGGTTTCACCCATTTCAATTTTTCTGTTTATGGCCACTGTATTTTTGGCACAGTATTTAGCCACTTGATCAGCATAATTATTGCCAGCAGTCACATAGTCATTTCCTGACCGATGTGCAGCGCATTTTACAACTGCTATCTCTTTTGGCAATTGTAATGCTTCCAACAAATCCTTTACATTTTTGCTGTTTCTGATAGGAGATCCTGAAGAAGTCAGAAATCCCCTCTGCATCCAGAGCTGGCCGAAGTCATGCACAACCCCGAACCCATATTGACTGTTCGTAAATATGGCTACTCTCCAATTTTTCCCCTTTTTGCATGCCATTGTTAAGGCGAACAATTCAGCTACTTGTGCAGACTTGACCCCAGGTAAACAGGATGCTTCAATTACCCCAGATATTTTACAAACAGCATATGCAGCACTTAATCCTCCTTCTTGTGTTCTAAGGCAGGAACCATCTACAAATAACTCATGGTCAGCCTCTTTCAAAGGTGTCTCCTTTATGTCAGGCCGGGGCTTCGTGCATAATTCAGTCACGTCCAAACAATCATGATCACTCTCATCTCTCACTTCTTCATCGCAGGGGTCTGGCAGTAGGGTAGCTGGGTTCATGATCGTACACCTTATCACAGTCACGTTCTCAGCTCCCAAAATCACTCTTTCATACTTAGTCAATCGACTAGGGGTGAGATGCTGTGTCCTTGTTCTTGTCAAAAGAATCTCAACTGAGTGTGGAACGAAAACCTTTACCGGATGTCCCATCACTATCGACTCACTTTGCTCCAGACTCATACAAGTAGCAGCTACTGCTTTTAAGCAGCCAGGCAATGCTGAAGCCACTGGGTCCAATGTAGCTGAAAAATATGCCACTGGACGTCGACTCAATCCATGTCTCTGTGTTAAGACTGAAAGTGCACAATTTTCTCTTTCACAGCAAAACAATGCAAAGTCTTTTGAATAATCAGGCATACCCAAAGCAGGAGCCTCACACAAACAGTTTCTTAGTTTCACAAATGCCTCTATGCAGTCATCATTCCAATCAATCGGATCTTTTGCTCTTTTCCGGATCATCTGTATTAATGGCTTTGCTAACATCGAAAAACCATTAATCCATTGCCTACAGTATCCAACCACTCCTAGAAACATTCTCATTTCTCTTTGAGTCTGCGGCAATTGCATTTCTTTGATTATTTTTATTCTTTCCGGTGTCACTTTTCTAACTCCTCTTTCTATTTTATGCCCTAAGTATCCAACTTCTCGTTGACAGAATTGTAACTTCTCTGGAGACACCTTGTGTCCTCCTTCAGCCAAATGGTTCAGTAATGCAATTGTGTCTGTGACACAATCTTCTCGTGTTTTTGATGCCACCAATAGGTCATCAATGTACTGGACCAAAACAGATTTTCCAGGCATGATCAATGATTCTAGCCACTTTTTCAAAATCTGAATAAAAATTGAAGGACTCTCTGTGTACCATTGAGGAACTCGACACCATGCGTAAATATGATCCTCAAACTTAAACGTAAAAAGATACTGGCTGTCTGGGTGCAAAGGAATAGAAAAGAACGCTTGGCATAAATCAATTACTGTAAACCAACCTGCGTTCCAAGGTATCTGATAAAGGATCACTGCTGGATTTGGCACTATTGGACAACATGGCACTACAATTTTATTTATTTTCCGTAAATCTTGCACTATTCTGTACTTTCCGCTAGGCTTTTTCAGTCCCATTATTGGCGAATTGCAGGGACTACCCATCACTTCTTTTAAAATACCTTGCTTAACCATTCGTTCAATCTCTGGAATAATTCCTGCTTTTACTTCTGGACTCATCTTGTACTGTCGGGTGTTTGGATACACTGCACCTTCTTTCACTGTCACTTTAACTGGGTCTATATTTGTCATTAGCCCAATGTCTTTTCCTGTAAAATCCCACACTTCTGGATTAACTGTGGTTCTCAACTCTTCTGGTAATTCATTCTCAGTTATTAGTGAAAACATTTCATCTACTTCTGTTCCCTGTTTGGCTAACATCATCTTGTACACCACGTCTTCATCAGGGGTTTGGAAAGCGACACCATCCGGTGTACAATAGATCGTGCAATTCATCTTGCACAAAAGATCTCTTCCCAACAGATTTACAGGACTGGAATCACAAACTACGAACCGATGCATTTCCTTAAAATTCCCAATGTGCACCTCCATTGGTTTGGTGATTGGGGTTCTAATCTGTTGGTTTGACACGCCTACAACTTGGATTGATTCTCCCGAGAGGGGTAGGTTTGGGATGTCTGCTGTTCTCACAGTAGACCTGGTAGCACCAGTATCCAATAGGAAAGTAATGTCTTTACCTTCTACTCTCCCATCAACAAATGGACCTGACTGATCTACCGGCAAGGATGCGCCAAGCACGCACTCCTCTTCCTCCCCCTCAGGCACCGTCATTGTGTGACATCTGAATGTTCTTCATCATTCTGTAAAAAATATTGTGTAATTGTTCTATTATTCTTACCACTTTCTCCTTGAAATCCGGTGTTCGCACTGAAACTTTGATGATTCACAAAATTTGGCATAGGAGCTGGTGGCACCTGATATTGTGGAGTAACTACCTGCTGCTGCTGATTCATAAGTACTTCATTCTGCATCTGTGGGATTAAATTTTGATTTGGCCCATTATTACTCTTATTATTCTGAGTACTCTTACACTCGTTCTTCCAGTGTCCAAGCTTTCCGCACGCATGACAAGGAAACTTCTTTTTCGCTTCTTCTCTGTCCATTCATCCCTTATATTTATTACCATTCGCTCCTTGATTATTCTGACTCTGTTCTTTCACTTGATTATTATTTTGGTCATTTGCTTTCTCTTCTTGCTGTTCTGCCAATTTAACTTGTGCCCACATCATTTTCTCTTTTAGTTTCCTACGCCTGGCTTCAATGTCATCTCCGCAATATTTCGCATACTTTAAAATCTCATCCACTGTCTTGCTTTGCCAACACAACATGTGTTGCTGTATCATCTGACTGATTTCTGGTTTTAAACCATATACAAACCGATACACAAAATGTCCCATATCCTTGTCACCAATATTCCCAAATCCACTGTACTGCTTAAACACCTGCAACAACCTTTCATAATATGCATGTACAGATTCATTTGGTTCTTGGGTTGTTCTATCTATCTTTACCCAATCTGTTTCTTTAGGAGGGATTTTCCCTTTCAAATACGTAATCACTTGGTGATACTTTTTCATCACCTCCTCCGAGGGCGCCCCTGTCTTTGCATCTCTAGGGTACTCCTCATTAGGCCAATCAATTGTAATTTTGCATTCTGTCCATAAATCAGCAGGTACCACTATATCAAATAGACCATCCAAATCCTTCAATAAAACCTTTGAAACCTTCACAAATCTCTCTACCTGTTTGTACCATTCAACTGGTTTTTCTCTCAGCTTTGGAAAATCATTTGTAAATGACAAAATATCTTGTCTACTCCAAGGAACATGAACATATCCACCTCCAGGAACCTCTCTCATTGGACACAATTTTTCCACTTTGCTTGATTCTCTTACTGGAAATGCAGCTGCTGCTTCTCTCGCTTGTACTTCCTCTTTCTTTCTTATCCATCTAATTCTCCATTTATCAATGTCTCCCCATTTTCGCAAAATGTTCATTAATTCTTTTATCTGTAATCTCTTTCCAGAAGCATTTACACTTTCTAAATCTTTATCAGTAAAGTCCACTCGATATGGTTTCTGTAACAACTTTGATTTCCCTATGTCTATTCCAATCTCTGAAGCAACTTCAGTCAATCTCTCATGAAATACTCTTGCTCTCCTGGTTATACTCTTACATAAAAATAATAATTCCTCATCATTGTAAGCGTTCAATCTTTCTGTACCCACACATCCTGTCATCATCTCTTCCAATTCCACTTTCAATCTGCTGATGTCTAAAATCCTTGGTGTTGGGTTCTGATTATCTCTTTCCTGTGCCCATCTTTCTATTTCTTCAGAGGTGACTACTGTTGCGCCTCCAGTTCCAGTATGAACCAAAGGTCTTCTTTCTCTCAAATTCATGGGCGTAACTCTCTTTGGAGTTTCCGTCAAAGGTTCCACATTAGGGAGATCCATTAATGAAATAATTGACTCACTTTCGCTAACCTGATCATCTGTAATTATTATTTCTTTTCTAGGACTATTTAATGGAATTGTCACAGATTGTGGTTTCTGGCAAATCTTATTATCTCCATACAATGGGATTACCGGACCAATGGTCACTGGTACTGTCAAAGCTTCAGTATTCAAATTTAATTGACTTATCTTTTGAACTAGTTCTTCTCTAGTTTTATTCAAAGCATCTCTTTCATTATCCTGCAACACTCTGTTATATGACGTCTCATGTAAAATCTGTGGGGTTAATGGCATTCCCATTACTGGTGCACTTGGGGTAACCTTACTAGCTGCTTCTTGATACGGTGGTGGATTTTTAATTAAAATATCCTCTAACAACTCGTCATCTGATTCACCATATCCTGCTGAGTTCATGTGTTTCGTTTTCTCCTTACACTTTCCTCCAGACTGTTCCTCAGCCATTAACACTGGATATAAACCTTCTGATACCATAGCTCTCCTCCATTGTTTCATCTGCCCTTCGCGTGACTCATGCAAGTGTCTCGGAAAGAATCCTCTATACCTTCCACCTCTGCATTTCTCCCGTTCATATGACTCAGTCTCCCATTCTTCCAAAGCCTCATATTGAGTTAACCTAGGTCTAGGTTCCAAATCATTCATTTTCAATCTCAAATTCTGAAGAATCCTCCCATTAAACGTACCATCTTTAGGAAATGCTAGCACTCCATCATCCTTTGTATATTCTATCCAATTTTCCAACCACACGCAGGTATGATATCCTCTTTCCATCATCATAAAAGATGCTGGTGTCTTCGGTGGCGGAATAGGAATTCCCTCTCTAGTCAACACAGGCTTATCCTTTACAAAGAAATTCTTAATTTTCTTTAAAAATGACATTTTTCTTTTCTCTCCATACATTCTTGAAGAACGATGTAGGAAATTGTATTCTGCAAACCCTTGAAATCTTCTACCTGTACGTCTTGCACTGACAGTCAAATCAAAATCCTGCATACAATTTTTCTCTTCACCAATCCTACTGCGGCTTCTAATTAGCTATCCAATCAAATCAGGCTCACACCAGTGATCCGACCAATGCCAGTGCGGCCTTTTCCTGACATCAGTTCTACTCCTTACCACTGACCCCTCCTTTACAAAGCTGCTCCTGTCCCACGCCCGCTGTTTCTACCAATCCCAGAGCGGCTCACTGTGACGTCAGTACCACTCCGGCAACTGACCCTCCCTTTACAAGGTAACACGAAAACTTATTTCTCAATAAAAATTCCTTAAAATTCTTTGTTATTAACGACATAAAAACATTTGCTACTCTGTCTGTTCCGCTAAATCAAAGGATAGTTTATTTCTTTTCACTGCGAGTAAAACCCTTCCGCTTACCCTTCATATAAGCCTCCAGAGAACCTGCTACTCCTCCGGTATCACCCGTTTGGGAAATTTGAGACCAAAGTTTCACCAGCGAACTCCTTTTGCTGTCAATCTAGCTTGGAAGAACCTGCTACTCCTTCAGGGTTACCCTTTCTAGGTGATATAACGCCTAAAGTTTCATTAGTGAACTTCTTTGCTATCAATCACTCTCACTTTTTACACAGAAAATAATCCCTATTTTAACATTGCCAGCCCTACCTAGCTTCTCAGTGTTATTCCAACAGACGAGTAACCTCACTGCAGTGTGGTTTCTATCGCCACCCGCTATTCATTCCCCGGGAATTTTCCAGACGACATATAACAGACGCTAATTCTTTTTGTTAAACATACATCAGTAATCTATACTTATCACCAAACTAGTCAATAAACCATAACTCTGCTACCAGAAAACTGATCCAGTGGCGTACTAGCAGCAGATACTCCACTACCATATACTCACCTGGGCCCATACAACTTACTTCCACAAAATAGCAAGTAGACCGCTGGAACTTTTAGTTTATGCTTTTCATACTTCAAGATCTAGTTATTTCTTTCCCTAACTAAACCTTTTCACTGATCAAATAGTTCTTTCCTCTGATCAATGGACCATTAGTTGGAACTAGTTGATGGTGATAATTAACATAACTTATTAAACATTTCTCGATTAAATGAAATAATCACAGACTCAGGAAGTTTTAAAATCTTTATCTAAATTATTGCGTGTGAACCATCTCAAACGTTTCAGTACAAACACCCTCATTCGCAAGAGTGTCAATTCAACCAAGTTTCAAATAGATAATAGCAATTCAGATCCACACAATAACTATGCTCAGAAAGAAGAGGACAGAGAGAGAAGAACATCTATCAATGCGATGAATTTATAATTACCAAGTATGGTGTGAAGACCAACCCCCTGGCCAAAGGGCTGGTAAGGGTCCCCCGGGATAGATCAGGAGACAAAGACTTCAGGACAGGAATCAGGACAGGATACTTCAGCCCTCTAGATACCGACGGCTGCGTCGCACCCCTCTCTGACACTCACTTCCTCCTCGTGGTTCTTCCGCGATCTTCTTTCTAACCCAATTAAGTAAAATAGATGGTTCTGCATTCGATTTTCTTCATCAGCATCTCACAGCTTTAGCACCACCCCCAGCACCGACAGCATCCCGAGCTCTGCTTCTGTGCTCCCGTCAAGCGCTCTCTCGATAAGCTCCCAATAAGCTAAGCTAACTAACTAAAACTACCTCAATTATACCTTTTCATTACCGAGTACCACCCATTAATGTTTCAATATTGTAAAACGCTAACTTCTGATTGGTCAGGCGAGGGGGGATGATCATCACACCATGCTTACTTTTCACTTATTTCATTAAACCATTGTTTCAAACCCCTCCCCTCAAACTTTATTAAATCATTTCCTTTCCCATACATCTCCAAACTTTATTAATACAAAATGTTGCGATATTATGAATAAAGCTCCTTCATATGAACTCTTCACCCTCATGTTCCCAGGGCACATCTTCGCTGGCCTTGGACGCGTGACAAGTCCTTAGTCATCTTTTCGTATTTCTCGCCAGTACGCATGCGTAGGGTCAAGACAGTCAGCTCGATTCAGACAAATATAGAGGGCCCAAATGTGCACTAATAATAAAGTCAAAAGAAGAAATGTTATTTTAAAAAATAAATGGTTTCACTGTATACCACCAACCTCTACTCTAACCCATTCTATTTATTATTACCCTTTCTGCATTTGCGTTAGTATAAAACTTATTTTCTAATTCAGCCAAGCAGGTGCCATGCATGTGAGCTTTCAAGCGGCCATTTTATTGTCTATTGCGCAGGCGCAAGATTTTCCCTCCAAGCATTAGTACGTCATACTACGTAGATGCAGCAGACGCATGCGCAGTAAAGATCCCTTGTTAAAGTGCGTTTTAGTCCTTCGTTCATGTTATTGCAGTTAGTAAACACATAGGCAAGCTTCACTGTCCCGCGTGTCTGTTTCTAAATACGAATTATTAATTACAAACACGTTGTTAGTAAATCGTTATGGAGTTAAACGAAAGGATTGGTTCCGAGCAAGTCTCTTTTACGAGTCCTTGCTCCATCACCTTCATACCACATATCTTACATGTAGGAAAGTAGGATCTGCTTCTTATGGTTACCCCCCATTTTGGCTTCATGCTCTACTGTTTTTGACTAGTCTGACTGGGATCCTGTTAATCAAGACCCCAGTCTATCTGCTTTCTCCCTAAACTGTTATGTCATGTACTTAGGTACACTCCAGATTGGATACTGGGGTACCCTTGTCAGTCCCTAGTATATGGTACCCATGTACCCAGGGCATAGGTACCCCAGAGGCCTCCCATGGGCTGAAGCATGTATTATGCCACCCATGAGATGCCATGCAAAATGGAACAACAGGCCTGCCATTGCAGCCTGTGTAAGTTGGCGCATGCACCACTTACTTAAGATATGGGTTTACTATATCTAAGGGACACTACACTTAAAACCTATAAGTCACCCCTATACCAGGCCTTGACAATCCTGAAGGCAGGGTGCTTGGTTCTAAGTGAGAGGGTGCCACTGCATAAGCAGGACACCCCTACAGCTTACGGAGTCCATTCTCCTGGGTTGTTAGTGCTGCAGCCATTTACGACATATAGAGTGTCATTATGCGACCGGGTGATGACCAACTCTAAAACGGCTGAAAGCAACCCTATTGTGTTTGGTGTCAAAAATTGTGGAATCATACCCCCCACCCCGGTAACCGGTGTGCGAGGTAGGATTCCACCCCTCAGAACCGAGCATTGTGAGGTCCATGGTGTTCCTGGAACCAGCCTTCTAGTCCCGGACAGCACAAAATGGTTGCTGCCGACCAGAGACACATTTCTGCCCTCCTGCAGCTGAGCCAAGCTCGAGCAGGGGAAGGCAGAACAATAGGCATCCTGTCACAGGGGGGTGTGACCACCTACCAGACAGGATTTAGTTTGTTAGGCCTGGGTGGGTGCGCTTGCCAGAAACCGAAAGTCTGCATGAGGGCCACATTTGGTGTCCCTGTGCATAGTCCAGTTCAAAAAAGTCCTGGGAGCCATTGGCTCCTGCTCTGGCTCGAAACTGGACAAAGGACATGGGAGTAACCCCCCCCCCCCTGTCCAAACCCCTCCCGTGAGCACAAAAGGGCTTACCTGGCTGTAGGACCCTAGATTCGACGTGGACAAGATTCTGAACAAGAAACCACTGACCTTCGACCGCCTGGACCCTCTGGACTTCGTTTGGGCCCGACTTCGTCTCCCTCTCCGTCCAAAGCATCGTCTGTGCCCGTGCACCACACAGGCTCTGTGTAGGACTTGGGGAGCATCAAGGACAACTGAAGATATCTCCCTTGGAGTGAAGGAGTCACTCCCCTGCAACCACAGGCACCACATCTCAACTGATCGGTCTGCTGCTCCTGAGCTCCTACGGACTCCGAAGGCTCTAACAACACAGGAGGTGGGTTTCCAAGTCCCTCGAAGTCCGAGCTGCCCTCTCACCAAGTTTGAGGTCAGAATCCCTCGTGGGGGCTGCAATACCCGTACCCCTGTGCACCAAGTACTGTTGCAAGTGCATATGCTTGTTGGCGTTTCCAAAACAAGTGCACTAGGCTCCGAGTAGCCCCAGCCTTTGGCACCATTGCCACCAAAGAACTTCGGCCTCCTCGCACCGAGTGCTCCGTGGGCTGTTGCTTTGTGAAACTGCTCGAGGTCCCCTCGCGACTCCTGTGCCTCCGGCCTGTGGGTCCTCTTGAGGGTCAACTTTGCTTTTCTTGGGCTCCCCTGGTTGCTCCAGGCCTGCCCTGACTCCCCTGTGCTTGGTGAATTTGCTGGACCTTGCTGGTCCGAACCGTAACCTTCTTCGACCTTCTGCATGGATTGCCGTTGCCAAGGCTTGTTGGTGCTCCAGCCGGCCACCGACCCCTCAGCACTCGACATCCTTCATGGGACAGCTCGTATCCGGTTCCTGGTCATCCTCAACGTCTCCTGGTCCGAGTGGCTGCAGAGTCAAGAACCGCCTCAACGCGCCTGAAGCACCCGACATCAGTGGGCATTCGTCTACCGAGCCCCTCGTCACTCCTGAGTGACTCAGACTCTGTCCCCTTTGCTTTCAGGTACTCTTCAACTAGAATCCACCTTTGGATGCCAACGGACACTTTTCTTCCTTCCAGCAGCGGCTCTTCTTCGAAGTCCTCCATTGAGTTCGACGGCGGTTTCCGATGCCACTTCAGCTCTATGCACCTGGCTTCCCTGGGATAGGTAACTCTGGTACTAGGGTATCCACGGGTGGGGTGGCTCTCCAACCTCCTAAGTTCCACGGGGTTTCTTCGAAGTCCACCTGGAAGGGTCCTTAAACTTTAAAACTTCAACCGCGACTCTCCCGCAGAATTGTACGTAGCACACGGTCGTGTTCCCACACTGCACCCGTCCTCCGTGGGGTCCCTACTTACTCACCTTGGGTGGTTCTTTGGGGTCCTAGCGATTCTACAACCTCTAGACACTGTCTCGACTCGAGTCGTGGTTCTTATACCACTATTTTAGTATATGGTCTGGTCTCCCCCTGGAGCCCACTGTGTATTAGTGCTATTTACTATTGTTTCTGTGCTACAATATCGTGTGCTTTGTGAGTATCCTCGTGTAGAGGGTACTGTGTCTTACTTAAAGAGTGTTATATCAATAAATACATATTTTTATAACTACTGTGTGGTTCTCCTTTTATTTAACCAATACTATAAGGTTGCATTCTGGTAAAACAAGCTGCTTAATATTCCTTCAAGACTAAGCCTGAAGGCTGCTGTCCACAGCTACCACTTGGATAGCTTTCTAAGGTTATCTTTGAACTCTTAAATCACCATAAGGGATGTTTGGACTGGTACAGGGTGCCCACTTTAATTAGTGGACAGCATATACCAGGCCAACTTTTCACATTACACCACACTGAGATTAAGCATAATAACGGGCACCACAGGCAAAGAATGCCCCCAATGCTCCCTAATAGATGCAGGATTCATACACATGGTGTGGGACTGTCTGACTATTTCAGCCTACTGACACCCGGTGACACAGGAACTAGAAGAAATAACATCGCCAAAGGCTTGTCTGCTTGACACCTGCCTTAAGAAGTCTCTACCCCAGATCGCCGACCCATAGAGTAGGCTCCAAGTTAATTGATCTGGGACTGGATTTAGCCAAAAGAGCGATCACTATGCACCAGCGGTCCCCAGATGGTCCATCACATAACAGATGGAAAGAAAAACTTATAAAGTGGGCCACTGCTGAGGAATCTGCATTGAGAATGGAAGAACAAAGCGGCCTATGAAAAAAGACCATTGCAACTGACTGGGCAACAGTCCTTGCCAACCTCAGCTGGCGGGAGGGAGAGTCACCCGAACCCCAATCACCCACACCTATCACCACACAGGCAGATACCGCACAATGAGCACAAGGCAGAGTACCTTAAATACTGACTGCATGACGGGGTGGGTGGGAACTGAGTGTAGTGCGAGGGAGAGATGCTGTATTACTGAGACAGATGGACATCAGCTAGTTAAGAGAAGTTAACAGTTAAATATTACTGTACTTAAATTATAACAACCAAACTTCTGAGAATAACACTGTGACAAATTGTATATGACCTAAGTACACTGCAAAGAGAGACAGCATGTTGAAAATGTAACCATTGTACAATACTGAATGTATTAATGGTTGAACTTCGGAGGCCCTGCTTGGCCAATCCAATGATCAGAAATGAAAATGCAGACTTTGATTGATCTTAAAGTTTTCACCACAGGAAAGCTAAAAATACTTTGAAAAACAAATCTGCCTTGAATACTTTAGCAGGGTATGGATCTAGAGGGGACCTGATGAAATAGTGTTAAGTTTGCAAGAACATAACATGGCCTCCTGTAGTGTAGTTCCTATTTCCCTGATAGGTTCTGCGCATTGGAATAACATACACTATAGGCTTGGCATAGGACTGAGGTCGGTATGCCCCTATCGCGTATATTAAACTTAATTACTGTGTACCAGCTAGCTCAGAGGCCACTAGAAACTTCTTGACAACAAGAAGGGAATAGCTTCTGGCAACCACATAACATAAAACCCTGATCCCTCAGGATCGTGGAAACAATATACTACTTTTCATTCAGTCACTCATCTCAGAGAAGTACATAGAAGAAACAGTTGGGTGTGTTTACAATAAAATTTATTGCACAGTTGTTATTCTAGTACTGGTAATATGTGCTGCAACAACTGTTGGACAGTAGCAGAGAAATATGGCCAGCAGTGCAGTTAAATAAAAATGCATGGTACAGTTTTACCATTGTGCAATAGTAATGAACACATACATGAAATACAGAATGCATTTAAGATAAAGCCTATACCCCTATGATGCCTAACTAGATGTACCTAAGTGTACCTAGCATGTGTGTAGGTCTTAGAGAGCCAAGAATCCCCCTAGGATTTAGTCTAACCCCATTACCTTAGTGGGACTTCATCCTGATCTCGAGCTGGACACCCCAGGCTGGGTGGATGGACCTCTGCTAGCTGGAGCTGTGGCATGACGCAGGTTGCAGCGTCTCAGGTCAGAGTGTCGGCATGGAAGTCTCGGTCCCCTCTGGTTTGCTTGGGCAAAGGGAGGTATATTTATACCCGATAGGTGCCTTGGAATGTTAGTATTGACGTAAAGTCGGTCAGAGGAAGACGTCAGGAATGAACCCTTAGGGAATAGTGGTTCATGCATATTTAATGAGTTCTTGGAGAAATCAATAATCCTGTGCTAGGGAAAATCCCAAGAGCTTAAGGGTCTGTTTCTAAGAACTCGTTGTGACGTAGGTTAGTCACTGTTGGACATGGAGATGACGTATTTAGGATGGACCTTCTTCTGCACCCAGAGCACACGTCAGATAAGGGACAGCCTCTGTTGCTCGTTATTGTGAAGGGAGGGCTAATGTAGGTGAAAGGGCCTTTAAGTGGGTGAAAGGGCCTGCCTGTCTTTGTGGCACGAAGGATTTGTGCCTCTGAAACGGCGCACCTATGTTAGGGCCTCAATCCAGCACATAACACTCCTTTATAGACGATAGAGGCATGTTACTGCAGGAATTCTTTCGTAGTAATTTCAAAGACAGGAGTAGCATGCCAAAGCAATTTCAATAAGGAAGGGCTAAAAAAGAAATGTATTAAATTAGAACGGCTAAACAAACAGGAAATCTCGGGATGGTGGGATGCCACCATGTTGAAAAAATATATAGAAAACAAACGTGTATCCAGAGGACTTAGAATAGTCAATTTCACGTTGTTTGATGATTTGGGTGAAGATTTGCTAAAACAATGGGAAGGGTTGTTGCACAACTCCTCATATAGTATGATGACAATCTTAATCAGACGTGCAGCACGTAGGAGCAAGACATTACTACAAGTAATTGAGGTCCTAGAATGGAAAATAAAAAATCTCAATATACCAGAATCAACAGAGAAAAATTACAAGATATTGAAAGATGTCCTAACCAGTCACCAATTGTTCATTGAAGACAAAAAATGAGGAAACTTAGACGAGATGATTCTGACTACAACAATGGAAGAATCTTTACATATGCTCGCAGGTTTGATAATGTTGAAAACCCCTTGTCTACACAGAACCAGAGCACTATGGAAAAAATCACTGAGATCTCCAACACTGAATCGGAACACAACTTCCTCTTATTTTTTCAAGAAGGCTCAAAGATTTCGAATTGACAAGTCCAGTTTCAGGAAACCAAGCAACACAGACATACAAGGAGGGGGAAAAAGGGGACAGAGAGGAGATCAGAAAGGAGGGAGGAGGAGGGGTGTGATAATACAAGCAGCCTCCAAAATGCAGAGAAACTGATCTCCATAAAAACAGATACCAATACTGACGAAACAAACATAGGAATTATGTGCTGACTGAGGCCGAAATACATTTTGCAAAAGGGCTTGAACTTCTGTTCCCCAAATTTGGGCAATTTTGTGCAGCTACATATAGATCTCTATAAGTACATTCATAAACTGAAACTAAGAAAGTTTTTCCACGAAAAACAAACAATTAGACCCCCAGGAAATTACTTCCAGTACCTCACTTTGTAACAGATCTATCAAAGATCTAGAAAACATACAACTTTTAATGTCCGTAAATGATGAGGGATTAGGTACTGTCAGTATGACACAGCTATGTTCAGAACTAGATATAAATCCACATCTCAACACAGACAGGGGTTTAAAACCTACACCAAAATTCGTTCCATCACTTCCTCCGGAAAACAGTATAGACCTTTTCAACAAACTAGTAAGTAGGAACCTATATGATCTAGAGGATAAGCAGTCACTTCCTCCGGAAAACAGTATAGACCTTTTCTACAAACTAGTAACTAGGAACCTATATGATCTAGAGCAGAGGTCTTCAAACTGGGGGGCGTGCCACCCTGGGGAAGCGTGGATGGGGTCCCAGGGGGCGCAAATGGCTCTGCAAGTACATGTAAATGAAGAAGGCCTGGAAGCGCGGCGATGTTTATGTGCCGCATTTCCAGGCTGTCTTCATTTACTTCGAGCCCTTGAAGTGAGTGAGAACTCTGATCAGAGCGCTGTGGGGGCGGGGGTCAGTGAGTGTGCTGGCAGTCAAACAGGCGGCTAAAAACACACAAAATCATTTGCAATGCAATAGGTTTCGCATTTGTGAGTGTTAGAGCTAAGCACTCCTGAAATCATCTCATAAGTCCCGCCCCCTGCGCCCAGCCATGTCCCTCCCGCTCCCCCAACACTTGCCATAAAGTTTTGGAGGGGGGCCCGACTTCAAAACATTTTGCTTAGGGCGGGCTCAGAGCAAAAACGTTTGAAGACCTCTGATCTAGAGGATAAGCAGAAGAAGGTTCAGAACAACATAAGCTATAAATGTTGTGTGGAGGAGAACAAGGCCTTCAAAGGCCTTGCCTCTACCTCTAATATTGTGATAAAAGAAGCAGATGAAGGCGGTAACATTGTGGTGATGGATAAAAAAGACTATTTAGCAGAAATAGCCTGCCAACTATCTGATACAAGGGCATACATGAAACTGGAGTCGAATCCACTTAAGAGTATAACACACTTAGCTACAGGAGAAACTGACTGCATGGAGGGACGCCTGTCTGATCAATGACCTTGAATACAGATATATTTTTAACCCTACTCCTTTTGCCCTATGTATATATGATCTTTCAGACATTCATAAATACGGCAAACTTCCACCCAGGAGACCCATTATTGCTGGAATTGGATCGCCAACAGAAAGACAGTCTGAATATATCAACCAATTGTACAGAACTTATCTGCATATATATAAGTTACACAGGACCTATTGAACAAATTGATGGGCATTGTGTGGTCAAATGAATTAACATTAGCCACATTAGACGTCACAGCCAAATATACCAGCATACTGAGAGAAAGGTATGCAAGCTATCAACATTTTTTGAGCCAAAGGGATGCAACCTTATTGGAGTATAATGATATGCTCATGCAGATGATTACACTAACTCTGGACAGTAATGTTTTTTCACAACTGTGAATGCCAGGGGGTGGCCATGGGTTTAGAATTTTCACCACCATTTGTGAACCTTTACATGGGCTATTTCAAGCAATTACACATCTGGACTAATGGACCACCAAATTCAACAGGGCATATACTATATTGGGGCAGGTACATAAATGCCATCATCCTTATATGGACAGGAAGTGAATTGTCCTTAAAAGTCTTTTTCACATATTTAAGTTATAATTACTACAACATTCAATTTACTACTAACTACAGCAAGACAATGATATTTTTAGATTTTACATTGTACAGTCAGAATGACCATCTACATTCTACACTTTACCCCAAACCGACGCATGTAATTCAGTACTTCATGCAGACGGTGCACATCCAAATTCAGATGTTCAGGCTATCCCACCGGGTTAGATGACCAGACTCAGGTGAAACTGTAGTCAGGATGACAAGTTCTTAGAAGAATTGTAAAATATGGAGAACAGATTTAGGGCAAGGGGCTGATCCCCGGAACTCCTGGGAATTGCCACACATAAGATCATGATTAAAAAACAGACAGAACGAAGGGCGTGGCTTGGAAAGCCAACATGGCGGACGCAGCCTAGACGGGCTCCGCGCGTCCACGCCAAAATCCGCTATTAATCCTGCCATAATCCTACTCAGAGCTGCTCCGTCCACGAGGATTGTGCCCCTGATCGTGGGGGGCGCCTCGTTCACCGAGGAGCGGTGTCTGGCGGGTGAGCTCGGGCAAGGTGCCGGCGAGTCCCCCTTCCGGCGCGCGGGCTGCCGCGTGGAGCCGTTGTGGCGGAGTCCGGGACCAAGACCGGGTTTGAAAGTGCGCTGTGTAGCTGCAAACAGGGCGACCTGACACCCGGCGCCCCTGAGAGCAGGGACCGGCTGGAGATTCGGCAGAGCGACGGAGAGAGCCGGCCCCTCCCCCCCGCTCGGGGCTCTGTCATCGGCCGCCATTGCCGGCGGGACGCCGTGGCTGGGGTCTTCCTGCGAGGCTCTGCATACAGGGCCATAGACACATACCAGTGGCCGAGCCGTGGGGGCTGATGTCGCCGCGTGTGATCCCGGCACTCAGATCCAGGAAGCGCCTCTCTGCGAGGGCATCGCGGCCATCACGTTGACAGCGGCCGCCGGAGCAGAACACGCCGGAGGTGACCGGGGCTGGGCCGCAGCCCTCTGAGGTGAGCGCTTCGTGGTGGCGCAGGACTACGGTGAGGCCCGGAGACCCCCGTCGCCTGCCCACCATTGGCCTCTCGCCCATGCCTCGCTGGTGGCACATCCTGCCCACCCCCCCACCCCCTAGACTGCAAGGACATCGCGGTCGCGGGTAGGCCTGTGCCGGGGCCTTCCAGCTGAACATTACTAATTGATCCCCTGGCACGGCCCACCGCATCCTCACGTCACCCCGGGGGGGGGGGGGCGCCTGAACATTGGTGTGGCTCTGCTGCTGCCTGGCCGACTGCTGTAGCTTCGACCAGCCTGTTTTCCCTCGTGAGCCGCGCCTGGCTGGTGCGGGCCTGGAGTAGAGCCTGATGGGAGGGCGCAGTCTGCGGTGAGGATCGTCCCTGTGGACCGCATCATCGCTGGGGTGCGCGGCGCCGCCTGGCTTGTGGCCCCCTTTTCGGTCAACGATCTGCACGAAGAGACCGTCGCGCCTTGCGTGGTGAGGTGGGCCTGACCCCTTCCAGGCGGGCGCGCATTGAGGAGGTACGGGTGCGAGGTGGCGGACTTCCAGTGGACTGTGCCCTGTCGGGCCGGCGGCCCCCCCGATTGAGACTTTCGTACTGAGGCTTTCCGAGATCCAGAAGACCTGCTCTTGCATTACGGCAGCCCCTCTCTAGGCGCGCCTACGGCCCTGGGACGACGGCGTGCCCACCCGAGCGGCTGTGACCACCTCGACCTCCTACACGATGGGCAGGGACAGGCCTGGTGGTGCTGGTCCCAAACAGGGCACCCTGGATCAGTTCACTGCACCCACTGGGAGCTCCACGGGCGGTGAGGGGACGAGCTCACCACCCGATAATGCGGCCCTCCTAGCGGCGATTAACAACGCCAGAGACATGTTGGACGCCAAGATTGGTGCGGTGGGGTCGGAGGTGTCATTTCTGCGCCAGGATCTCCGTAAGGCCGTAGATCGCATCACAGAGGCGGAGACGAGGGTCTCAACAGTAGAAGACACAGTGTCCACCCTCCATAAAAAAGTCAATAAACTTACTGTGGTGTCAAAAGAGCTGGCCTCCAGGGTGTAAGACGCAGAGGGCCGGGCGCGACGCAATAATCTGCGCTTTGTGGGCCTGCCGGAGGGGTGCGAGGGTGCCTCTATGACCCGCTTCATCACTGAGTGGCTCACTAACCTCATGCCTAAGGACATGCTATCTTCCTGCTTTGTGGTGGAGCGCGCTCACCGGGCCCTGACTCAAAAACCTCCTCCTGGTGAAAACCCCAGACCAGTTATCGCCAAGATATTGAACTACGCCGACCGGGATGCCATCCTGCGATATGCCAGGATACACAAAGACCACATTCAACACGAGTCAAGGTCAATATTGGTGTTCCCGGACTATACTCGCTTAGTCCAGCAACAACGCCAGTCCTTCTCGGCTGCAAAACGCAAGCTGCGTGACATGAACCTACAATATATGCTTTTATATCCGGCCCGGATGAGAGTGATCTTTAACTCTAAATCGTTTTTCTTTGACACCCCGGAGGCCGTCTTCGCCTGGGCCGAGGAGCGCCCACGACTCCGGCCAGGCTCACCGCCGTCACAGGACTCGGACTCCTCACGCGAATCGCGACAAAATAGGTCCCTCCGGGCCAAATCCAAGAGAAGGCATGGCTCCGGATCCGACAGACTGTCAACGAGCCCAGAGCGGCCCCCCTGAGCTGCTCGACGCACCGCTGGCTGCCAACAGCAAGTAGACATAGATCGTGGTTTATTAAAGACTCTCCGAATGCATTTTCCTCTGAGTGGGTGTGGATGTTAGGCCATGAGACTTCCAGGCCAAAGATTCTCTTGGTCCCCCCTAGTTCCTTATGTTTTTTGGGTGGGTTGGGTACTCTTGGTGTGGGGGCTCGGGGTTCCCCTGTTGGGGGCCTGGTGTGCTTCATGCCGCGACAGATGCTCCTAGTTCACGGCAGTGTCGGGTGGGGGGTGGTGGGACGTTAGGGAAATGTAATGTTAGATTGTGTTATATGTTATCTGCAGACATGCTTCTTGGATTTCGATCTCTCCGTTGCTACGTTTTTGGTGACCTAGGTTAATGGCACCAGGTGATGCAACCCCTCTTGGGGACCTTACAGTGGTTTCCTGGAATGTCCGGGGTCTTCAGAATAAGGTAAAGCGGGGCGCTGTCCTGCGTCAAGCTAAGAGGTATGGGGCGGATATCCTCCTATTGCAGGAAACCCACCTTTTAGGCACCAAGGCCCCATGCCTGGCCCAGTTTGGTTTCCATCACATTTATCACGCGTGGTTCACCAGGGGCTCCCGGGGGGTGGCCATTTTAATACATCGCAGGGTCCAGTTCCAACACATAGCTCACACGATAGATCCCGGGCGCAGATTCCTCTGCGTCACGTGTACACTGCATGGCGAACGGATTATTATTGGAAATATATATTCCCCCCCGTGCTGGGAACGGCTTTCATAGACAAGATTACAGGTGTCTGGGGGGACCTCCATGAGGGTTTGACACTTCTGGGGGGCGACTGGAACGACACGATGGGGCCACTGGACCGGCAACGCAGTACAGACCCTCAACCGTCACTAGGTCCCACCAAATTGGGCTCTCTGGCATCCACTCTGGGTTGGGCAGATGTTTGGCGGGAATATCACCCCTCAGAGCAGGGCTACACATATCTATCTTCATTTCATGGGTCACAATCCCGATTAGATTATTTTTTCGTCTCTCGCATATTCCTTCACCGTTTCTCACAAGTAACTCATCACCCTCGCGGGCTCTCCGACCACTCCCCGGTTGCTCTGCAGTTTCACACGCGATCTCGCAAACCCCCCTTTCGCTGGCGTATGTCTCCCTGGCACCTCCGGTGTCCAGACTACCAGGATATGCTCCGCACAGCCATCTCCACGTATTTGGATTCCAATGGCCCCTCCGCCCCATCCCGATGTATTCTGTGGGAAGCCCTTAATCCTACCATTCGAGGCGCCGAGATCAGCTATCGCACCAATGAAAAACTCGTACGACGGGAGCAATTGGCGGCCCTAGAGTCGCGCCAGACGGCCCTCGCACTGCAGCTTAACAGGGACCCTAGCCCCGTTATACGGTGTAACCTGTTACAGGCGCAACAAGAACTACAGCAGTATCTAATGGGGGAGGCCAAAGAAATCTGGGAGGCTTCGCAACACCGGGTTTATCAGTGAGGAGACAAATCGAGTAGAATGCTCCACCGGCTTTGTCAGGCGGATAAATCTCCAGCGATGGTTCCCACCATCCGCGGCACAGACGGGTCCCTGTGTACATCACCGGAGGGTGTAGCCAGAGAATTTGCGCGGTAATTCACGGCCCTATACGCCAGACATGAACAGATCTCGGCCGATCTAATTGCGGAATTCCTCAGAGATATCCCACCTCGGAAGCTTCCGGACCAACTACGCGAACAATTGGAGGCCCGATTACGGTGGACGAGCTGACTTGAGCTCTTAATGCGCTTCACCCGGGGCGGGCCCCTGGTCCCAATGGATTCCCTATGGAATTCCTACGGCCGAATATACACCTCTTAGGCCCCCACCTGTTGGCGGCGATCCAGGAGGCCGAGGACTCCACCATATTGCCCCAAGATTGGCGACACGCGAAAATAGTTCTTTTCCTTAAGCCCGGTCGCCCCCCGGAAGACCCCTCCTCCTACCGCCCCATTTCCCTCAATTTTGAGCCTAAGCTGTTAGGGAAGGTCCTCGCCGACCGCCTTCGTGCGTGTGTCTCGGATCTGATCCATCCCGACCAGTCGGGATTCATGCCCCAGAGAGCCACCCGTCATAATATTTGGAGGGTGCATAACGCTTTAGCGGCTGCCCCAGCGCTGGGTTGGCCGGCGGCCATGCTATTGGCCGATATAGATAAAGCTTTCGACTCCCTCAGTTGGGTATACCTCTTTCAATTGCTTGAGGCAATTAACTTCGGACCATGATTCATTGCATATATACGCCTACTTTGTACAGACTTAACGGCGTCGGTACGAATAGCTGGGCATCGCTCACCCCCCTTCTCTATCCAAAGAGGCACTAGGCAGGGCTGCCCCCTGTCCCCATTATTGTTCGCCCTTGCGGTTGAGCCCTTGGCAGTGTGGGTTAGAAATGACCCGGTTCTCCGGGGCTTTGAATGGTCGCAGTCGCGCTCGGACCGTATTGCGTTGTACGCGGACGATGTCCTATTTTTCATTACGGACCCTTGGTTCTCTGGGCCCCGCATTCTGCAAATCCTCAGGGTATTCGGGGAAACTACTGGCTTGCACACGAACCCCGCAAAATCCGTACTGTTTCCAGTGTGCGGCCATCAAGGCCGCGATGCTTGGGCATCGCAGCTATCCCACGCGAGCGAATGGTTTTAAATATCTCCAGCATCTTTGTGTCACCATGCCCCAAAACCTCCTGGGCGCATAATATCACTCCACTGCTTGCAGGCCTCAATAGTGAAACTGCAGTGTGGTCCTCCCTTCCCTTGTCCTATATATGGACGCTCGGCCATCTTCAAGATGGTCTCGCTGCCCCGGATTTTATATCGCCTCCAAAATTTCCCTTATCCTATTCCGCACTCCTGGTTCGCGCAGGTCAATGCCATACAAAACAAATTTCTTTGGAACGGTGGTGCGGTCAGGGTCGCTCTTCGCACATGGGTGCAATCCACCTACTGCGGGGGCATTGCAGCGGCGGACATCTATTCATATTATGTGGCATCGCATATACTCGTGGTAAACGAGTGGTGGTACAACTCCCCCATGGACCCGGCATACGCGAATGAGCATGCGGCAATGGAACGGACCCCCCTCCTCCATCTCCTTTATAGCGCCACGCGCCTAGATTTTATGCCTCCCAGCAGGTAAAGTCGTAATACTGCTATGGCGGGCCAAAGTCCGACAGATGGGTTGGAACGGAAAGCTCACCCGGGCAACCCCACTGTGGCAGGTGCACGTACCTCTGTCCGGTGGCCGCCTAGAGGGGTTCCGTGGATGGGACCTGGTGGGGATATCGACCCTCGGCGATGTGATGCGGGGCACTACCTTGAAATCCTACCAGCAACTACAAGCGGAGTATACATTGCACAAAACACAATTCTAGCAAATTCCTCCAACTCCATGATGCATTCACCCCCCCTTATCCGCGCGCTAGAGACACTTCCAGAATTCCATCCATTAGAGGGCCGTCTGCTGATGGGAGATTTAGGCCTCCACAAGATCAAGCAAATATATCAGACCTTAACGACCCACACCCAGACAACACTCGACAAGACGCGACTGGCGTGGGAAGCCGACATCCCTGACTTGACGGACGACGACTGGGCCGAGGCCATTGCTAGCCCGCGGGGTGCGGCGGTCTCTACAAGATACCGCCTGATACAGTTTAAATATTTGCACCGGGTTTACTATACACGGACTAGACTGGCAGATGGGAGTGATCCAATCCTCCGCATGTCTGCGGTGTGACCGAGAGGAGGGGACGTTCTTGCACACAGTTTGGAGTTGCACAGCGCTGCAACCCTTTTGGCGCAGAATTAGGTCCTGCCTCCAGGAGGTACTAGCATGGGAACTCCCGCTTGACCCGCGACTTTTTCTCCTACACAGCACGGACGACATTGGGGGCAATATATATAAGCAACATTTACTGTTTTTAGCTCTCACTATTGCCAAGAGAGACATAGCGCAATGTTGGAAAGGGACGTCTCCCCCGATGCTGGGTAAATGGAAGACCGAAAGGGATAGATGTATGGGGGCCGAAATGGCAGTATTTTTAGCTCGCGGCTGCCCCGTTAAACATAGGAAAATTTGGACCCGATGGGCGACATATCGAGGAATCGAGCTTCCCCCATTGCCGCCTACGGACCCCTGATTGGTGCCCCGTTTCTAATGTATATTATTTGGACTATCCCGCACTGGTGGATAATGGACCCTCTGCTAATTTATCATGTACTCAAGTCTTGAGATCTAGCAATGTCTGCAAACTGTTTGAGTTATACCTCCTGCATGTTCGGCAGGCGTTAGAATTTGGTCAAAATGCTGGAATTATCGTGATATTAAGTCATTTTCTCCTACAGGTCATTGTAGGGTTGACGCCCGTCTTTCCAACGGAAAAACAAATAAAATTTGTTGTTAAAAAAAAAAAAAACAGACAGAACATGCTAAAAATGAATTCTAAACATTTGGCAAAAAGCAGGACAATGAATAAATCTCTTTTATTACTCCTTACAGTAGCCAAAGCCATAAACTACACAGGATTAATAAAAAAAAACACTGACATGTCTTAACTGTAGATGCTACAGTCATGAAAGTCCTTAATAACCTTCAGAGACAAGGTCTGCCAAAGCTTCATGCAACCTTCCAATACACAATTGAGCACAACATGGTTGGCTCATCGGTTACATGGCTTTCTCAAGTGTGGTAATTGTATTGTGTGCAGATATGTGGTTGACAAATTGAAATATTCTGTTACAACACCTATGTGGAACATAGCAATATGGAATTTATTAATTATAACACCAAATATGTGGTGTATTGTATTATATGTAAATGTAAAGAGATATACATAGGCAGCACTATCATTACCCTCAAAGAACGTTTACAAGAACATATACGTGCTATCAGAAATGGGAATACAACTTATCCCATTGCGAGACACTATATGACTGCACACAACCTTAATGATATTCTGGATCTGAGATTTCATGCAATAGCACAGGTGAAACCACACCCATGAGGCTTGAACAGAGAGCTGGCTCTCAGAAGGTTGGAAGCAAACGGGATTATCAAACTTAGGGCAGTGGACCACAGTCTGAGCCAGGACAGGGAACTCCATGTATTCCTTTAATGTTGTCTTCGGAAAAGTGTATACAACACAGTGACCTTATCATATATATATTATATCAGGTATTTATATGGAGATTTCTTTCGCTCAACTATGCAAACCTTCTTAAGTGCAATCACCTTTTATGCTGAATACCTATATATGGAATATATATGCACCATCATACTACATGTGTTAACTGCTATAATACCTATATGGTGAGACCTGTTCTGAAGTGACTGAATAGACATGAATGGTATACTAAGTATCACTCTTGCATTTGTCTATACCTTTATATGATGTAAAGTATATGGCTAATAGTATCATTGTACAAAGGACCGCTCACATATTGAGGTATAAATACAGATAATATAGAAACGAATCAAGGATATATAGACACCACATGTTGCTTGAATTTCTATCTTCTATATGTTACTGGGGCCTAATCTAATGCCTAATATCTCTGGAGCACATATGTATGTCATTGCTTTATCACAGTGCTCCTTACACCTTTCTCACACCTAAATGACCGGCGCTTTTACACCCAGAGACTTAACATTTTAGAGAGGTTAGCACAGTCCTCTCACGAGCTTTATGGAGCACATTGATCTTAAGCAACCAAGACGCTCAGGTGCATTCCACCCACATTTCATTTTGTGAAGGCCAAGACAGAGGTAAACTCTGAGAATCTTTTCTCTTATTCAAACTATGTAGACGGCGGGAACATAAACCAACAAATCCTTGTGGCTTTCAATAACTTCATCATACTCTTACGGGGAGGGTTTTAAAAAAAAAAGTTTTGGAGAATCTTTCTTTTAAGTAAAGTATGTTTACAGTGGGAGCACAAACAAACAGAGCTCTGTGACTTTTAACAATCTTCTCTCACTATTGTCAGGAAGGACTTAAATAAAGGGGTAGGTGTACAGAGTAAATAAATGTGCATGCAACGTATAATAAAATGCAGGTCTCGAACTAGATGGCCTTACAAATCCCATTGCTTGTAAATTTTTATTTTTAATTTAGAGTTCTCAAAGAAATGTAATCCCAATGTGGCTTTGTTTTATACGGATAAGAAATAAGACACGAGTGATACACATTAACTCAAATCATCTTACTAACTTATTTCTGTGGCAGAGAATAATTATAGTCATTTGAGGCAACTGCCTTGCTGTTTTTATCCCTATTTACCCCCAGTGATTGTGTGGGGTGAGTTCTATCAGAACAAGCTGTGACAAATTACTCATTTCACCAATGAGTCTTAAATCAACAATTTTGATGACAACTAATTCATTTTACAGCTTATCGTGGCTCTCTACACCAGTGTCGCCCTTGACTGAATAGCAACACCACTTCTTTGTGTGGTCAGTTTTGACATAACATTTTACCTGGGATGTTGAGGATATTTTAGTGATAATACATTTACTACTCCTAATTTTGGTTTAAAGTTTATTAATATTGCTGATAAACAGATGCAGACAATTACATTTGTTATTAGCAAAGAATCCAACAGTCCAATAGGCCACAGGAGAGGTGGGTCCCTTATTACCCTTTTTCTCCATAAACAAATTAATTGTTGGACATGGAACCCCCCTATTT
Organism: Calotriton arnoldi; assembly: GCA_963921515.1. NCBI lineage: Eukaryota > Metazoa > Chordata > Amphibia > Caudata > Salamandridae > Calotriton > Calotriton arnoldi. The sequence goes on from CAWUFW010014741.1 coordinate 262,209, forward strand.
TCCTTACAGATCATCAAGAAGAAACTTGTACTCTAGCACCTATAATGTCTTACTTCATCTATTATTGTTAGAGGAATAAGAAATAGTTTGTAGTTACACAATGAGTCCGTTAGTGAGGATTACCAACTAAAGAAACTCTTATTCATTTTCCTTTTTAGTATCAGCACACAACTCAGCTAAATTCTTTAGGACCAAATCATGTTCTAAAATTTAGTGAACCACTTTCCATTTCGAACCATAATAATCTTGGGTCACAATTACTTTTTTTTACTCTTCACGGATTTATTTAGTATGCATTAGAGGATATTCTATTCTGTTTGGGTCACACTTCCTTTACTCTCTGGAGCAAGTTTCATCATCTCAGTTCATTTTTGCCCCAGAACACGGGTGCTCAATCACAGATACAACCTATAAACAAAGCATGGTATTTTTCCTTTTTCTTTTTACATTTTGACTGTCCTGTCAGGTAGTGTTCTAATAGTGCTGTAGTACTTGGCATGCGCAAGGTGCATTATAAGTCTGCTATGGCGGTCTCTCTCTAATTCACTTTTAACTTCTGCTTGTAACATCAACAGCACACAATGCATAGAACTCATGTATGAAATGAGCAGACTTCATATGTAAGGTTGGTGTCACGCTGTTTTCATATTTGTTTACTACACATAGTCTTGAAAAAGTCCCATTGGGGACAAAATATATGTCGGCTGATGATCATGTACTTGGTGCGAAGCGTGTAAACACAATAAAGATGACAAAAATATATCACATGACCTCGGACTTATGGACTGACATTTCTGCTTATTTCTCCTCAAACAGTATCATTTAAACAAATTGTTGGAGAGCTCAACTATATTGTTTTATGATTTGTTGGATAGTTGTAAGACAGAAACATTATTGTCTGGAAACAACTTAGGGGCTTTGTGATCTTGTCCTAGAAAACAATCAGAAAGATGAGAGCAGAACTGCTGAGTAGAAGCCACAGAGGTGGTAGCTGCAGCAGGATGAGCAAAAGCATTAATATGTAGAGAAAATATCTCGGAGGGAAATTTTGCGGATGAAATTTGCTCACCATAGTGCTTTCCTCTAGAGCAGAGGTCTTCAATCTGAGGGGCGTGAGCCCCAGGGAGACCGTGGAGTCTTGGGAAGGGGGGCAAGCATTTCCCAACCTACTTGTGCCTGGAGTCCAAAACGTTTGCTCTTCATTTTGGAAAAAGATAACCGCCCCGGAACGGTCAATTCTGATCATTAAAATGCTTCAGTTGAAGTTTCATTAATTGAGTCCCCTGTGCTGTGAAAAGCCTTCGTGCCAGGGTGCCTGCTTGCCTGAATAAAATGCAAATGTGAGCTAATCTGCAAGTGTAAAGGGTGCTTAGGAACCGGTTTAGCTTTAATTGTTCGAATCACTAGAAGCTTTGTGATTTGTTTTTTTGTGTGGTAGTGCAAAGAGTTAACAGCTGGGAAGTGTCAGATTTTAATCGTAATTGTATTTAGACAGCCCTTAGTACCCCCAAGAAGGTGTTGAAGGGACAGTTATGTAAAAAAATGTCATCACATAGCTCAGGTATTACTAAGATATACATTTTGGAAGCACCACTTTATCATAAACCTATTTGCACATTTTCTAGCTGTCTATCTTTTACTGTGTGTAATGCAGGCATAATATAATGACTTACATATTCACAGCGCTTTCTGTCAAAGGCTGTGTCTGGCTCCGCCTTTCAAATAATACAGAATCTCCCACAAGGTGGCTCAAACACAGCGAAGCAAAACGTAAAACACAACACCACCTAGAAAAGGGTTTCAATTTACAAAATGCAAAGACTCTTTAGAATAAGCCTTGGGGTTTTATTTATGCAATGCTCTCTAACAGAAAGGCTTTCCCAGATGCCAAATGAACCACATTCATAAGAAAGATATATATTTATATGCAAGCAATGATAACACACTTGGTAAATGCAACAGTTAAATGCATGAATAATACTAATGAATAAACAAGCAGCAAATAATATGAGATAACACTCAAGAAAATATACTGGACGTCTAGCAGAAAGATATATACACTAAATACATCAAATGATTACTTTGGATGTGCACCTCACTCATTCACACATCACAAAGAAAACACCTCAAATGACCACAGCCACTGGAACCACGCATCACAATGGCACTAGTCAGAAACAAATCACCTCACCCGATCGTTCACTCAACATCCTTGCTAACTCAAGCTGGGGGGCCCGTTCACAGCTGGGCTTGGACTCTCGACCAGGACTCCGGTTCCGTTCGTCTTACAGCAGTACGTCTACTCTGTAAGTGAGCTCCCACCTTGGCTGTCAACAACCCTCAGCTTTATAGTCTCAAAAACACACTAGAAGGTTCGGAAGTCTTCCCCTCTGCGCCAAGGAAACTTACTGGAACTGGCCAGCTTCCAGGCAAGCATTCCACGGCAGGAAGGAGTTCCCACTTTCCCTCTACATTCTCACATGTTCCAGCCTTTATCTTAACGAAGCTTACGAAAGCCTTCCAGGGTACATTAAACAATCTCTCACAAAAACAATCCTTGAACGTGATTAACCCAAACAACTTGCAAGCCTGTCTGTGCGCGCAGAAAAGCTCAAGTAAGGCAGAGTCAGAATTCAGGATGACATGAGGCCATGTCAAAGCCAATAGTAAGAACTTCATAATCCTTGCCAATGTACAACACAATGCACATTTGTGCACCACTGCTCATAACACTGCACTTCGAAACCAAACAGTACATTCCACACCTCTCTCTCTCTCATGCTTTCAAATGCACATCCCACATGTTCTGTTCTTGGCAAGGCTATTCTACTGTGACAGCTCCCACTGTAAGACTGCAAGATTACAAGAACAAAACCTTCAATAGAAACAAGGCATATGCAGGACGTCGTACATTCATGCTAGGATAAAATAACACACTAAAGTCAATTACAATGATGGTAGTCAAAGGTCATCACGTGGTGTCAGAGCACAAGAGAGCCTCTAGCACTACAGGCTGTGACCTTGTAGCACTAAAAATACACAAGTCACTATTCTCCACTGCACCAAACAAGATTTAATTCTGCGGCTCCCTGGTTACATCCAGACCTTTGTAGTGCATTAACTAATAGAGGTTTTATAATGTACTACAGTGCATTTCCCACATATTAACTTTTTTAATTTCTTTTTCTTTTTCATTTAGGCTGGACATTATATTATACGTAGCTACTTGATGGTTAAAGACCTAAAAAACGTACTTAATATTTTGGGGCTTATTTATGACAGGCTGGTGCCGCAAGAGAATCACTTGTTTTTGGCGCTCTGGCAGCGCAAGTGTCTCAACTATACCTATGAGGCGGTGCACAGTCACCGTGCATGGCTTTGCATGGCCTCATAGATAAAGAGTAAGACAAAGCAGCGCAAGTCACTGCGTTGCCTTACTCTGCGTCAAGGAGGCGTTCCATGGGAGTTGTGTGGGTGTTCTCACGCAACACCCATGGATTTTGATGCTGTCTCAGAATACAAAATTACGTAAACCTGGGTCAGAGCCAAAACCTTACACTTCCCCAGCAGAGGCGTAATGAGGTGAAATGTTTTCATTTCTCCTCGTTTTTTCCTCTTTCCATGTGTGCCTCATTCTGCTCCTCACATAGCAAGAGGAAAACACCTCTCTGGATTGTTTTTGTGAAGGAAGGTACCCCTTCCTGCACAAAAAGAATCCTGCCTACATTGGTGCTAGGCAGCAATTTGTGCACCAACGCAAGGGGAAAGGACAGGAATGCACCCAATTTCATAAATACGGTGCATTCCTGCCCTTTCACATTAGCATAGGGCAGCGCAGCAAGAAGACTTGCGGAGCTGCCCTACACCAATTCCTCATAAATGAGGCCCCTTGTTTTTAGATAACCTTTGACCATGTCCCCACGTTCACGGACTGTTGGTTTGCTAAACACTGTTTAATATTATTTCCCCACAGTAAAAATTATTTGCTGTGGGAATTGGGGGGGTTTGTGGTTGGCGATAGTTGTCGATGATGAGGAGTACCAGGTTCTATAAATTCTGGTTGGGAGAGGGTCCTTACACCTAAAAAAAAATTGACAAGGAGGTCTCAGCATCAAAAGGTTTGAAGACCTCTCCTCTAGAGTGTTATACAAGTTTTTATGTGTATGCAACTCATTTTTTTGTTCTGCAGAATTAAATGCATGTCTCCATTGTCTTCTGATATTTCTTGTCCTTTAGCTAAAGAAAGATTTTCTGCATACCAATGGGCATAAGGCGTTGGCCTATGGTGCTTCCTAGATTTTAATGGAATGATTGCATCTAATGTATACTATATCCAATTATTAAAAAGGCCAAAGTTAGGGTTAACATGATGAGTAGGCATTTTCATTTCTAAGATAGATGCAAAATTAGAAATATCTAATTTAGATGACAGGCCATAAAGTTATTTTCCCTGATTGGGAGGATTCTTTTTAGATGCAATGGGCCTGCTAATAGAAAAGAAAATTGCCTTCTAATCAGACCATGTCAGCGCTAGTGTGGTTAATAACTGAATTAAGGAATGGTGAGAAAATATTAGATTGATGGTAGGCCAAACTAAACGGCTGGGCCCAAGTATGGGGAGAGGATGTGGTGTAATGGCCAGAGCTGCCGATTTGGAACTGGGGAACCAGGTTAGAGTCTCGGCGTCGGCTCAACAACCTGTGACTGGGCAAATCATTTAATCTTTTCATGCCTAAAAAACACAAAAATGAATGTGTGCTTGTGTAATGTAAATCGTGCTCATGTAAAGTGCTCCAATATTTTCGGGTCGAGTTCGGGCACTAAAAAACTGCAAAAAAATATATATATAATTATAAATATACATATGTATTACGGTGTGAGCAAAGTATCTCTTAAGCAACTGCATCTATTTCATCGCAGGCTTGTAAGTTGGAACCACCAATAACAATTGTGCTGCCAGTGTCAAGACAAATAGTAGAAATTGAGTCAGAAGTAAGAAATCCCCTGCCAGATTCGGAGATCTATATCCCCTAAAGGAGTAATTAGGGCTGATGGTTATTGTCACTGGTAAAGTTTCCATGCCCTTCATCTGGCCCAACCCAAAAAGTTGAAACAGAAAAAATTGTTTTAAAGATAACTATAGTGCGGCCTCCTGGATGTAGGGGGTGGTCAAGCTGCTTAAAGTAAGGCTTGAGGGGTCTGCTAGTGTAATAACTAGGGCCGAGTCCTCCTTCACCCAGGTTTTAGTAGTGAAAGCTACACACAAATTGTTACTGAGTAAAAGATTTGTGACTTCGGTACAGGGTTTAACAAGTGAACTTGTGTTTATGAGACCACTCTTTAAATGTGATTGCGCCGTCATTATTAAATTCCAATCTAGGACGAGCAGTCTCAGGAATTTTAGGTCCATGTTGAAAAATGGATCCTGAAAGGAGGGCTCAGAAGAGAGAAACAAGCATTGGCATAGCCAATAGGTCTCGCCTTTCGGACCTTTTAAGTGTTTAGCTAGAGCAATTGGCTTTGCCAATGTGTTAACGTTATGTTGTGGAGCAGTGTGGCTGCTGTTTAGCATGCTAAAAGTTATAATAAATTTTTTTTTATAAGCATTTCTGTTTCCAACTAAGGCATAACGTTTGTACAGTTGATAACTGTGCTTGTTGTGACTTTGTCCATATGTTTTGTTGTAGATTTGTGTTTGTTGCTATGTAGTTTAGCTAAAGGTTTTTGGTGTAAAGGGGTGGTGAATGAAGGTTAGTAAAACGAAATAGTGTTGTGCTATTGGCGTTGTAAATGTTTTGTTTTTTTAACTTATGTGTTTTGGAGTGGAGTGGATTCATGTTGTGTGTAGTGGACTTATGTGGTATGTTGTGCAGTTATGTGGAATTTAGTGTGTAGGAATTATGTGGAGTGGGATTGTTTGTTATAGAGAGTAACTATGTGGCATGGTATTTTGTGTTCTGAAATGTTATGTAGTGGAGTTTGATTATTGTAATTGTTATTGCATTTATATAGCACTTATTACCCCTGACGAGGTGTCGAAGCGCTTTTTTGAGAATAGCACGCTACTCCGGAACCCATAAAGGATTAGTGTTGAATTAGTATAGTGAAATATGAATGTAATTTGAGTGGTGGATATTAGTCAGTGATTTGGATTGTGAAGGATAGAGGAGGGATAGAAGAGGGAAAAAGGTTTGCATTTATATAGCGCTTGTTACCCTTGATGGGGTGTTGAAGCGCTTTTAGGGAGTAGCACGTTACTCCGGAACCCATAAAGGATTAGTGGTGAATTAGTATAGTGAAATATGAAAGTAATTTGAGTGGTGGATATTAGTCAGTTATTTGAATTGAGAAGAATAGCGGAGGGATAGAAGAGGGTTAAAGGTTTGTTATATTCCATATAGGTACCCCAATATAGGCCCGGGTAACATCACAACCTTTTACCTATATTCAGTCCCTACATTACATACATAACGGCGCTAGGACTGACCTTTACCTAGTAACAGTACTGCTTACAGAACGTGGGGTTTTCCCTGAACAATAGCCTCATACATTATGCATGAGGATCCTTGGATTCTTGGAAACTCAGCAGGACTACCATCTCCTGCATAATAACTATGTACAAGGTTCATTCCCGAAGTCATCCTAAGTATGACCGTGGCACAGCAAGGTAGAACCCCAGGGGATACCTTCGGGTATATAAACATCATATCTTGCTGAGATAGTCAGAGGAGATCACGACTTCCATGCCAACACACTGACTCGAGAAGCTGAGGTTCCTGCATGCAGACACTCCAGCTTGCAGTGGTCTGAACATCCCTTGCGGGGTGTCCAACTCGAGACCAAGACGGGGTCCCACAGTCTCTCACTTCAGGTAATGGGGTTGACTTTATCCTAGAGGGATTCTTGGCTTAACACCTACACACATGCTAGATACATTTAGGTACATCTAGTTAGGATAGCATCGTAGGAGTACGCATTTTATTGTCATGTATTTTATATTCTTACCTGTATTCATGATTATTGCAAAATGGTAGCAATCTACCATCCTTTTACTTTCTTAGTGCTTCTAATCATTTATATCTGTTACTGTCTGATGATTGTTTCAGCATACCTATTTTACACTAGAATAACGACTGTTCAATAAATGCTTATTGAAAAACTTCCATATCGTTTATTCTGTGTATCTCTCTGAGACAAAGTGAGCACGAGTGACTGAGCGAAAAGTATTACACTGTTTCCACGGTTCTTAGGGATCAGGGTTGTCTTGTGCGATAGTTGCCAAGAACTATTCTCTCCTTGGTAAGAGGAGTTTCTAGTGGCACTGTGAGCTAGCTGGCATACAGGCCGACATACCCGGTGGGGGTGTCTAGAATCAGTCTGGACACCAAGCCCGCAGTGTATGTTGTCTAAACGCGTAGAGCCTGTATAGGTTTTATAGGAACTACACGACAGGCGCCGCCAATGTTGGTTGGGTACTTATTTAACGGTCAAATCTGAGTAGTTCAGTCGTGCTATTCTCAGAGACCCCTACTCACATTTTCCCCAGGACATCTGGAGTGGGAGGGAACAAAATCTGCCGCAGCTGAGAAGGAAAAATCCTGTGTATTGGCTGTTGGTTTAATCAAGCTTGAAGGATACATTGTTCCTATTGTGCATAACACCTTATCTCAGTTCCCTTGAAGAACTCTTCTTACTAAAAACAATGACCGAGCAGGGAGACGTGCATGAACTAAATCTCTCAGCCGAGGAAGAAGATGCAGACGCAATACAAATTGCAGAAAATGTTAGAAATGCCATCACCCTAAAACTAGTAGCATACGGTGTTTACATCTAGGGGCAAGTAACATTTGTGATTGAGGCACACAAATCATATAGAACAGAGGTATTCTATTCATGGATTAGATTCCCACAGGCAGATGCACGAACAAAAACATTTTATTACTATGTCGAAGATGACACACCAAACGAATATTGTCCATATGAGGACATTGAAATTCCACTCACTTACCACGAACATTTATACTGGTTTAAAGGCGCCCTCCCCCATAGAAGAAATAGAGTAAGACTCGGTCCGCTCGGAAGAGATGGAGCAACATGGCCGGTACTAGTGGCCTACACACCATACCCTGACATTGACACAATGCCAGGAGGAGACTTACTTATACATCATAAAGAATTAATAAAACTTTACAGAAACATGACACAGTTTGTGATGAGAACACTCACACTTCAGCCAACACCAGCTACACAACCAGGACCAGTCCAAACATCGACAACCAAAATCACACCACAAACATTACACGCAGTAATGGGTAAAATGGCCGGTAAACGTGAACAAATGCCATTCTGGATAGCTCAAAAAACAACACAGCTGGAGGCAGTATTCCCACACACTGATCCACAGGAAAAGCATAGAATACTAACAATTTGCTTGCCGATGGGGATAGCTCCCCCAATGAAGAATTGTACTTCTTGGGGTACAGTATTCGCTGCAATATATACCAGGACTCATGGTATCCCTTCATTAGCGGTAATACCGGATGTATTGAGACAAATACAGAACGAGTATGGAGCGGAACCCGCTCTAAACTTAGGGATGATGGTACTAAGTAACTTTGCCCATGTATCAGCTATAATATTGGCAAATATTAAAGGGGAAGCAGCATCAGTGGCCATACGCCAACGCCTGAGAGACTTCACTCCTTTACAACAGGAGACAGAACTACCTAAAATAATTGAAACTGCTTATGCAGAATTAGGTAGAGATAGTGTGGGAGCTAGACCAGTAAAACCTCAACTAATGGGAGGTCCAGAAAAAGAACAGGCAAACCAAACACCAGTTTCTTCAAAGAAGTAATGGGACAATAACAAACAACAAAAAAATAGATCTCAATCCAGGGGAAGGACTCCTCAGCAGGAGCCCCCCGAAAGGAGGTATAACCTTAGAAATAGAGATAACATTAAAAAACTTGACAGGTATCAGGACACTGATACACGTTCCTCTCGTTCCTTTCAGGGTTCATCAAAAAACTCAGAGAGGGAAGGACGGTCAGAACACAAACAAGAAGAGCGTACAAAGTCCAGAGACACGCAATGCACTTCAGACTACGCATCCAAAAAAAAGAACAGCCTAAAGCAAAACCTCAATTCAAAAAGAAGAAAGTAGCAGGTCTCAAAGTTAGACATGCCCAGAATTCTGAGGACTCAACTACTGAATGGGGAATGGGCTCTGACAATGCTAGACAGCGCAGCAGAAGTAACAATAGCTCACCAGAACCTGATGGCCTTTTTAGTGATAGCGGAGTTGAGTGAATATTTCACGGTGGAAACACTTGATACTAGGGTAAGTGTCCCACATAGGTTATATGAAATAATACTGAAAATGGAAGGGGACAAGCCCAGGAAAATTAAAGGTCTCTTTTGGGAGAACCTGACTTTCGATATGACATTCTCTTAGCTGAAAGAGATTGGCCGCCTGCTATTGTTATGGATTGTCCAAAGGGAGAGAAGGTAATTATGCCAGCCTTTTCTGACCTCGTTCCCCAATACTTAAAACAAACATACCCGCGGGAGTGGGCAGTAGCCCTTGCTCCTGCACTATATCGCAACCATGTTGGGTGAAATGAACAATCAGCTCACCACGTGATACCACTAAAATGTACTCCAACTCCACAGAGACAGTATCCAATAAAACAGGAAGCAAAAAAACAGGTCAGGGAGATCTTAGATCAACTTGAATACCAGGGGGTGATTGAAACTTGCACCTCTTCAATGAATAATCCATTGTTTCCCATAATGAAACCCGACAATTCATATCGTCTAGTTCTAGATTGCAGACATCTGAACTCATGCACAAAAACATTTGCAGTACAAAACGCACATAGTGCCGCATTAATGAATAACATTGTGTGGAAAAAATACAAAACTACATTAGATATCTCAAATGGATTTTTCTGCCAAAATATAGCACCTGAGAGCAGATATTTGACAGCATTCTCAGCGCTGGGGTCCCAATGGCTATTTTGTCGACTCGCCCAAGGGTATAAGAACAGCCCGGGGTTATTTTCCACTAGGGTAACTGAATTACTTCAGAATCTGGACGAAGAGGCATTGTCCTATGTAGATGATATTTATCTGATGGATGATGACCTGGAGGAACACTTGACCAGGGTAAGCGCCATCATTTTGGGATTTGCCTCTGAGGGCTACAAGTTTAACTTTAAAAAATCAAAAATCGCCCACCTCAACGTCCTATTTTTGGGATATGAACTTTCAAGTGAAGGGAAAAGCCTGACAGCCAATTTTTTAGAAAAGTGTGCACTGCTCCAACCTCCAAAATCATTGAAAAATTTACAATCAATAGTGGGATTCTTAAATTTCAGCAGAACATACATTTTGGATTACGCAGAAAGGGTTAAACCTTTCTACGACCTCATAAGACCTGATTTTTCAGTTAGGCAATGGACACAGGAACACACAGAAATCCTTTGTTCCCTACAAACTGACATGATAGCATCTAAACACTTACAGACACGCGTAAATGTCCGCAATCTGGTGATCTGTATAGTTGCGGGTCAATCTGGGTACACCTACTTGACATACGATGAAGGTGAAACAGTACCAATAGCATACAAAACACACTTGTACACAAACGCTGAGATGCGTTTTGCATCTACTGAAACAATTCTGACAGCAGTACAGACTGCTGTCGTGAGAGAAAGAGCACTGGCTCAGGGGAAACAAATTATTGTCGTAACTCCGGTACCGGCCTTAGAGGCTGCTACAAAGGCAAGCGTTCCCAATGCTAAAACCTTACATCCGCGATGGATACAATGGACTAATTCTCTCACTCCATCAGATGTAGAATACAGATACGACCCAAGTCTAAAAACACAAGCATTCCTGCAATATGAACAAGAATATCCTCTCCCGAATTAAATTATGCCTCTGGATCAGTATGAATACATAATTTACACTGACGGATCTGCTCAATCGGCCATAGGAAGTAAATAACAATACAGCGCCGCATGTGCGATTGTTAAAGGTCGGATGAAGGATGGCAAGTTCCATCCGAGCTGTACAAAGACTCAGTCCTTAGGAGACTGCACGGCTCAGATAGCAGAACTAAAAGCTCTTTTACTGGCACTGATTAATACGGATCGAGAGTTCCCCACTCTGATTGTGTGATTTTCCTTTTACTGTGTCCAGTCATACTATGAATATCTACACTATTGGGGACAAAATGGGTTTAAAGACTCAAAAGGTGGCACAATAAAGCACAAAATGCTATGAGAACAAGTAGCGGAGTTGAAACACGAGCTACCAAGAGCTCACGTGATACGCACGCTGAGTCATCAACGTGATGGCGTTCACGTTGAAGGGAATTAATTGGCTGATGAAGCCGCAAAGGGGGCAGTACGAACTGCATCCGTAGATGCAATCACTCGTTCAAAAGCGAGAATAGACGGACAGATAACGGTAGCTGTCATTGCTTCACGCAAAGACAACAAAGCACTTCCGAAAGGTTTTCCACTCAAGTACTCCTACAAGTTAGATGCAAACAACGTTCCATTTGCTCAGATTCCAGGATTGGGGGATAGAGTAATACCAAACATGGATCGCAGATTAGGCTTAATTTTAGCTGCACACGAGGGTCTGGGTTCTGCACACACAGGAGTTACAGCAACAGTTTCTTTACTAAAACAACGCTATTGGTGGCCAGGGTTAACGAAGCAGACCAAGGACTATGTCTTAAAGTGCGAAATCTGTCAGCAGATGAAAGGCTCCACCATAACACGTCCGGCACAGACACCATTATTGATATCAGACAGACCTCTCGCGTGTGTCGATTTGGACCACTGCAGCCCCTTGCAATCTGATGGGGCTTACAAGTTCCTAATGGTTGCAGTGGATTCCTGCTCAAGATTCCTATGGGTATGGCCTCAGCGCTCAACTGATGCTCGAACTGTTATAAAAAATTTGCAAGTCTTTATAGCGACATACGCAGTTGGCACATTACATTCTGACCGTGGCCCCACGTTTAGCTCTAGGGCTTACAAGGAGGCCATGGGAGGTTTGGGTGTAGCATTGCGGTACTCCTCTCAGTACCATCCGGAGGGAAATTCGGTTGTGGAGAGGAAAAACCGGGACTTAAAGCAATCATTAACAGCAAGGGTATTAGGCGCGGGTTGTAGTTGGGTTAATCACCTATATGGGGTCCAGAGGGCCTTAAACAACATGCCAAGAAGCTCTCTAGGGGGGGGTCACTCCTTATGAGGTCCTTTTTGGGACGAGAATGTGGGTACCTGACCTAGATTGTGAAAAACCTTTTGACATCAATAAACGTTTGGCAGTTTTTCAGGAACTGAACGAATCACGGGCACTACAGAGCAATGTCCAAGTGAAAAGGTTCGCCACTGGGGAAGTCAATTCAGTCACGGCAAGACCTGTCTGGATTCTTAAAGTTGGGGATCTGGTCAGAGAAAAGATAACGGACAAAAAAGAATTTGGACCATCCTACAGAAAGCCTGTACCTGTCCTGGCAGTTGAAGGAACAAGAACTGCACTTCTGCCGCCTCTTGCCGGCAAAAAGGAGAAAAGGTTTGTCTCCATTGATCTGATAAAACCACACTATGTGGCTGATACTGAATAGTAGGCCTTGTGGGCTCCTGGGTAGCCGAGGTCCTCCTCTCGCTACCATGCAGGAAGTTCAGACAGAAAGGCACATCACGTTTGAAGAGTCGCACTTACAAAGCACTGGAATAAACAACAATGCGATGGAACTCGTTCCTCTTGCAATAGAAAATCAAAATCAAAATGAAAGACAAATTTCAATTCGACCTAACACTGATGTCTACATAAACATGCCTCAATAAGAGCAATCTACAAGTTCAACAAAACCTGCTGAGCTACCAAAGATAGATCGAACTGCATCTGGCTAGTTCATCGACTTTGATACCTTTTCATTGGGTCCAAGTGAACCTGAAACGACGCCAGCCCCAAAAACTCATCAACAACAAATCAAAGACTTTTTCACTTTTCTTAAAAAGACTTACATGGTGTCACCTTGGATAGAACTTTGGCTAATCACCGGGATACTTTTCTTTCTTTTCTGGGTAGGTCTAGTTGTTACTTTCCACTTACTTATTAATGGGTCTTATCTTCGCCAAAGCTCTGCAGCATCAGAAGTGAACTTGATCTTGAAACCTCATGTTTCATCACATCGTGAACAAAGAGACTTGTCATCAGTGAACATCACAGCAGTTCCTATACCTGATGGTATAGTATGGGACAAGGTTAATTATGATATATTTGGCCCGACAGAACTTTTTAAAAATACCACATTTATTTAAAATTTCCTTAAATGATATCATTACCTCCAGTACATTTTCCGATGATTGGGATTTTGAAACTGTGAATAATATGTTGTCTGATTTAGAACAATCTGCCGCATTTTCTAGCAATGAAATGTTGGAAGACGCATCAGATTTTAACACTATGTATTGTTATCAACATTATGGTCATCAGTTTCTACACAAATCCAGCAGCCCTAGGAATGTATTCAATTTTCACCAATGGGAACATTGACCTACACCACCAAAAAGCAGTTCAAATTGTTGCACAGAAATTTTCATATTTTTCAAGGTTTAACATTTCTGACCCAACCTCATATTATTATAAGGTTGCACCTACATCAGCACAGAAAAATATGCTAATAAACACCAAACAGATTTACTCTGCTTCCTTTATTACCCAGCTGTCTGAACAGGGTTTCGACTTATGGAAAGACACTATAGACTTAAAATCCGTCTGGGGTTCTAGAGATTGGCAAGTCCAGCGAACAGAGGCCCTATTTAGAGCATGCCTCATTTCACAGCAGATGATTTTTCTAAATGAAACTGTGCAGCAGACTTCCTGTCTTGGTATAGCCAAGAACAAGGACTTGAACACACCTCGGATTCCTACAGCAACACATACCGAGAGAAGTACTACATCAGGGGAAGGGGCTACGATAGATGACATCCTACAATACAATAGATCAGACCCCAATTGGAAAGGATTGTTGGTTTGGCCCACAGACACTAACAGATGTCAAGAGAGATTCAGGGGTAGTACCGAAGGGTACAGTATCCATAGACCAGACCCACGCTATGTACAAAGAGAACATCCAGGGGTGGTGACATCATACAGTGTTGGGAAGTTATGCCTCGATTGGCTAAAAACCTCAACACTAACACAGGTGAAACAACACTTATCCTTACTATCAGAGGATGTGGACCTAAGGGATTTTTTATTAGGCCCCAGAAAGCCACGTCAGAAACGTTTCGTATATGCTGTCTATAATGAAATTTGGGAAATCTCCCAACAAGAAGCAGCAGAGAGACTACGAGAAATAGATAGGATTAACTTAGAAAAGGCATTAGCCGTAGTTGACAATGGTATGACTACGTTAACATCCAGGATTTATTCACTGGGCAACATTGTATCTTCTGCTATTGACGTACTAGAACAGGACTTGTCCATACTACAGCACGGGCAATCACAATTACGTTCTATTATGTTATTGAGTTTGATGCTGCAATCATTGTCTGCTGGTTACGTGCCTTGGCGGTTTATCAACAGTACGTCCCTGTCTTCTGCATACAATCTAACAGAAAAACAGATGAAAATGGCACAGAGGGGAGCAAAATATACAATGCTGTGTATTGAAAAACTGGACAGATAAGCTTTTACTGTGGCCGAGTCACCGTCCACAGAGTGGTTAATCCATGGCCACATAACTTTACCGGTCACAACTTTCCAGTTTCAGTATTACCTAGAACAACAACAGGCGGGCAGATATGAAAAGATGGGTAAGGAATTCATCAGGGAATCTTGGGAATTACCGTACAGATTTCGATGCAGGAGTGGGGATCTGAAGTGTTTCTAAGCCGTACTAGCTGTGAGAATGCTTTGAGTGGATCTCTCATATGCCAGGATATTATGCTACACGGAGCTTGTAATGGTTCAGCGGCAAACCTATCCTGTCATTTGAAAGGTGCCCCGACAGCTGTGATCACTCCGGTATTCAGGCTTCTCTCAAATGGGAGTTACTTGATGCTGAACGATCAAAGTTGTTGTGAGATGCTTCCGGGCATCACATATCTAGTAACCGTGAGCTCCAGGGTTACTTGCTGTATGCAAGTATTGTTTCCATCGACACATACAGTCAGGGAGGCGCCGCTATGGCCTTCATTGAATGTTTCTCTTATACGGTTTGATACTCTGACCAGAATGAAAGCCATGCTTTTACAGAAAACCGAACCCTTAACCTCCGTCCGGGAGACTTTTGATCTCCAGATCGCAAGGTCCTCGGCCGAGATACAGGCACTAATACGTACAAACTGCCCTTTCCATTTCGCAGAAATGGTAAATCGTATCTTTAACATGTCTGATACGACGGGTATAGCCCACCTATTTAAGACCATAGGTTCGGGACTATTAAGCACCTTTCAGACGGTCCTCGAAGTTATACCAAACTTTATACACTCCGTATTCTGAAGCATTTTTTGGAGGACTTATGCTGATCCTGTTTCTAATAGCAGGTATCCTGATTGTACTTTTTCTGCTATGCAATGGACGTCCCAGTCACCTAGGAGAAAAAAGCACTCCTGAAGCGCAAATACCGTGATCGCATGGTACAACATCTGGGCACACCACACCTACGGGAACTAAGTTCATCTTGGTTCCTGTCATTTAGACCAGTCTGGATGGACTGCATCTTACCTGTTCTCCGATGCCTGTTCTGCGGAGAAGAATGCATGTTAGATCTGTGTCTGACACTTCCATCAGTCGCGCAACCGGACTTTGATGCATTGCTGGACCCGATAACTGCCCATGTTCTGCAGTGTCCCCAGCGTATTCCTATGTTGATGGCGGCATTCTTGGAGCCACCACAGGAACTGTCTGCTCCTGTTGGGATGGACACTGGCTCCTCCACAAACACCCAGGCTTTGGATGGTGCACAGGCTGCCCCAGCATCAGCTGCAGGCAGTACGGAAGATCATCTGTGCTCAATTGACGTTATCTGCGAGGTGTTACAGGGATCGTCATCTGCGAAGGCAGGCAACAGCGATGTTGCATCTACCAGCCAGGACCATTAAACATTTGGCCTGTCGTGTGCTGGGAAAAATTCGGCCTTTTTTTTGGGGGGGGGGTAACCAACTCCAAATTGGAACTCAAAAACAAGTTGACACTTTTTATGACCTGCACGGCTTTCCGATGCTTGTAGTCGTTCGAACTATATGTACCGACACATTAGAGCTATTGCTTGAGTGACAATTTCTGTTTTAGCACTTTTTAGAGTTTTTAACATTTTTATCATTTTTTAGCAGAAACTATTGTTTTTATTACATAGGTTTGCGTACCAGTACCTAGACAGGTAGTACGGTAGAATTAGATTATGCCGTCCAGTCGGATGAGGAGTGGGTGTTATATTGCATATAGGTACCCCGATATAGGCCTGGGTAACATCACAACCTTTCAATTATATTTGTCCCTACATTACATACATAACGGGCTGCTAGGACTGACCCTTTACCTAGTAACAGTACTACTTACAGAACGTGGGGTTTTCCCTGAATAATAGCCTCATACATTATGCATGAGGATCCTTGGATTCTTGGAAACTCAGCAGGACTACTATCTCCGGCATAATAACTATGTACAAGGTTCGTTCCCGACGTCATCCTAAGTCCGACAGTGGCACAGCAAGGTAGAACCCTTGGAGATACCTTCGGGTATATAAACATCACATCTTGCTGAGATAATCAGAGGAGATCACAACTTCCATGCCGACACACTGACGCGAGACGCTGAGGTTCCTACATGCAGACGCTCCAGCTCGCAGTGGTCTGAACATCCCTTGCGGGGTGTCCAACTCGAGACCAAAACGGGGTCCCACAGTCTCTCACTTCAGGTAATGGGGTTGACTTCATCCTAGAGGGATTCTTGGCTTAACACCTACATACATGCTAGGTACACTTAGGTACATCTAGTTAGGGTAGCATCGTAGGAGTACGCATTTTATTGTTATGTATTTTATATACTTGTTTGTATTCATGATTATAGCAAGATGGTAGAAATCTACCATCTATTTACTTCCTTAGTGCTTCTAATCATTTATAACTGTTACTGTCTAATGGTTGTTTCAGCACATCTATTTTACACTAGAATAACGACTGTTCAATAAATACTTATTGAAAACGTCCCTACCGTTTATTCTGTGTTTCTCTCTGAGACTAAGTGAGCACGAGTGACTGAGCGAAAAGTATTACACTGTTTCCACGGTTCTGAGGGATCAGGGATGTCTTGTTCGATAGTTGCCAAGAACTATTCTCTCCTTGGTAAGAGGAGTTTCTAGTGGCACTGTGAGCTAGCTGGTACACAGGCCAACATACCCGGTGGGGGTGTCTAGAATCAGTCTGGACACCAAGTCCGCAGTGTATGTTGTCTAAACGTGCAGATACT
Source organism: Calotriton arnoldi (assembly GCA_963921515.1). Classification (NCBI taxonomy): domain Eukaryota; kingdom Metazoa; phylum Chordata; class Amphibia; order Caudata; family Salamandridae; genus Calotriton; species Calotriton arnoldi. Next base: position 279,717 of record CAWUFW010014741.1, read on the forward strand.
ATAAAGGTTTTATAAGAACTACATGACAGGTTTGCATTTATATAGCGCTTGTTACTCCTGATGGGGTGTTGAAGCGCTGTTTGGCGAGTAGCACACTACTCCGGAACCCATAAAGGATTAGTGTTGAATTAGTATAGCGAAATATGAAAGTAATTTGAGTGGTGGATATTAGTCATGTGGTGTGCAGTTTAATTTTGTGGTGTGATGTGGAATTATATAGTGTGGATTGTATGTATGTGGTGTTTTATGTAATTATGTTGTTGATTTGTATTATGTGGTTTCTTGTTGAATTATGCGGTGTGTAATGGAAACGTGTTGAGTTCATTTATGTGGCGTGGAACTGTGTGGCGTTGAGTGAAATTATGCCGATTGTAATTATGTGGCATTGCGAGGAGTGTATTTATGGGAGTTGTTGCTATGTGGTATAGATTGGTTTTATGTGGGGTGCATTTATGTGGTAGTGAGTAGAATGTTAATATGTGCTTTTGAATGAAGTTGTGCTGAGTGTTATTATGTGTAGTGTAAATATGCTGGGTGGTTTTGAATTGTGTGTATAGCAAAATTAGAATGCTTGACTCCACCCAGGTCCAAAGTCATTAATTTTACCGAGCTCCCCTGAAGCGAGGAGGCAGCTTTTCAATCAAGGCAAGCACAACAACTTCCACGAAAAGTTTGTACCCCCATGTACCATCAATCCTACTCCGGGAGCAAAAATATTAGAAACCAGCGGCGCAGGTGGCTCTGTTGTTAAAAGTGCTTGGAAATCAGTTTGGCCAGCGACGTTATGCTGTCTTTCAGTAAACAAATGTGAAACATGCCCCCCACACCCGGTCACTCCCAAACATCAACATTTGGAACAAAAGGCAACGAAAGCCTCAATACTGGGCAAAGAAAGTGGAGTGAATACCACAAAAGCCAACCAAGATGGCCGATCGAGAGGGAGCTCACTCCATGAGCTCCTGAGGGCAGGGATTACATTCTGTAGATATCCCTGAATGCCCATGCCATCCACCCACCATTTAAGCTGGAACCGAAGGCGGCTGTACCTGTTCCTCGGGGACTTCCTTCTGACGCCTGATTCTGGACTGGTAGCCCGAAGCCCGCAGACCCGTGCCGGCAGTCGATGGCACCGGGCTCCCCTGCGACCTGGCGGTGTGCCCTGTACATGCTGTGGCGCCGGTGAGGAGTTTGCGGTTGGGGCTTGGATGTCTTTGATGCCCCGCTCGCTGTGCTGCAGGGTGGTCCGTGCCGAATTGGAGGTACGGTTTCGGCCTGCAGAGGTTGAGACTGGCCGCTCTGGGGCTAGGATCCCTCCTTGTCGGGTGCTGCCACAGGGAGTGTGACCATCCACACGTTTGCTGCGGAACTCCCACCTTTGCCTGGTCGGGTGAGTGAAGGAGCGGCTTCTGCATACAAAGTCCGAGACTGTTGGCTTCCGGGCGGCGGATCCCTCGTTGTCAGGTGCCGCCACCCGGGGCTGTGCATTCCAGCATCTTGCAGCCTCTGCCGAGTCTGGTGAGTGGTGTCGGAGGGGCCGCGGGGACGGGGGCTGTTTGAATGCGGAGGCTTTCCCTCTCTGACACACTTGGTCAGGCTGGCGCCTGCATCACACCGGCTTTGCCTGCTCTCCCGCCCCTTGCCACCGACACCGCTAGATAGGTGGAGGCTGATCGATCTATGGAGAGCGCATGGAAAATAATTGCGTGCTGCCCCGCTCCGCCTCCATATCTCCCTGCACTCAAGTTTGCTCCCTCCGGCCGTATACAGGGCGCTCTTGTGGTGGATATCAGGAGAGCTGTAAACTGGGGAAAGGCGCCCATTTTGAATTTTTTGAATTGCGGACATTGGCGCCCATTTAGAGTTCCTAAAGCAATAATTGAAATAGAAGAGGCGTCTTGTGCCCTCTCCCCCGGGTCTCTACATCATCGTTCATGGAAATAGAAAAAGGGCTACAACTCTCATCCACGGACGGCAGCCATCTTGGATGGGACAGTACACCTCATGCCATCACAGCTATAAGACCAATTACAGTACTATAAATAAGTCCATTTTAAGAAAGAGAGCATCCACCCTCAGGAATACAGATGAGCATTGAAACAGGTTTGCTCCATAGAGATCTAGACAACTAATGAAGATTGAAACAGATCTACGTCATAAGCACCTATCATCAAGGAAGACATGTTGGATTAGCTCCCATTCAAGGAGTTATCAGTTTAAAGTGTATATCCCTCTTCACTGTAGTCTCAACATCAGAGGAAACACATAAGTTAAGATATCCTTAAGTTCTTCCTCCTGATACAAGACAGACATAACAAATGAGGATAGAATAATATTAAGGACCGAAATTATCACCCATAATCATGACAGGGACCCATCTGAAACCTGAAGTAAGGAACTCCTATTCAATCTCATACCCCCCTAATCTCTCTAAAAATGCCACCAAAGCCTTCAAACACAACCTACTTAGAAAAAACCCTGAAACCTTAATCTCAGATCCCTCCTTTAACATAAAAAAAGGTGCCATTATAAACGATCTAATATTTTTCACTTCTAAAATGACTACATGGCGTAACACCTTAAATAATGTGCTGAAGGTACAGGAAATGAGAAACATTCCATATGGCACTAAGATGCTAATAACACCCTCTCGAAAACTAAGAGCGACACTGAATATAACATGCTACAAAAACGGCACGATTCTCACACAAGCGGCCAACAAAGATCTGGAACTATTCGACGAATATTTCTCAACCTTAAAAAATCACATTCTTAACAACCCTCCCTCAGAAACCTGCCAAATAATAACTCGCAAGCCATCTCCCCACACAGGAATCAATCTGCCAAGATAGAAAACATCACAGCTATAGAGCCCCAACAGGCGAAACAGGAATACAGCTTCGAAGCTAAGAGTAACAGCCCTCATCTAGCTAAATCATCATTATCCCACACTAACCACAGAGCCTATAGCTCCGAATCAAGCCCCAACACGGATCCGAACCCTCGTCTAGAAAAAGTAGTTAGGATGGAGTCAACAGTCTCTGACCAGGTGAATTGGAGAGGTAGTCATAGGACCGGCACTAAGAAACGCGAAACAGCAGCAAGATGTATGAAAATATGCACAGAAAAGCCTAACAGGTGCCCCAACCCCCCAGAGACAACTTATACTAGCATACCAACAGGGTCACCCATACAACTTCCTATCATTCCTCAACCTGGTATAGAGTTTGAAAATCTCAGGGCCCCTCACCCTAGTATGGAGCTTGATAATCTCAGCTCTCAATTGAGCAAGACTTATAAAGCCATGCAACTCGCTATCAGAGATATGAAGAACCTACTACTCTTATCAGGAAAATATCTATCAAAATTGGAGCTCTTACAGAAATCCGCTCAGGAAACCCATAATAAACTAAAGACTATCCCAATGGTAGTGACAAATAGACTATACCGTCCTCGCAAACAACTTAGATATCTAACAGACAATGAGATACAAACTCTTTTGCTATCATATGAACCATCCCCCATTCCTCCAACTAAGTTAGATGAACATATCATTCAGTCAGTCCCAATTAACGCAAGCAGAATTGCAAAGCCCAGCAATAGATTGCCAAACTTTAACAACCTAATAAATGTGATACTAATTCCCGAAAAGCAAGAGTCATCAACGATCAAACCACAGAAATCCATTTTGTGTCTACTGCTCAATTGTCGGTCAGCAAAGAAACATGCCGCAGACATAACCAACCTCATATTAAGCCAGGAAATCGACGTAACTATCCTAACAGAATCATGGCCATCTGAATCTTCCTCCCCATGCCTAGATCTTCTAGTCCCCCCGAACTACTGCATTGTGAGATTAGACAGGCCAAACAAAAAGGGCGTAGGCATCGCCTGTATACATAGATCTGACATTGCCATTACGAAAGTACAATCAGACCCCCTAGAGCACGGGTACTCATAGTACGGCCCGCGGGCCGCCAGCGGCCCGGCAAGCCTTCCTTGGCGCCCCGTGGACCTTGCAGACATCGTACCTGTGTTTTTTTGTTTTTTTTACAGAGTGTCAGCAAACACAGACTCTGCTCTATGGGGGCGGGCGATTCCAGCGATAGTCCGAGTGGAGCTGCAGGGGCGCTAAGAAGAGGTGAAATACAACAAAGCCTCGTTATCATGCAAATGGTCTTTTAAAGACCTGTGAAGTACTCGGGTGCGGCTGTGTGTGTGCCTGGGAAGCTGTCTCAGCCCGGGCTGCCACACACGCGGGGTGAGGTGACAGAGAATGATAGAGGACAGCAGGGTGTGAGAGCCAGGTGAGGTGACGGAGGGCAGCAGGGAGTGAGCCGGGTGAGGTGACGGAGGGCAGCAGGGAGTGAGAGCCGGGTGAGGTGACGGAGGGCAGCAGGGAGTGAGAGCCGGGTGAGATGGCAGAGGGTGACAGAGGGCAGAAGGGAGTGAGAGCCGGGTGAGGTGACAGAGGGTGACAGAGGGCAGCAGGGAGTGAGAGCCGGGTGAGGTGACGGAGGGCAGCAGGGAGTGAGAGCCGGGTGAGATGGCAGAGGGTTACAGAGGGCAGCAGGGAGTGAGAGCCGGGTGAGATGGCAGAGGGTGACAGAGGGCAGCAGGGAGTGAGAGCCCGGTAAGATGGCAGAGGGTTACAGAGGGCAGCAGGGAGTGAGAGCCGGGTGAGATGGCAGAGGGTTACAGAGGGCAGCAGGGAGTGAGAGCCGGGTGAGGTGACGGAGGGCAGCAGGGAGTGAGAGCCGGGTGAGATGGCAGAGGGTTACAGAGGGCAGCAGGGAGTGAGAGCCGGGTGAGATGGCAGAGGGTTACAGAGGGCAGCAGGGAGTGAGAGCCGGGTGAGATGGCAGAGGGTTACAGAGGGCAGCAGGGAGTGAGAGCCGGGTGAGATGGCAGAGGGTTACAGAGGGGCAGCAGGGAGTGAGAGCCGGGTGAGGTGACGGAGGGCAGCAGGGAGTGAGAGCCGGGTGAGGTGACGGAGGGCAGCAGGGAATGAGAGCCGGGTGAGATGGCAGAGGGTGACAGAGGGCAGCAGGGAATGAGAGCCGGGTGAGATGGCAGAGGGTGACAGAGGGCAGCAGGAAGTGAGAGCTGGGTGAGGTGACAGAGGGTTGCAGGGAGTGAGAGCCGGGTGAGGTGACAGAGAGCAGGGAGTGAGAGCCGGGTGAGGTGACAGAGGGCAGGGAGTGAGAGCCGGGTGAGGTGAAGGAGGGTTGCAGGGAGTGAGAGCCGGGTGAGGTGACAGAGGGCAGGGAGTGAGAGCCGGGTGAGGTGACAGAGGGCAGGGAGTGAGAGCCGGGTGAGGTGAAGGAGGGCAGCAGGGAGTGAGAGCCGGGTAAGGTGACGGAGGGCAGCAGGGAGTGAGAGCCGGGTGAGATGGCAGAGGGTGGCAGAGGGCAGCAGGGAGTGAGAGCCAGGTGAGGTGTGCGTTAAGAGCCTGTGATGTGATGTTTCCCGCCAGCCTGTAGTCAGAGAGTTGAGCCAAGGCCAGGGAGCTCAGGCCTGGGAGGGAGACAGAGAGGGAGACAGAGAGAGAGGGAGACAGAGAGAGAGGAAGACAGAGAGAGGGAGACAGAGGGAGGGAGACAGAGGGAGGGAGACAGAGGGAGGGAGATAGAGGGAGAGACAGAGGGAGAGACAGAGGGAGGGAGACCGAGAGAGAGGGAGACAGAGAGGGAGACAGACAGAGGGAGACAGACAGAGGGAGAAAGACAGAGGGAGACAGACAGAGGGAGGGAGACAGAGGGACGGAGACAGAGGGACGGAGACAGAGGGACGGAGACAGAGGGACGGAGACAGAGGGACGGTGACAGAGGGACGGTGACAGAGGGAGGGAGACCGAGGGAGGGAGACCGAGGGAGGGAGACAGAGAGAGACACAGAGAGAGGGAGACAGAGGGAGGGAGACAGAGAGAGACAGAGGGAGACAGACAGAGAGAGACAGAGGGAGACAGACAGAGAGAGACAGAGGGAGACAGACAGAGGGAGGAGGGCGACAGGCAGAGGGCGACAGGCAGAGGGAGGAGGGCGACACAGAGGGAGACAGACGGAGGGAGACAGAGGGAGGGAGACAGAGGGAGGGAGACAGGGAGGGAGACAGGGAGGGAGACAGAGGGAGGGAGACAGGGAGACAGACGGAGGGAGACAGAGGGAGGGAGACAGAGGGAGGGAGACAGAGGGAGGGAGACAGAGGGAGGGAGACAGGGAGGGAGACAGGGAGGGAGACAGGGAGGGAGACAGGGAGGGAGACAGGGAGGGAGAGGGAGGGAGGGAGAGGGAGGGAGGGAGACAGAGGGAGGGAGACAGGGAGGGAGACAGGCAGAGGGAGAGGGAGGGAGGGAGACAGAGAGAGAGAGAGGGAGGGAGACAGAGAGAGATAGAGAGAGGGAGGGAGACAGAGAGAGAGAGGGAGGGAGACAGAGGGAGGGAGACATACAGAGAGGGAGACAGAGAGAGAGGGAGACAGAGAGAGAGGGAGGGAGACAGAGAGAGAGGGAGGGAGACAGAGAGAGAGGGAGGGAGACAGACAGAGGGAGGGAGACAGACAGAGGGAGACAGAGAGAGACAGAGGGAGACAGAGGGAGGGAGGAGGGCGACAGGCAGAGGGAGGAGGGCGACAGGCAGAGGGAGACAGATAGAGGGAGACAGAGGGAGGGAGACAGGGAGGGAGACAGACAGAGGGAGACAGACAGAGGGAGAGACAGAGGGAGGGAGACAGAGGGACGGAGACAGAGGGAGGGAGACAGAGGGAGGGAGACAGAGGGACGGAGACAGAGGGACGGAGACAGAGGGAGGGAGACAGAGAGAGACACAGAGAGAGGGAGACAGAGGGAGGGAGACAGAAAGAGAGACAGAGAGAGACACAGAGAGAGGGAGACAGAGGGAGGGAGACAGAGAGAGACAGAGGGAGACAGACAGAGAGAGACAGAGGGAGACAGACAGAGAGAGACAGAGGGAGACAAACAGAGGGAGGAGGGCGACAGGCAGAGGGAGGAGGGCGACAGACAGAGGGAGACAGACGGAGGGAGACAGACGGAGGGAGACAGAGGGAGGGAGACAGGGAGGGAGACAGGGAGGGAGACAGGGAGGGAGACAGGGAGGGAGACAGACATAGGGAGACAGAGAGAGAGAGAGAGGGAGGGAGAGAGAGGGAGAGAGAGAGATAGAGAGAGGGAGGGAGACAGAGAGAGAGAGATAGAGAGAGGGAGGGAGACAGAGGGAGGGAGACAGAGGGAGACATACAGAGAGGGAGACATACAGAGAGGGAGACAGATAGAGAGGGAGACAGAGAGAGAGGGAGACAGAGAGAGAGGGAGACAGAGGGAGACAGACAGAGGGAGGAGGGCGACAGGCAGAGGGAGGAGGGCGACAGACGGAGGGAGACAGACGGAGGGAGACAGACGGAGGGAGACAGACGGAGGGAGACAGAGGGAGGGAGACAGAGGGAGGGAGACAGGGAGGGAGACAGGGAGGGAGACTGGGAGGGAGACAGGGAGGGAGACAGGGAGGGAGACAGGGAGGGAGACAGAGAGAGGGAGACAGAGAGAGGGAGACAGAGAGAGGGAGACAGAGAGAGGGAGGGGGAGAGAGAGAGAGAGAGAGATAGAGAGAGGGAGGGAGACCGAGAGAGAGAGGGAGGGAGGGAGACAGAGGGAGGGAGACATACAGAGAGGAAGACAGAGAGAGAGGGAGACAGAGAGAGAGGGAGACAGAGGGAGACAGACAGAGGGAGACAGACAGAGAGGGAGACAGAGGGAGGGAGACAGAGGGAGGGAGACAGAGGGAGGGAGACAGAGGGAGGGAGACAGAGGGAGACAGACAGAGGGAGGAGGGCGACAGGCAGAGGGAGGAGGGCGACAGGCAGAGGGAGACAGATAGAGGGAGACAGATAGAGGGAGACAGAGGGAGGGAGACAGAGGGAGGGAGACAGGGAGGGAGACAGACAGAGGGAGACAGGGAGGGAGACAGACAGAGGGAGACAGACAGAGGGAGACAGACAGAGGGAGACAGACAGAGACAGAGGGAGGGAGACGGAGGGAGAGAGAGGGAGGGAGACAGAGAGAGGGAGACAGAGAGAGGGAGACAGAGAGAGGGAGACAGAGAGAGAGAGGGAGACAGAGAGAGAGAGGGAGACAGAGAGAGAGAGGGAGGGAGAGAGATAGAGAGAGAGAGAGGGAGGGAGACAGAGAGAGAGGGAGGGAGACAGAGAGAGGGAGAGAGACAGAGAGAGGGAGGGAGAGATAGAGAGAGGGAGGGAGACAGAGAGAGAGAGAGATGTGTATGCCGGGTCCGGTGGCTCAGTGGACGAAGGCGTCCGCTGCAGGGGCCTGTGTTCCACCTCATGGTCAGTTTTGTTTTGCTCTAGCCCCGCCCCCTCCCCCAATGACCCTGCCCACACCGGTGCGGCCCTCGGCCACAAACCACACTGTAAATTTGGCCCCCGAGAGAAAGTTTGTGAGTACCCATGCCCTAGAGTCATGTGAATATCTCGGTAGTCCTTAAGATCCTTAGATAATCAAATCTGCAAACTTCACGCATTCTACCACCCACCAGGCAAAAATACCATGCTCATAGATCAGCTGATAGAAATCATCACAGCAAACTCTACCCCTCATTCCAATGATATTTTCCTAGGAGACTTCAATCCCACTGGGAGGATCATACTGACAATCAGATCAATCTACTCAAAGCCTTCCTTGAAGATCAATCGCTGGTTCAAGAATGCCATCTACCAACCCATTCTAAAGGCTCTACCTTAGATTGGATCATCTCTAAAGAAAAAGAGGTTGATAAAATTGAGATCATCCCTTGCGACTGGTCAGATCATCACATCATTACCTTCCAAATAGCCCACATAAAGCCCAGAAAATGGACTCGTGACACTAGAGGGCTCAATATGGAAAATCTCGCAGCACGCTGTGAGAAAGAATTGCAACCTCCTAATATCATGGTAGAGGTCGGTGACCTCACGGATTATTACAACAATACAATGTCGAGTATTATTGAGGACATAGCCCCTTTAAAACTCAAAAGGGTCCCTGACAAAGATAAAAACCCCTGGTTTAATGGTTCCCTTAATGAAGAAAGACGTTCACTCAGATTCACAGAGCGGAAATGGCGACAACACCCCTCCTCACCCCACTTACTCCAACTAAGACAGGCCAGAAAGACCTACAATAAAAGCATTCTAAATTTAAAAAAAAAGAGTTCTTTAGGAAAGAACTAGATAATGCAAAAAACAGACCGAGGAAACTATTCGATCCACTAAAAGATCAATCCAACAAAACTGTCAAATCTGCACTAACAGCTACAAAATCGAACATAAGCAGCGAAGATTTCCCCTCCTTCTACACAGCCAAAGCCGAATCGATGGAGGAGGAGCTCAAAAAAGCAGCTGAATGCCCTTTGATCAAAAAGAGCACCCCAGCTAAACCTCAATATCATCCAGCTCTGGAAATGCCTAAAGATAATGCTCTATGGTCAGATTTCAAGCCTTTCAGTGCCTTAGATATTGCAAAGATTATCTCGACCATAAAACCAAACAATCATTTCAACGATCCTCTACCTGCAAATTGTTGGTCTTCAATAAACCATTTGCTCATCCCCTCATGGACACAGATCATTAACGCTTTGCTATCACAGGGCTCACTACCGGACTGTTTAAAAATAGGGCAAGTCACCCCCATCTTAAAAAAACCAACAGAGAACCCCTCAGACCCTAACAATTTCAGACCAGTAACAAACATTCCCATGCTAGCCAAAGTCCTGGAAAAATGCATACAACAACAATTGAGCCAACACATCTCTGAATTCAAACTGCTGAATGACTTTCAGTCAGGATTTAGACCAAATCACAGTACTGAAACAGCAATTCTGCACATTGTGGACGACGCTCTACTTGCCCTCGACCGCAACGAAAACTGTCTCCTAATTCTGCTCGACCTCTTATCGGCATTCGACACTGTAAACCATGCCAAAATACTAGATCGCATGAAAAATAGGATGGGATTAGAGGGTACAGTCCTAAAGTGGTTTAGCTCGTTCTTAGAGAACAGAACGCAAAAATTCATAGTCAACCAAACATTATCAGCATCATCCAGAAATTCTATTGGAGTACCTCAGGATTCAACACTATCCCCTGCTCTATTCAATCTGTACGTAGAACCACTCACAGAAATCTTACAAGAAGCAAACATCTCCTTCCACATGTACGCAGATGACACACAACTTTACATCAAGATCACATCAATAGAAGAGATAGGCATCATGAACCAGGCATTAAAGAGAACTGTCCAGTGGCTAACCAGTAATCACCTCAAGCTTAACCCGCATAAAACCGAATTCCTACTGATTTCACCCCAGAAAAACGCTACGAACATCCTAGAGTGGACCAAACTGATCACAGCACTAAACTGTACTCCGAGGATCTTAGATTCTAGCAAATCCCTGGGAATTACGCTAGACAAAAACCTGAAAATGCTATCACATATTAACACGATGGCAAAAAACGCCCGTTTCCATTTAAGCTACCTCAGAAAACTGAAACCTTTCATAAATAACTCAGACCTTAAAACTGCAGTCCAGGCACTAGTCATTTCGAGGATCGAGTACGGTTGCACAACTCTAGCTGGGCTCCCCAAGATTTCAACAGCTCTACTAAAAGCCTGTCTCAATGCGGCCACAAGACTTATAACTGGCTCTAGAAAATTTGACCACATCACCCCCCATCTGAAAGCGCTCAACTGGCTGCCTTATGAAGCAAGAATACAACTAAAAATGGCATGTATCACTCACAAAGCGATACACTACAAAACACCAGCGTACCTAGCCCAGAAAATCACACTATCAGGAGGATGCTGTGTTTCCCGGAGTCATGGAGATCTATTACTGAAACCGGCCCTTTTCCGAAAGAAAAGAACCTGTGACCGACCTTTCTCGGGTGCAGCACCAAGAATTTGGAACGCTCTCCCCCCTAACATCAGAAGAATTTCGTCCATCTCTGCCTTCAAAAATGAAGCCAAATCTTTCTTTATGAGCAAATTTCTTCCATAATCTAAGCAGACTCGACACTACCAGATCATACACATGCTACCTTTTATCGAACACTAACCTCATTTTGGTATTGTATCTATGAATGTTAAAGCTCAAATGTTTCTTTCACAAATCATTGTACAATTACTCAGGACCTTGTAGCATAACTGTTTCTCGAAACTTGCTGTACATTATTTTTTGTTAGTAAATCTACATGGCGTTCATGTTGTTCTAAGTTAAAGATATGTAAATGTAAAGCGCTCTGATACTCTACTCAGGGTCATGTTCGTGCTATATAAAACACCAAATAAATAAATAAACAAAGACTGTCACACAAGGTGAGAAGGTAGAGAGAGAAGCCACGAAAACCTGGAAGAATAGTATTACATTCCACTATCAATACCAGGAATCTTCAACAGATGAGCACTTTCCAAACCTGTATGTTGACTCTGTAAGGTTAAGGGTCCTCACTCCTGCTCGTTGAATAAACCCAAACCTCGTTTTCCAAGCGGCAACTGTACTAAACATTAATAACAACAAACGCACATGTGGATATATTTTTAGTATTACACTAGTCAAACATTAAAATGTAACCGGAAAACTACAATCTTACATTTGATGCAGACAGACTGGCACATTCGTTACCCGACATATGAATACGTGAGGCAACTGTGTGTGTGTGGAATGAATGGACTTCATGAAGTTGGAGATATTAAACATGACAAACATGGCCGCCTGCTCTGGTTTTTATAAAAGGTACATGCGTTGTGCAGATAAAAAACGTGTAGACGTTTAAGCAACTAAACACAGTTGTTAGTGCGGCAACCGGATACTTTCTGAAGCAAAAGGCAATTAACACTATAGGAAGCGCTTTATAGACAATTTAACTAACTTCCTTTTTAAAAATTAAAACTTGCATTCCGGATTACTTTAGCGCCCAATATGCCAACTGCCTATTCTGAATCATTCGTTTTCCCTCCAGAACCAGTCAATCTAAAAAACATTTTATATAAAAAAAATTGAGTAAATAAGTTCTCTAAATAATTACTTAGGAGACGTAGTAAAACCGGGAGCCACCAATAACGTCCGCCGTTGCCTATTCACGCTCAAATTTGTTTTCAAACTATTAGTTGCCGCCACAGCTTCATGGGACTGCAACATGTCCAGGCTTCAAAGTACTTTCTCGCAACCGAGGCCGCCATATACTTGAGTGGAGTTTTCATGTCTGATAAAACTTGACACCTGATTGCCTCAGACACCTTCAATTCGAGGACGGACATATCTATCCCGGAGAAGTCACTCTTTTTTAACCTTTCTTCATCATAACCAATCAACCTTCAATCAAGTTGCTGCCGACCTCTGATAATTTCATTACCTTATGCTGCAATCCGGATCATTGCGTTGTTGGGTGCCACATTTACTATATTAAGAGCCATATAATTATATACCCCGATCTTTATATATATGCTTCATCCATACATTCTTTGACCTTCGTTGTTTTGATTTCGGATTTATTGTGGCTTTTCCTGATGAAGGTGCCTTGTTCGCCGAAACGCACGTAGGGTTACTAAGAAGATTCATCAACACATCAAAAGCCACTAGATTGTACTGTTGAGTTATGATGTCTTTGTGTTTTTCATTTACTTGTTGTTACTTCTATCACATCTAATTAGTTTGTCCTATGATTGACTATGTAAGTTTGTATGTTGTATATATTCAATACTGTTTGTTTTGTGGGTTATATTTTGATGTTACGCTTTCATATTTATCTTTTATATGAATTATCACAAAACAACCTTTGTAATGTATGTTTTTTACTCTATTTAAAAAAACCTTATATAAATCAAATTAACCTTTGTTGAATACGATTGTACACTGAGTCCATAAATATCATGTGCATTGAGGTTAAGGTCTTATCTCTTGAATAGACCTACAGTTGCCTAGGGAATTTTTCTTCAATAGTTGCATTTTTCCCTGTCCTAGGAACTTTCATTAGTAGCAGGGGGCTCCTTGTATTGACACTATACAGGCTTGTTGTTTATCCATAAGGAGAATTCCTAGACAAATCTCCTTTATTCCTAGGAAAACAGGAAGTGCTCTGGGGCTCCGGAAAATCTCAACACACCCTGGCTTTCAACCTCAAGTCTCCAAAAAGAGGGGGGAGCAGATGGTTTTTCAAGAGAGATGCCATCGAAAACAATGGAGGCGAAATAAGTATTTGAGGGCGAGGAAGAAAATGTAAGGTGAATTAGGGTCAAAAGGAGAGTGACAACTTGTAGATAAGGGGCGTATTAAGAAACATGTATCTGAGTTTAAGAGTACTCACAAATGGGATAAACTCCCCTTATTGTGTCATAAAACAAAATGTGGCAAAAAGGACGAGAATGTGCCAAATGCAACAACCGGGAATAATGCTTGTATAACTACAGTGTAAACACTTTATTTAAATACGGGCTTACTATAAAAATGAATTGCTATCACTAATAGGAATGTTAGACTGGGAAAGTACAAGTATTCACATAGACCTCATGATGTTATGTTACAGGTTTTGTATAGCGTGCAGCTGCCCCAGCAAAGGGGCGTCCCAGCGCTAACAGACGAAGGTTGGGAGGCTACTACCAGAAGACCAGGCCTAAGACAAAGGGAAAAGGTGTGTTTTAATGGCCTTACGGAATTCCAGATAGTTGTCAATGCTACGGATGTGCGCAGGAAGAGAATCCCACAGTTTTGCAGCCAGGGTGCGGAAGGAGCGTCCTCCTGCACGCACCTTCCTCGCCCGAGGGACAACCGCCAGATGCTGGCCCATAGATCGCAGTAGGCGAGTAGGTGTATAGAGTGAAAGCAGGTTCGCCAGGATATCTGGGGAGGAGAAGTTCATGATTTTGAAGGCAATGCATAGGGACTTGAACTCGATACGCCTCACCACCACCAGCCAATGTAGTCGGCGGATGGCGTTGATCGTAGGGCAAGTTCCAGGGAGGCCAAGAAGAGTTCTAGCAGCCGCATTTTGAACCCTCTGCAGGCGAAGGATTTCAGCCTTATTCACCCCCAGGTAGAGAGAACTGGCATAGTCCAGCCTAGACATGATGGATGCCTGGATGATGACTTGACAGACTGTGGGATCAAAAAAGCCCAACAGCGGTTTGAGCCCTCGCAGGACTCCAAAGCAGGTCCCAGCAACTTTTTTGGTTTAGACCTGGCAGCTGAAGGCCCAGTCAACCCATACACCCAGGTATTTAACCACCTGTTTGGGGGCGGGTGCGCAACCCAAGGTTGCCGGCCACCAGCTCTCACTCCAGAGCTCGGAATCTCTCTCCACTAGGAGAATCTCGGATTTGCTAGCGTTAAGCTGGAGGCAGTTGAAAGTCATCCACTCTGCGACAGCAGCAAGATCGCTCCTGAACTTAAGATCATACCGCGTGACGTCATCAGAGAGTGCTACTACCAAATGAGTATCATCAGCATATGATACCACCGTTAGTCCTCTACTCCTAGCCACTGCTGCTAAAGGACATACAAGTTAAATAACGTAGGGCTCAATGATGAGCCCTGTGGAACCCCTTGTTTGATAGCGTGCATCCGGGAGGCGAAAGGGGGAGCCGCCACCTGGGAGGTTCTCTCAGAGAGAAAAGAGGCGAACCATCCCAGGGCCAGGCCCTCGATGCCAGCCTCCTCCAACCATTGCAACATGATCTGATGTGATACCGTGTCGAACGCAGCGCTGAGATCTAATAGTATCAGCACCGGGGTACGTCCAGCATCCAAGGCCTCCCTCAGGTGTTCGGTCACAGCTAGGAGAGCAGTCTCCGTGCTGTGACCCGGGCGAAAACCATTCTGAGAGGAGTCAAGCGAGCTGTTGTTTTCCAAGTGTCCTGTCAGAATGGAGTTAATGCACGCCTCGGTGATCTTGGACACCCACGGCAGGAGAGAGATGGGACGAAAGTTCTCCGGTTTGGCGGCGGCCAATGTGGGTTTTTTTAACAGAGGGACCACCATGGCTTGTTTCCAAGCCCTTTCGACAGCCGCCATGGACAGAGACAGATTGATCAGCTGACACAGAGGTGTAAGGAGTGAAGACAAAGGTTTGAAGAAATTGCTCAGGCTTAAGAGGATCTGCAGGAGAACCTAATTTGACCCTACTACATAACGTACGCATCTCATCGTGGGAGATCAAAGGGAGGACAGCGAGTGTGGAGGTAGAGAGAGGTCTATGGACAGGGCCTGATCTGATCAAAGTAGGGGGGAAGGTCATATAGAGGTTATCCACCTTCTTAATAAAGAAGGCGGCCAGATCCTCACATTGCTGGTCAGACGAAATCGGAGGCGCTATGGGAGACCCTGCCGCTTTAAGATCTTTAAGTATTGAAAAAATACTTTTAGCGGGATTGCTGCTGCTTCTAATTTCGTCAGCAAAGTAGGCCACCCTTTCCTTCTGGATGGCCCTGTGATAGTTCTTAATGGCTGCCTGATACTGCTCCTTCAGGACCGGGTCATAATCCCGTCTCCATGCCCGTTCCAACCTTTTGCATGCTTTCCGGATAGTAGCAAGTTTACTATTATACCATGGGCTGGATTTACTATTGCGGCTCTTAGACCACTTCACAGGGATGAGTTTATCAAGAGGCCGCCGAATCCAGTCAGATAGAGCTTTATCGGCTGCATCAGGGTCATCCGGCATGCTGAGGGTATGCGTAGAGAGGAGGGCATGAAATTGATCTATGTCCAGTTTGTGCCAAGGACGTTTAAGAATCAACTTCTGAGCCACCCTCTGAAAGGGCTCTACCCCCGAGAGTGTCATAGGAACCAGATAGTGATCGAACCAGCTCATCAGGATGGGGGTATTCACTGTGAGGGCAGAAAGATTAGAGAAAACTGGGTCAAACAGGTGGCCTGCAAGATGGGTACGGCCTGGAACAAGTTGAATCAGCTGAAGGGCGGCAAGGTCTGCTAAAAAATTACCCATTTCAGAGTCATGTATATTATCCAAATGTAGGTTCAAGTCACCAATAATGCTGAAGTTGGCAGATCTCATAGCCAGAGAGCTTACTGCATCAGTCAGTGCCGCCCTGAACTCTTTGGAGGGCCCCGGCGGTCGGTAGACCAGCAACCCGGACAAAGTATAACTGGCGTTGAGGGTGATCCCAAAACGCGAACGCACTCACAGCCAACCAAGACCTGTTTCACAAAGGTACAGGTGTAACAGGATTTAAAAATAACTGCGATACCACCACCTCGCGTTTCTCTGTTGAGAGTCACAATGCTGAAGCCTTGGGAAAGCGCCAGACCTGGCAAGTTTTTAAAAAAAAAAACATTATTACGGGGCTAGTGTTGACTGCGTCACAGCACTTTTTTTTCCAGCTATGCTGCATAGGAGCAACACTGCGGTATAACAAGACAAAAAAAAATGGCAAGTGATGTTATACCGGCAAATGTTGAAATAAAAATACTATCACTAATAAAAGTAATGAAGTAATGTTACACGGGAAAAGGATGGCCATGACACCCTGGGGCGTAAGTGAAGGTGGATATTCGTGGCCAGATCTCAGAGTTCATGTGCGCGCAAGCTCTACAGAAAGCTGGAGCAGTTTTATTAAAATATGCGTTCATAGTTGTAATTTCCCAGTATAACAGTACTTTTATCGGTGGTGGAACGTCATTTGAATGTAAACATACGCGTAAAGAGCTTACATTGTAGTGATATAAGCATGATTCTCCACTCTCGCATTTGTTGCATTGTCTGCCCTGTTTTCATTTTTTGCTGTGTAAAGTTACTTTTAAACGTGAGTGCGAGCGACTGACTTTCAAATAACACGCTTAAATCACAATTTTGTGGGAGAAAACTAAATTGGAAAGGAGAGCATTACACTTCTGTCACTGCAATGTAAATAACTTATGTGCCTGTTTAGTAAGAAAATCAAACAACGTCAAGGCGTTATGTAAGTGCCTGTTTTCAAAGTCCAAAGTCATTAAAGCACACTAACAAAAGCAATTTGCACAGGCAAAGCAGAGTAAAAATCAACTCATTAAGTTAAATGTAAATATAACTCTGATTTGGTGATGCAATTTCACTTACATGCACCAGCACACTCGGCAAGGGCAGACAACCCCCCTCGCCGGGCATGAAAGAAAGGTGATGGAGTGAGGCGCATGTAAAAAGGGGGCCGCAAGCAGCACATAAATAATTAAATGAAAATGCTGCATTTTAACGAAACACAGTAAGGCCGAGGGAACCAGGAAATGACACCACACACTGCACGCCGCCACAGCCTACGGAGTTGTGTATTTTGTAAAGTGATTCCGGCGAGCATCGCATACAGAAACGGGCGTGGCCGCCATTAAAGTTAAAGTGCAGCATGGGGGTGTTTTAGCAAAACAAAAACAAATGCTGTATTAAAATAAATACGGCGAGCCGCTGTAAAGAAAAGCAACGGCTGCCATTAAAATTAAAGTGCGGCATGGGGGCGCTTTAAGAACAAACAAAAAATATTTTGTTAATGTAAATACAATGAGGGCGAGCCGCCTCCATTAAATTGAAAGTGCAAAAAATACTTTGTTAATGTAAATACAGCAAGGGCGCGCTGCCACCATTAAACTGAAAGCGCGGCATGAGGGCAAAAAAAAACTTTAGGTTAAATAGGGCGAACCCACATAAAGAAAGGCACACGGTTAAAAAAATAAAATAAAAATACAATCCCCGTAGAGGGAAAGGGAAGAGGAAGGAGGGGCCATCACACGCTATAAAGTGTGATGGGCAAACAAAATGTTTACTAAGGGAAATCGCCAGAAACACAGCTAAGCACATAATGGAGGGACAGTTACAGAAATGCACCAATAAGAAGCCTGCATTTCTGAATGGCACAAACAACAATCAATGGAAGTTCCAAAACCCATAGAATAGGATACAACAGGTCTTGTAGACAGTGCATGCGCTGTCAAAGGCTCGACCTAAAAAAGGCCTAGGAGAATTGAAAGGAAGGGAAATATTAATAGTGTCATCCTATCATTAAGAAATTCAAATTAGTAGGAAGCAGCATGTGAAAAGCTGCTGTCGAGTTGATCAATAGAGAATTGCGGAGAGCTATGGTAAGTTCTCTGCTTAACTGGGGATTCTAACCAGCAGCATTCCTAGCTCTATGCTCTGGTGGTGTCCAGACAAGTTTAGACGGACGTGCCTGTGAATTACCTGCTGTGCACCCATTCCACAGCCATCCCTAAATAACCCAAGGGCAGTCAACACACTGAGAATACAGGCACGAGCGTGCACACTTTAAACAAGCATTGGAAATGCAAGGGGTCTTGCATTTGTTTGATTTAGAGCTTTTGGTATTGTTAATGGCAAAGTTTTTAACCATGTGTTATGGAGTGTATGTATGTGGTGTGTAGTGGAATTATGTGGGTTGGATTGAAATTGTTATTTGTGGAGCAGCATGACGCATAAGGAAGAAGAGTGAGTAGGTGAAGAGCAGCATGAGGTACAAGGAAGGAGAGTAAGAAGAGCAGCGTGAGGCACAAGGGAGGACAAAAGCAGCGTGAGGCACAAGGAAGGAGAGTGAAAAAAAGACCAGCATGAGGCACAAGGAAGCACAGTGAGAAAAAGAGCAGCATGAGGCACTAGGAAGGAGAGTGAGAAGAGCAGGGTGAGGCATGCGGAAGGAGAATGAGGAGGAAGAGCAGCGTGAGGCACGCGGAAGGAGAGTGAGGAGGAGAAGAGCAGCGTGAGGCATGCGGAAGGAGACTGAGGAGGAGAAGAGCAGCGTGAGGCATGCAGAAGGAGAGTGAGGAGGAGAAGAGCAGCGTGAGGCACGCAGAAAGAGTGAGGAGGAGAAGAGCAGCGTGAGGCACGTGGAAGGAGAGTGAGGAGAAGAGAAGCATGAGGCACAAGCAAGGAGAGTGAGGAGAGCAGCATGAGGCACAAGCAAGGAGAGTGAGAAGAGCAGCGTGAGGCACAAGCAAGGAGAGTGAGAAGAGCAGCGTGAGGCACAAGAGAGGAGAGTGAGGTGGAGAGTGAGGCGGAGAGCAGCGTGAGGCACAAGAGAGGAGAGTGAGGTGGAAAACAGCATGAGGCACAAGAAAGGAGAGTGAGACGAAGAGCAGCGTGAGGCACAAGGAAGGAGAGTGAGAAGAAGAGCAGCGTAAGGCAAACGGAATGAGAGTGAGGAGGAGAACTGCAGTGTGAGGCACAATTAAGGAGAGTGAGGAGGAGAAGAGGAGCGTGAGGCACGCGGAAGAAGAGTGAGGAGGAAAAGAGCAGCGTGAGGCACACGGAAGAAGAGTGAGGAGGAAAAGAGCAGCATGATGCACAAGGAAGAAGAGTGAGGAGGAAAAGAGCAGCATGATGCACAAGGAAGAAGAGTGAGGAGGAAAAGAGCAGCATGCGGCACAAGGAAGAAGAGTGAGGAGAAAAAGAGCAGCGTGAGGCACAGGGAAGGAGAGTGAAGAGAAGAGCGGGAGGAGGCACAAGGAAGGAGATCGAGAAGAAGAACAGCGTGAGGCACAAGGAATGAGAGTGAGGAGGAGAACTGCAGCGTGAGGCACAATGAAGGAGAGTGAGGAGGAGAAGAGCAGCATGAGGCACAAGGAAGGAGAATGAGGAAGAGCAGCGTGAGGCACAAGGAATGAGAGTGAGGAAGAGCAGCAGAAGGTACAAGGAAGGCGAATGAGGAGAGCAACAGGAGGTACAAGGAAGGAGAGATGACAAGAGAAGCGTGAGGCACAAGAACGGAGAGTGATGAGAAGAGCAGCATAAGGCACAAGGACGGAGAGTGATGAGAAGAGCAGTGTGAGGCACAAGGACAGAGAGTGATGAGAAGAGCAGCATGAGGCACAAGGACGGAGTGATGAGGAGAGCAGCGTGAGGCACAAGAAGGAGAGTGAGGGAAAAAGCGAGGCAGTGTATATATACTCCCGTAAAGGACCTGAGATTAAGAGAAGCATCACCTTGGAACTCATACAAAACACAAAATAGCATAAAATGTATAAGTAAGTAAAGCAACTACTTACAGACATACATAATAAAGAAAAAACTCCATATTTGTTCATTTTATAACAGTAGGAAAAATAAAACAATATTCAACAGTCATTGAAGAAGGCAGCCCTTCTCCTTTACCCGGTTTTGATTTTTTAAATTACGATCCCCCTGTTTCTTTAAAAGAGAAAGGAAGGCCCAGAAAACGAGTTTGCTACTAAAACTCCTAAGAGCAGCATAAGAAGCAACTAAGTAAAAAAAAAAATCCGTAAATATACTGTATGAAAATCCTTTAACATAGAGCCAGGAATTAAATGCATGCCACCCCTCTTCCTGCTGTAAGCAGAGTTGAGGAATTATGTGTCCTCAAAAAGCAAAACAGCAGGCCGTCTTAACTGCAAAACGCAAAAGAAAAATGCTTCAATTTTCTGCATGCAAGGAAAACAAGCATTTGCAATGCAAAAGGTCTCGCATTTGCGAAAATTTGAGCTATTGGCATTGTAAATGACAATGCATTTTATTTGTGTTTTGAAAACCTGCAAGCAGTACGTAAAAACACACTTTATACTTATAGACCTCGCTTACAAGAAGCAAGGCTGGCAGTAAAAGACGCAGTTATTGCCGGCCTTGCTTTTCGTAGGCTACGACTAGAAGTACAAAGTGTGTGTTTATGCACCTCTTGCAGGTTTTCAAACCCATAAATAATAAGCAGTCTTATTTACAATGCCAGTAACTCAAACTCTTGCAAATGCGAGACCTATTGTATTGCAAATGCTTGTTATATTTGCTACTTGCATTTCCTTACATCATGTAAAGGTTTTAATTAACTGTAGATATAAGAAAAAAGAGAGGGACCCCTTCAAAACCAGGGGAATAGGGTACTACTGTAAGGTAGAGAAAATAATCCCTTGGCCAAGGATACAATAAAATTACTGAGTGCAAAACTGGCTTGTACACAAGAAAGTGTTTTATCTCATGTCACCCATACGTTGCACCAATTCACCACAACTACTACAACCCATATGGTAGATCCAAGTAGTTACATAAACAACATTAATATATTCAAAATAAAATCATATTTTATTAATTTTAAAACATCTCATAAATCACTATATCATAAAACAACCCCATACATTTCACAAGGGTACACAGTAAAATTCATATACAAAAAACATTTATGACAACAAACACAAGAGAGAAACACAAAGACAGTACACTTTGTCATCAAACAGCACATCTGAGAGGAACACTTCTCTCGCTTGTCCTGGATACACTGTATTGTCTTTAGTCTACAGGATAAGCTTGTTCCAAAGATTATGCAAGAATAGCGTCGACGCGTTTCGATGGGTTAGTTTATTTTTCCATCTTTATCAAGACAACCTTTATCTCTCTCTTATCGGCACTGTATGGTTGCCATAAAACGAATCCTTATTTCATTCGAATGATATCTTCTATGTCTGACTGTAAGGCATGATATCGGCCCTCAGTGACCCACATCTGATGAATATCGGGAGATTATTCTCCCGCTTCAAGATTCCTTTTCTCTCTAGTAAAATTCTTTACGCTGAGGTGAGGAGTTTCCCCGTGTTACGCTGGCGAGATGAAGTTCCAGTAGTCCCTGAATACTGAACATTGCGAGTGTTTGCAAAGGCATAGGAGTCTCTAGCCCTATAACGCCCACGATTTTAACAGATACAAACTAATTTAACATATGGATTCCAGGCCGACAATATAAAAACAAGATACAGATTTTAACGGCAGAAACCTAGAAAGAACGATTTTAAAATACAAAAAATAATTTTACTAGAGAGAAAAGGAATCTTGAAGCGGGAGAATAATCTCCCGATATTCAACAGATGTGGGTCACTGAGGGCCGATATCATGCCTTACAGTCAGACATAGAAGATATAATTCGAATGAAATAAGGATTAGTTTTATGGGAACCATACAGTGCCGATAAGAGAGAGATAAAGGTTGTCTTGATAAAGATGGAAAAATAAACTAACCCATCGAAACGCGTCGACGCTATTCTTGCATAATCTTTGGAACAAGCTTATCCTGTAGACTAAAGACAATACAGTGTATCCAGGACAAGCGAGAGAGTGTTCCTCTCAGATGTGCTGTTTGATGACAAAGTGTACTGTCTTTGTGTTTCTCTCTTGTGTTTGTTGTCATAAATGTTTTTGTATATGAATTTTACTGTGTACCCTTGTGAAATGTATGGGGTTGTTTTATGATATAGTGATTTATGAGATGTTTTAAAATTAATAAAATATGATTTTATTTTGAATATATTGATGTTGTTTATGTAACTACTTGGATCTACCATATGGGTTGTAGTAGTTGTGGTGAATTGGTGCAAAGTATGGGTGACATGAGATAAAACACTTTCTTGTGTACAAGCCAGTTTTGCACTCAATAATTTTATTGTATCCTTGGCCAAGGGATTATTTCTCTACTTTAATTAACTGTATACATGATTAATAAATTCATTCAAGTAAAAATAACTCTGAGCAGTTTACCTAGCCAATTAACAGTCTTACCCCAAAAAAAGTCATCCCGCAGCTGATTAGGCAAATCATAACGCAGCAAAATCCCAATAACATAAATTAAAAGTTTGTGACAGGAAAACATACAAGTCTGGCTCAGCACTGATAAGAAAACCCTCTGGAAAAGGCCCTGATTAAGCAACTTTGAGTCAGTTTCCCCAAACCAATCTTACCCATAGATTTAAAGAGGCTATGCTAAACAAGGGGAAAGAATCAGTAACAACTGTATCAACAGTATGCTTAGGGCAGGCACTATTTTCTTTTTAACGAAGAGTAGCCAGACAATTTAGCCAGGTCGACAGGCCTGGTCACAACCCCCAAAGCTATTAATTCGTAGTTCATGCTACAAATTAATTTAGCCAGTATCTTGACTGACAAACAATGCAGGGCTCTAGGTACAGCATTGACGTAGAATGCAGCAGACATAGAAATGGCACATAGTGCAGTGCAGGGAGCACTAGAGTCTGCCAACTACTTTCAACAGCCATGAAGCGAAACCAAAGAATACGTCATTGAGCAAAGAGAACTGCAGTCATGTTTGTGCAGGTGTTGGGGCAGAGAACAGCCTGCATGGATCCAAGAGACAATACTATTCTAGCATCCGTAATTAGACCTTCATTCTCCAGTAACGAAACAAGATGAAGCTGCACAGAGAGGTTGTATCAAACCTCCTACAATACTTATCTGTATTTCTGGTGCAACATTACTCTGTTTTGTAGCTTTCTACCTATGCAAAGGTACATTGTTTTGATTTTGGAGAAGACAGTTTTGAGACAAGGTCTTAATAGCAACGAAACAACTTGAACTTTTTTTAACAATAAAGAAACGTTTTTACCAATCACAATTAATATGCCAATCCCACCCCGTGTTGTTTTGACAAACCTTCTAATAGCCATGCAGCTCAGTGGTGCTCATACAAGCTTACGACGAAGAAACGGGTTTTGTGCTAGCTTTTCGGTCACAAGCAGGAGGAGAAAATGTCACATTACTAAAAAGCAGTATTGTGTTTATTCGCTGCCGAAAGCATCACCTCTCGAAGGAGAGCTGCATGCATGTTCACTGACGCCGATGTGAATAGGCTGTCACTAATGTCTGTTTCCTTGGCAGTTCCCCCCACCCAAACCCACCCTGCATCCGTTATTACCACTACTCATCCCACTCTGTTGCACTCAGCGACAGGGGGAGGCGGGGGGGTCACAAAAGAGGACCGTGAACGGCAACAGCAAGCCATGCTGGCTTAGAACATTCAACCTCCTCACTCCATCTGGGTAAAACAGGGTTCACATAGAAAATGTGGTATGTGTGGTTTTCTTATTGTTTATAGGGGGCCAATAAGGAGCCAGGATACACAAGCAATAGAGTTTAGAACCAATAGCAAGCAGCAGCTGTAATTACACTCCTTAGAGTAATTACAGCAGGTCTTGCAGACAGCGCATGCGTTGATGCTCAACCTAACAAGCATTGGCATAGCCAATAGGTCTCGCCTTTGGGACCTTATAAGGGTTTAGCCATGCAACAGTTGATGCAACAGTTGATGTTGTTGCACCAAGGATATTGTGCTGCATAACTAAATACTTATAAGGTCCCAAAAGCGAGACCTATTGGCATTGAAAATGCAATAGGTCTCGCCTTTGATTAAGTTAAAGCCATTTGCTTTGCTAATGGTATTTATAGCAAAGCAAATGGCTTTAACTTAATCGAAAGCGAGACCTATTCGATATGTGCAGTTATGAGAGGAATGCATTTTGTTTTTAGCTCTGCAAAGGCTATTTTATAGTTGACTGATTACTGCAATGATGAAGGCTTTGCCAGGCTTTTATTAACGGAGGCATGTACAGCGGTGTTAATGCTGTTATGTGACTCCATTGTAATGAGCCGGCTGAGGCTTTGCCAGGTATTTATGTATTACTGTTTGTGTTGGGGGTGGGGGGAATTAATCAAGCCCAGCGCCAGCTGAACGGACGCAGCATCCAGCTGCCACTGGCAATTTAAACACAAGAGATGAATCACCTGGCGAGAGAAAGGAGGGACGCCTAGGGAGATGGAAGGAAGGGAGACAGAGAAAGGGAAGAGAGGGATGGAAGCGGGAGAAAGAGTGGGCAAGCGACGAGAGAGGGGTGGAGGAGCTGAGACGGCAAGAGAACATGGGATGAGTGGGAACAGGGAGGGGGGGAGCAGGGCGAGAAGGGGCGACCGCGGAGCCAGCAGAGGAGAGAGAGGGAACAAACAGAGAGAGAGAGGGGGGCAAGAAAGAGAGAGAGAGAGGAGGCAAGAAGAAAGACTGAGAGGGAACATATAGAGAGAGAGGAGGCAAGAAGAGGGAGAGGGGACAAACCGAGAGAGAGAGAGAGGAGGGAAGAAGAAAGACAGAGGGAGAGGGAACATAGAGAGAGAGAGAGAGAGGAGGCAAGAAGAAAGACAGAGGGAGAGGGAAACAGAGAGAAAGTGAGAGGAGGCAACCAGAAAGTCTGAGAGGGAGAGGGAACATACAGAGAAAGACGGAGAGAGGAGGCAAAAAAGAGAGAGAGGGAACATACAGAGAGAGAGGGGGCAACAAAGAGGGAGAGGAGGCAAGAAAGAGGGAGAGGGAACATACAGAGAGAGGAGGCAAGAAGAAAGACTGAGAGGGAGAGGGAACATACAGAGAGAGAGGAGGCAAGAAGAGGGAGAGGGGACATACAGCGAGAGAGAGGAGACAAGAAAGACTGCTAGGAACAGGCGCTGGGCGGGAGCCCTGGCAATGGGATAGGGTGGAAGAGGGAGGGAAGCAAGAGAGAAGACGGCGGAAACTGGTTTTGGTATCATTTGTTTCGAAATGATCTTTGCAATGCGGTGTGTGCACGCGTTGCTGTGTGGTGATTTAAGCACAACCGACCACGCATTCTGTGACGCACTCTTTGCTTGTGGATGCGCAGGAGCTGGCATATTGAGTGATCGGCATATATACTGCGGAGAGGGTGGGTGGCTTGGTCTTTGGTGGTCTTGTCCAACAGCCTCGCCGCTTTCAAGAACGGAGAGCTGTGAAGGGAGCCCTTAATACACAGCGAAGGTGGGGGAGAAGGGCGGTGAAGCTTCTGACATCTGCATGACAAAGCTGGCGGTGTGAGGTCTGAAGCACACACTGACCTTTGCACTGGGTGAAATGGAGAAACAAGGAAGGAGACATCGGGAGCGAGACGAAAGTGGGAAGAGAAGTGAGGGGGGGGAGGGGTGAATGGAGAGACCGAGTGGTGCGCGCGCGACTAACTATAACAAGACAAGCCCGGCTTCAAAAGTGGTGCGCGCACGAGCGCCCGCCGCGGCGAAAGTGAAAGCAGCATATGTTTCCAATTAACACGACGCGGCAGGGGAGGGGCGGAGGAGCGTTCAGACAGCAAGCCAGAGGAAAGCCAGATGGCGCCTGATCGGGCGATGAAAGCTGGCGGCTGCGCGCATGCACGCGATCGTGAACGCAAGCTGGAGGCCAGCAAAAGCGTGGGGTAGCACTTTGAAAACCCACTTACTAAATGTCTCGCAGCGCATGCGCTGGCTGAGGCGAGACCTAAAAACAGCCCCCAATCAGCATGCTTTTATAATAGAAGAAACCAAACGTGAGACTCTCTCACTTCATTAAACATGGGGGGCTGAAGGCATTTTTGAATGCAGCATGCACAAAAAAATGTTAACGAAGATAAAGTAGTGCTTGAAACAATTATACTCTGGTGTTAAAATTCAACATTTATATTTTCATTTTTTATAGGAATACATTTAAACAACTTGCATTTGGAATACTTTTTTCACTTTTCGCGTTACATATCCTGAGACGTCATTTAAACCTGAAGTTTTTTAAAATGAAAAACGAAAAAAGGCAACACGTATCGCTTGGTGGGAGATGCTTCCCCTGTCTGCCAGACGTTATGTATCGTTGCTCTACAAACTCTAAACTTTCCACTCAAAAGAGGCAGGGTA
Source organism: Calotriton arnoldi (assembly GCA_963921515.1). Taxonomy (NCBI): domain Eukaryota; kingdom Metazoa; phylum Chordata; class Amphibia; order Caudata; family Salamandridae; genus Calotriton; species Calotriton arnoldi. The sequence goes on from CAWUFW010014741.1 coordinate 306,221, forward strand.
GGAAGGAGTAAATCCCGAAGAGGAAGAGCTTGTACTTTGCTCTTAACCTTCCTTGCACTTCCTAAATCCCCTCTCTCTTCCCCAAAAATGAAAGAAAGAAATGAGTTCACCGCACCGAAATCTCACAGCGTTAACACTCCAGTTTAGATCCTGGCGCAAAACAGAAAATATTGCTCCATTAAGGAGCATGTGACTTGACAAATTGGGCAGCAATAAAATAGGAGCCGTGCTGTGAAATTCAAGCCCAGGTGAGCGCATGCACTAAGCACGCCAGCCCAGAGGGAAGTGAACTCAAAGAAGCATCGTGGGCACACAGCAAACCATAAACAACACTACTGCCCTCTCTTATATTTCACATAGACTGCTTTTAATCAGCTATTATCGAGCCCGCAGTGACCCGTGAAGCCAATAAACCGGTGTGAGCTGTAAACACTGCTCTGCCTCGTGCGCAGCCCCCCCCTGCAAGTGTGAAATAGAAGACATTTACAAACACACCGTCTTCCAGGCAGCAGCATGTGGGGCCAGCGCCTCTCTTTGCAGCCACCAAAGCTCCCAGAGCCCCGGCTGCTCCTCACAACAAGAGCAGGGAACACATGCATGAAAGAACAAGCATTTGCAGGAGTTTGAATTATTGGCATTGTAAATGACAATGCATTTTATTTATGTGTTTTGAAAACCTGCAAGTGGTGCACTAACAGGCACTTTAAACTTATAGTCCTTGCTTACAAGAAGCAAGGCTGGCAGTAAAAGAGGTGCAGTTACTGCCAGCCTTGCTTCTCCTAAGCAACAACTATAAGCACAAAGTACGTGTTTATGCACCGCTTGCAGGTTTGCACAACACATAAATAAAAGGCATTGTCATTTACAATGCCAATAGCTCAAATTTTCGCAAATGCGAGACCTATTGCATTGCAAATGCTTGTTATATACATCACAAGCAAGAAACTTTTCTATAGCATTAGAAAACATCTTTGTAGCTTCTTAGTGGGCATGGTGTAAAAATCATGAATGTTTGCATTGTCCAGCATTCCGTCCATCAATTGTTTCTTTTGCGCAAAAAGCATGATCCACATTTTTTTGTATACCAACAGCTAGGTTATTTCTTTCCTACTGCATCTCACCCCATGCTAGTTTAGAAGCACCCTTTATGCAACCGGTACAAGGGTTTCTCTCCTCATTAAAAAGGTACACTGCCTTTCAGTAATGTAGTGGCAGGTACAGCAGATTGATGTGTGTGCCTCCTAAGTGATTTATAAATTTAAACAACAAAACAATCATTAGGTGAGTCATTGGTATGCTTATGTTATGAGCATTACCTGGCATTGTTCGCATTTTCAGAGCCCCAGACTTAATTTTAGTGCTCCCTTTGCCTTAGCAACAGGGCCATGTGTGAAGCCCGAGTTGAATCCTAGCATGCACTTAAGGCAGCACCATAAAACACCTGCCTACTATTGCTTTAATGTGCCACATCGATGACCAGGAAGAGGGTAAGGATTTTTAGCACTGCAGGCAGCATAGAAATTTGCCTTCTAGAGCACTTACCAAAAACTTAGAAATGGCAATTTATTGGTCTTTTGTATCACATTACTATTGCCAATAGGTGGTGCCTTAAGGTTGTTTCCTAACCTTTTGTTATCGAAGCACCATCCATGTAATCTCCTTGCTCTGCCCCATTACAGTCCGATGCTGCGGCCCTTAAAGTCATTTTAAGGAAGTAGACAAGTGTGCTTGAAAACGGGAGCCTGTGGAAGGAGAGGGATGCAGGAGTGGGGAATGGAAAGAAGCAGGCTCTGCCATGTACAGCTTAGCAGCCATGCTCGTAAAGAGACTACAAAGAGATCCGTTGCAGCAGGATCTGCGTCACCAGAAAGGAATGCCGGTAACAAGCTAGCCTGTAGAATGAAATGAATGAGCAGGGTGGAGTAGGGAATGAGAAGAAACCGCAGGACTGTTTGGAGTTCGGACTATAGTTACGGACACTTTAGAGCTATTGCTTGCAATTTTTTTAACATTTTTAAAGACATTTTTAGACATTTTAAAGCATTTTAGCAAAAGAAATGTTTTTAAACTTTGTGTGTACCAATATCTAGTTAGGATGGTAGTACAATAGTAGGTTACATATGTCGTACAGTCGGAAGAGGAGTGGGTGTTATATTCCATATAGGTACAGTATATAGGCGCAGGTAACACTGCAACCTTTCACCTATATCCTTCCCTACATTACATACATTACGGTTCATTGGGACTGACCTTTTACCCAGATACGACACTGCATTCAGAACGCGGGTTTTTCCCTAGTTCGAATCTCATACATTATGCATGAGGCTTCTTGGAAGCACAGCAGGACTAACAGCAGGACTGACATCTCCTGTATAATATCTCTGTATAAAGTTCAGGCCCAACGTCATCCTTTAGGCCGACACAGTAACACAGCAAGGTAGGACCCCTGGGGTATATATACATCATGTCTTGCTTAGAAAGACAGAGGAGACTGTGACTTCCCGGCTGACACACTGACCAGAGACGCTGAGGTTCCTGCATGCAGACGCTCCAGCTAGCAGTGGTCTAACATCCCTTGCGGGGTGTCCAACTCAAGAACAGGACGGGGTCCCACATTCTCTAATTCTCAGGTAATGGGGTTGACTAGATCCTAGAGGGATTCTTGGCATAACACCTACATAGATGCTAGGTACATTTAGGTACATCTAGTTAGGGAGGCATCGTAGAAGTACACACTTTTTATCATGTGTTTTATGTACATGTATATATTCATGATTTCTGCAAGATGGTAGAACTATACCATCCTTTTACTTTTGTAGTATTTCTAATCATATATCTCTGCTACTGTCTAACGGTTGTTGCAGCTCATCTATTCTACACTAGAATAACAACTGTTCAATAAATCCTTATTGAATCGCCCAGACTGTTTATTCTGTGTATCTCTCTGAGACAAACTAAGTAAGTATGAGTGACTGAGCGAAAAGTAGTATATTGTTTCCACGATCCTGGGGGATCAGGGTTGTCATGTTCTAAGGTTGCCCAGAACTATTCTCTCCCCGATAAGAGGAGATTCTAGTGGCACTGTGAGCTAGCTGATACAGACAGGCTAACGTATCCGGTGGGGGTGCACAGAATCAGTCTGCCACCAATCCCACAGTTTATGTTATCCAAAACGCGCAGATCCTGTATAGGTAATATAGGAACTACACGACAAGACCAACAGTCTTGCTTAAGACCAGTCAAAGACACAGGCAGATATCACATCCATCTGTGAATGCTTCAAACTCAGTGTTAACCTTTGGCAAGTGTTCACATGGAACTGATTTGTAGTTGCAGTTACATATTATCACAAAACTATTTTTGTGTTAATTAAATCAAAAACAAACACAAACAAAAATATACAGAGCACGAGTGTCCAAAATGTGGAGAAGTGTGGCTCAATGGTTAGAGCGGCAGACCCTGATGCAGAGATCTGGCCCGGGACCAGGGTTCAATTCCCGCCTCGGCGGGTCTTGGGCTCAATTTCCTCGGACCTGATAATTCTCGCCTCGGTGCCTATTCTAATCATGGGTCCCACTCTGCAACTCTGGGCAATAGCTTGCTTAATCTCCACAACGGCCCCAACAGCGCTGAGATGCCTGGCTTCACCCTGGGGGTGCCCAGGAGTGGACATTTCACAGGGAAAAGCCAGGAAGGGTTCCACAGCGGTATGCGTACAGCGCCAGGACACCTCTTTGGGGGTATAAGTGCGCTTTACAAGTACGAATTTCATTTCATTTCAAAATTGGAAGACCTTACCACAACACTCCCGCATTACTATCCCCTGCTATACATGATCACACGAGGACAGCAGATTCACTCTGCGTTTTGACGAGGTAGCCCACGCGGCTCCCTACATTTACAAATATTGCCAATTGGGCACATCGGTGCTTCTAAGGTGAGTCAGTGAACAATTAAACATTGAGTCAGTAAATAATTCTCCAATGCTCCAACAACGAGATCTGTAAATGTCTGAGTTTCTCACCTTCTATTCAGAGAAGATATTTGGGAGAAAGATCCCCACCATAGACACCATAGACTCCCGCACTTCAAAATTCTATATCTGATTAAGCAGACCAAGAGCACACCATTCCTTCGGTAAGCCTATCCAATGTCTCTCAGTAGCCCCTGTTTTGCACACCAACTGAACATATCGTTTTTTTTAATGAAGCACCATTTTTTAGTCCCCAAGCAATTCCTGTCCTGATTACAGCAAAGAAAATGGAATGGCATAAATGGAATCCTGAGGCACTCAGGGATTACTGGGCTCAGTCCATAGAATCAGAGACATTTACCACAGACGTTCTGGGGTTTCAATCTATGAATGGACTCAATACTGATCACAAAGTACACCCCTTTCCCACTTGACTCTCCCTGTAGCGAATTCAAGCCGTCCAAGAGTTACTTAGGGAGGTGGTGTGGGGGTAGAAACTCAACAAACACTGAATAAGATTTACCACTATTATTAAACATACAGACTTATTACTACACATGCAGAGTTAATGAAAATATACGGGCATAATTCACAGAGAGCAATTCTTAAGGTTAGTAATAGGAGCAGTACCCATGATCGTTAAGGAGGCAGGTTTGGCCAAATTATCTGGGGATTAAGAATCACTATTGTGCTCTGGACGGTGCTGGTACAACAAATGCATTAGGGGCAGGGGTGCACGCTCTCCAGAGCTAGGCACTAGGACATTTCTCTGTACCAACAGCATGGGTGCAGCATTATATGTAAATCAAACTACCATTCTCAAGAACTCAGCATGAAGAAAAAAACATCAAGAAAATTGAAAACTAGGTTTTGTACTTTGAATAAAAAGGGAGAAAATCAGTTACACATTGGATAAGACTTTGTTTCTTCATTATTGATTTCAACATTGTAAAGATAGAACTGGAGATGATCAGAAGATTAGGTTTAGGCTTGTTTGAATGAGTCGGGTTATATTAAATGTAGATGGAGATATGGGGTTCAGAAGTAGGTTTGGGTTAGGGCTGAAGTTAGAGTTTGGGTAAGGTTACAGAAAGGATTTGGTCAGTGGTGAGGGTTAATTTTATAGTTAACGGCGAAGGTAAGGAATTGGCATAGGTTTTTGGCAAGTTTGAGGGTTAGAGAGGGGTGTGTTTAGGGTTAAGGTTGGAATCGTTTTAGGGCGAGTGTAAGTCTTAGTGTTAGATTTGTGATCAGAGATATTTTTAATTACGGCATTCTTAATACATTTTTTCATAATTAGCGGTGCAATGTAAAGTGTGTTGCTCTTCAAAATGGCTCGCTATAATTGCTATTCTATCGATGTAGTTCTTAATTTTTCTATACTTTCGAACACATTTGTGTTTTGCATGCACTAGGGCTTCTCCATCTATTTTGTTTCTTTTCCTTCTCTTTACCACCCCTCTCCTGCCTTAGTGAGGACACACCGAATGTGCATCCAGCCATAGAGTAGCTTCTAATTTCCAGATCCTAATGTAAAACATCCAGTGTTAATTATTATATTACATATGCTCGCCAAGAAACAAGGGATATTTGAGTACAAGTGGAAGCTGAGAAAAAGACATTGCAACAAGCGACTAACAAGGACTTCACATGTCATAAAAATGATGGAAACAGCATGATATCTCTGTTTTCATAGGTGAACAGAAGAATCTGGTAAACCTATAAATCTTCTTAATAGAAGCAATTAATATCTCACCTGTCAGCCTATTCAAGTTCTCTTTTCTCTTGCTGTCACGATAATCCATGCAGTACGCCTCTTCCTCATCTTTTACAAGAATTGAAATAATTTCTTGGTCTGTCATATAAAAATATATCGTTGTGACATAAAGGAATAGTTATCATGGAAACCGAAATAAATGGACAAAAACATAGTAGGATCAGAGGCAGTTAATGGTACATTCCTATCACACCCTTAACCTGAGCTTGGACGGAAAGAGGCAATTTCTGGCCAGATATAAAACGGTTTATGAACAGGCAACGTATTGCCTGCACTCCCAGCCCTCCCCAGTTCTCATGGGTGTACCCCAAGGGTCCACCCTATCTCCTATCCTCTTTAACCTTTTCTTGGAACCATTAGCTAATCTTCTAAACGCTACGAACACTCTCTTCCATATGTACGCGGACGACACACAACTTTATGTGAAAATCTCATCCCCGGACAACCTAATCTCACTCAACACTACCCTAAATATTACACAAAACTGGATAACAGAGAACCATCTACTACTAAACACTTCTAAAACGGAATTTCTTCTCATCTCTCCCCCGAACCATGTCACCAAGCTAGACCCTTGGTTGAATCTCCTCACTGCCTTCAACTGCTCCCCTCTTATCATTGATTCAGCCAAATCTCTCGGAATCACCCTTGACAATCACTTGAACATGAAAAATCATATCAGCAATGTCTGTAAGGGAGCTAATAACCTAATGAGGACACTCAGAAACATAAAGCCATTTCTCCCACAAAAAGACTTTAAACATGTGGTACAGGCTCTGGTCCTACCGAGACTGGACTATGGTAGCGCCACGCTCTGTGGCCTTCCCAAATACACGCTGGCTCCCCTAAGGGCTTCACTGAACACAGCGGCCAGACTGGTTACAGACACCAAACGTAGAGAGCACATATCTCCTATTTTAAAATCTCTTAATTGGTTGCCCTTTGAAGCTCGAATTCAGCTAAAGATTGCCGTTTTGGCGCACAAAGCCCTGCATCTCAAAACTCCAAAGTACCTAACTCAAAACCTGGAACTATCTTGCGGTGGTAGAGCCTCAAGAAGTGCTATCACCCTCCTCCTGAAACCTCCCATTTTTCAAAAAAGAGAACTGGTGTCCGAGCCTTCTCTGGAGCAGCCCCTAGGATTTGGAACTCTCTTCCACCGGAAGTACGCACAATCTCTTCAACGATTACTTTCAAACTGGAAGCCAAAAGATTCCTAATGAACACATTTTTACCTTAAATGTAGACAATGATCACGTGCTCGTCCACATTTTGACTGCAACCATTGCTCACTCTTTTGTTGTTATGCTTCCTCACCGCATTTAGAAGCCTGTCTTATCTTTGCATAGCGTATTACTCCCCGTGATTCATTGGTCCGATGTGTGCGAGTATTATGTCTGTTTATCCCTACCTATGACCGATACTGGAATTAGGCCCTTCCTCACCGCAGGTTATATCTCCTCTCTAAGCCTGCTTCATACCTGGTTATTGTACTACTATCCGTGTCTCTTGTGTCTGTGAAATACTCGGTTAGGTGGTTAGAATGAAGGCGATAACCTCCGGGTGTGCTTCCATATTTGTTGTCATTATTTGAATGTTGACTTACTTTCCGTCCTTTGTAAAGCGCTCTGATATCCCTCGGGATCTTGTTCGCGCTATATAAAACTTTATAAATAAATAAAATAAATAAATAAAATAAATGGCAGGCAATGAAAGTGCAAAAATGCAAACCGCAATATGCGAAAATGACACAAATGTATGTGCAACTAACAATGTCCCTATTGCAAGTCCTTACGAATCAGAATGAAAGGGATGGTACAGAGCCTTCCTTCACCTCCTTGTGACTAAGAGTACGTGTAAATGGTATGTGATTATCACTGTGTTGCAAACTATTGTCAGATGATTGGCTTTTTGATGCAGGCCACATAAGTTCTCAAAGTGGATGATGTACATGAAAGACAGCTTCAATTGTGTTTTCAGCAACGGGCATCGGAGGGAACAGACAGTAGTCCATGTTCCTTCGCATCTAGACTCTCAATGGTCAATGCTAGTTAGGGAATTCAGAAGACACTGTAACGTACCTGAGCTGGGTCCAGTAACGCTTTTTTTCACTTCCTCACCAAGATGATCAATGTAAATTGGAAATGACACCTCATCTTTCCTCAACAAAAGGTAAATATTGACAAATTAACATTTTAAGAAAATACATCGAATTAGATGTTTACTCATTTGAAGTTTTAAAGTAATGTATTATTCACAAACGATGACCATGGCATTTTGTGTAATTTCTTCAGGTGTTTTACACAACATGAATCATTTTAGACTAGCAGCCACTTCACAGCACTTTATTATATTTGCTTAGGAACATTTTATAACTGTATCTTAAAGGGTAACGTAAACAATGTTGAAGCGGGAGAAGACTGAGGAATCAATACTGAAAGGCCACATCTGGGTGCCTGGTGTAGGCAAGCATAGGAATGTAATAAAATATTTGAGGCTAGTTCGACAGCTCAATGGGTTTATGCTTCTGTTACAAAGGTCTTTTTGATACATGCAAGGCACAAGTTCTGGATCTCAGTAGGACCAACCCAGCTTGTCATTCTGCAAGAATGTACCAGCAATGCTATATACAAATTACTTTCATATTAATATTTGGATTAATGATGTTATAGAGACGTTTTATTTTGCAGTTTTGAAACACCTTCCTCTCCAAATGAAAAAGTTAAACCTTTCAAAATTAACCAGATTCTTCTCTGTACAGTAAGTTTTTAACTCGTTGAAGCTTGCTGACTGGGTTCGAGGTCACCTGATCCACTTCCCCTCCAAGAAATGGTAACGGTCTCTTAACATGGGAAAACAGCACCCACTATTTTCACAGTGGTCTTAAGACAAGCGCTGGACCTCGATCCTTGACTAGGATTTGAACACTAGGCCACCAAATAAATATTTTATTGGGGGGAGAGGGGCGCAAATTAACTATGAGCTTTTTTGTTTCTCTACGGGAGGAGGAGATCAGGCACTACCCCTTCCCTCTGATCCCCCCTTCCCTGGGGGAAGGATAAAGGTCCCCTAAATACCTGTGAAAGTAGCAGCCACAATCTTTTTTAATTGCGTGCCCCAATTGACTGGGCCAAGATCCATGAGCAGAATTCCTACGCTAGGCCTCCAAAGAAATATTTTATTGGGGGCAGGGACGAATTGTGAGTCTTATCAAAATACAGAAAACAATTCAAACACTGTAGTTGTGCTCAATTACCACTTTTGAAAATGTACTGAAGTACACAGTTGCCAACATGCTGGAGGCAGCCTGTTTTCCCAAAAGTGTAAAATTACTCAGTGTTATTCTTTATAAGAAATGGTGGGGGGAGGGGTAGTTTGCCTGCTGTTTGTCTCCCACTGGGTACCGGCCGCAAAAGAGATTCTGCTGTGCTCTTGGGACTACAACTCCCACCAACCCCATGGATCCTCAGATGCATATAACCGCGACACCACCCCGCGATCGGGTAGGTGTTCGCCTACTGTTTGTCTCCCGCTGGGTACCGGCCACAAAAGAGAGCTCTGCTGTGCTCCTGGGACTACAGTTCCCACCAACCCCAAGGATCCCCCCCGCTCATATAAGCGCAACGCCGCCCCGCGATCGGGGTAGCTGTTCGCCTGCTGTTGGTCTCCCGCTGGGAACCCGCCACAAAATGGAGTTCTGCTGTGCTCTTGAGACTACAATTCCCACCAACCCCAAGGATCCTCACGCGCATATAAGCGTGACGCCGCCCGCGGCTCAAGATGAGCCCGGGCCAAGGGCAGGCCCGTCCACACCCGTCGGAGCCCGAAGGAGGCCAGGCCTGTCCAGGTGAACAGCTGCCTGTCCAACGGCAGCTGTTCACCGTGAGTGAAGATGGGAAAATGGAAGATCAATCCAGCAGAGCGTGGCGGAGTGCCCACTAATACTTTGGATTCTTTTCTGTTAAGGGCATCTGATGCCCTGGACAAAGAGATTGAAAGTACTGAGCGCAGGCTCTCTATGGGGAGCACGGTCTTCCATCGGTGCGATCTACTATTGAGAATCTTTCTGGGAACCAATCTATAACCATCACTGATACCCCAGCTGCTAATTTAATCACTACCCACCCCAAAGGCTTGACTAAACTCCCTTTGCGATCAACTAGAGCTACTTGTTTCCCTACAGAACCGCCTACCAAGAAGAAAAAGGGAGGGAGAGCGAGCAAACATACAATCATAGATACAGATCCTACCCTGGCTATTTCATTAGACCAGGAGGGAATGCTCAATAGAGTCGAACAGACAATTGCCAACCTGTTGCAGCCCTTTATGGAAAGACTAACCAAAATAGGGGACATTTTAGCCTCTTTTACTCTGCAAGGGGTAAGCCCATCAGTGAGAGAAACCACTGGCCTGGTTCCCATTTTAATCTCCCCCAATGACATTGACGCGGCAGGGCCTGATCAGTGTACACTGAATAATCTTTGTAACACAATATCCAAAATAGATGGAGTTGGGAGCTCGCTAAAGAACATGGGTCCCCACAAGAGTCCAAACTTACACTCGTGGGCGATGGAATCATTTAGGCCGTCCCAACTGCAACAACAGCCTATTACTTGTCCACCTCCTCCCCATGTCACTACTCCATTTGAGCAAGCACCAACACAGAGATTATCACGGGCTCCGGGCTCTTCTAATCAACCACCAAGGCCGACAGGCATTCGAAACATAGACTGGAAAGTCCAAGAAGAACAGTCCGGGCGTAATTCCCATTCAAGACTAGACTTGCCGCCAGCAGCGTGCCCCTATGTGATCATTCTGGTCAATACTCCAGAGTTAAAAAGTTTGCAAAAGGAATCAACTGACCAACTAGTTTTAAAAGCTCGCCATTGGATTAATAAACACACAGGGGGGGGGGTCAGAAGCCTTTACCAGCATTTTAATGGCGAGAAGGGTGGGTTGGGTGGTAAACTCAGATAAAACAATCAGGGGGTACTGTGTCGTAATAAACCTTAAATCACACTTTATGGCTCGCAAACTTCTAAGCTTACTACCTAAGGCCCCAACATCGTGTCTCAGATGTTTGTTTTGCCGTCAGGCTTTTTCTTACAAACCAGCAATTCAAACCCCTTGGGGAAAGGGATCCAGGGACTTTGTCAGTCTTCCCCACCTAATGATCCACCAACCTCCCTTGAGGCAAATAACTAACCCTTTACCAATTAGCAATCATTTCACCGCATTGGCAGATCTGGAAGCATGCGACTGACAGATAACGAAGGGGGCTCCTCTTAATATCTCCTTAAGTTGTGCTAAAGAAGGGGTAGAGTACCCTTTGTAAATCACTGAGGAAAACGATCGGATCTCGATGATTGTATTGAACATTGCAGGGTTAGGCACAAAATTGTCTGATCAAACATGGAATCGGTACATAACCGCTTTTAATGCAATCTGTCTACAAGAGACCTGGAAAATAGACCCCACTCATATAGATGGTTATCGCACCTTCCATACCCCTGCTATTTTGTCAAAATCAGGCCGAGCGAAGGATGGCATCATGACACTGATAAACAATACCCTCAAATTTCAAGTCCTGTCCTTTTGCAATGATTGCCCATATTATATTAGATTTAACCGGTCCAGGGGGTAATACAATACCTTTAATACCGCAAAAATAGAGGAGGCCAACAACTCCGCAAAGGAGCTCTTTAAAAATATCCAAGTGTTATCAAAACCACAACAGAACACTCTATTCAGCCCAGACTCCGCATTTTGTAATAAAATGGCGAATATTTTTCAGACTAAGGTCCAAACGATCTATGACGACCTTCGGAACAATAGGCAGGTAAATGAAAACGGTCCGATGACTACAATGGAGGACAAGACGCTGCACTGTTATTTTAACACTTTCAGCAGGCTTACTCCTAATGAAGTCAACAAGATCCTGCTATCTACTAAGTCAGGGTCCCCGAAGGATCCGTGCCCACCAACTGTTATGCATGTGGTCTCCGGGTCTATTAGCAGACATTTAACTCCCATTCTAAATCAAGTAATTGAATCGGGGAGTTATCCGTCGGTCTGGAAAAAAGCTTGCATCAGACCAATCTTGAAAAAGCCGGCGCTTGACCCATTGGAGGTCAAGAACTATCGACCTATCTCGTGTCTGCCGATTGCTGCCAAAATTCTTGAAAGGTCAATAAACCAGGAGCTGATGTCATATCTGGACGTTAGTAACCTGTTGGATTCAAGCCAGCATGTCTTTCGGTCGTGTCATTCGACAGAGACTGCGCTTGTCATGGCAACAGAGGAGATTCGGAGACAGGTGGATGGGGGTGGAAGAGCTATCCTCATCCTCCTGGACCCATCAGCAGCATTTGACACCGTGAATCACACGGTGTTAGTGCGGCGGCTGAAGGCAGTGGGGATTGGGGATGCGGCTCTGTCCCTCCTCTCCTCATTTTTAGAGGAGAGGGAGCAGGCCATACATTGGGAAAATCTACAATCTGAACCCTTCCTTCTCCCATGTGGAGTGCCACAGGGATCGGCACTGTCACCAACTCTGTGTAACATTTATGTCACCCCACTCGCCAGTCTCATCAGACAGCATGGTTTCTCATTTGTGTCTTACGCCGACGACTCACAGATTATCATCTCTGTATCTAAACAGTCTGAGCCTGTCGCCGCGAGTTTCCATGCTTGTCTGACTTACATCATGAGCTGGATGAGCAATAACTATCTTAAAATCAACACGGATAAGACAGAGGTGATGGAGTTTGGTAAGGGACTGTCCCTGTGGAACCACACTTCGTGGCCCACAGATGCAGGCGTTTGTCCAGCTCTATCTACTAAAGTTAAGAATTTGGGGATTATTTTTGATGACCAACTTAGCTTCTCGGCTCAGATAAGCTGTGTAACCTCCACTTGTTTTTTCATACTGAAGCTTCTTCGGAAGGTGTTTCCTTTCATTCCGCAGGAGCTAAGAAAAACAGTGGTAGTGGCCCTAGTCCTATCACGCCTAGATTACTGCAATGCACTATTTATAGGCATTGATAAGGCGCAGAAGGCTAAATTGCAGTCTATACAAAATGCCGCTGCGCGGATATTATTGAATGTCCCAAAAGGTCACTCTACCTCCGCTGCCATTAAATCATTGCATTGGCTCCCAATACAGCAGCGTTTGGAATTCAAGGCTTTATGCTTGGTTCATAAGACACTTTATGGTGGAGGGGCAGCCGACCTCCGTAAATTTTTCCACTGGTACATTCCTACGAGAAGCCTCAGATCCTCAAACACGGGCCGCATCTGCGCCACCAAAGTCTGTAGAGCCAGATGGGGAGGGAAGAGTCTATCGCACTGTGCAGTTAGGCTATGAAACCAACTGCCTACCACTGTGAGACTCCAACCAAACAGGCTAATGTTCAGGAAGTTGATAAAAACGTGGCTGTTCCCCAGGACATAAAACGGTACAGCTGTTTGCTTTCCCTCTCTTTTCTCACTTAGCGCCAAGACTCCTCGGCATTCGAGGGCTCTATAAACTTTAATCCTATCCTTTAATCCTATAATAAATTACTTTGGGGGTGAGATGGCAAAAGTAGTAGACCTACTCGAAGGTAAATTTAATGTATTACTTAACAACTGTAAGAAGATATCTAGTATTTTATGAGTGGGTGATTTTAACGTGCATAGCTGTCGTTTTGCAACCAAGCCGACATGTGGATTATTTGAAAAGGAAGGAGAAGTCATTGAGCGTTTTATCCATAACTCGCATGGTGATGCACTTAATAGACTCCTTATCATAAAAGACTTAGAAATAATGAATCCCATTACTGAGACCTCAGGCTTGTTACAAAAAACGTTGGACTCTACATCCCAGGGTTCAACCATTGACTTTCTAATAGCTTCAGCATCCTTCAAAAGGTCCATTACTGATATAAAAGTCACCTTTACTAGATTCAGTGACTATGCGGCTATATCTTGCCGCTTGGTCTGGGAAGGGATACACGTTCAACAGATAAAACACATAAAACCTCTTATAACAAGGAAAAATGGGATTGTTTTAAAATGGGGTAAAATTGATAAGGAGAAACTCGTCCCTTTGGTACTTGCCAATAGATACAACAAAATTATGACATGTCTCGAAAAGAATAGCGATCCAATCAGGGTTGTTACTGCCTTGGAGTCAATTTTGTATGAGGTAAAAAACAACCTAACAAAAAATGGTTTAGCTGCCAAACCAACTGCCCCACGGTGGTTTGATCAAAATTGTATGAGATCGCTTTCAAATCTACATAAGGCCCTTAGAATTGAACCAAGATATGGGGTACAGGTCAAGCTTTCCCGTAAACTGTATAAAGAAGCAAGGAAGGCTAGACTAAAAACATGGAAGGAGGAAGCCTGGGATCAACTTCAGCAGGCCTCCACCCTAAAAAATTCCAGGGAGTTTTGGAAGGTAATTAATGCCCCATTCCTGAAAGCATCTTCAGACCCCAACCTAGATAGTCATGTGAACAAAGAATCATGGGTGGCCAATTTTTCCAAAATATTTTGTCATGGAAGCGAGGGAAGGCATTTGCCCATGAACAATAATGGGCCTAATTCAAAGCCTGTCCTTATTTTCAATCATTTAGAGATAAGAGAAGCCCTTTCCCAATGCACAAATAATAAGGCCTGGGCCCGGAAGGTACTCCAATAGACTTCTTTTCAGAGCTCCCGGACCTTTGGGGCCCAGTTTTGACTAATGTTTTTAATGTGGTAGCTAATGCGGGCCTGCCGGAATCATGGTCAAAATCTATCATAGTACCGATATTTAAAAAGGGCGACAAATCTGAGCAAACAAACTATAGGCCCGTTTCACTCCTGGATACTACGGCCAAACTTAGTGGACCGGTTCTATTGAATAGATTAGAGGAATCGGCCACTATTAACAATGCTCTGATCCCAACCCAATATGGTTTTAAGAAGAGAAAAGGTACCCAGGACAAGTGCTTAAATCTGAGCTTGCTCATTGCAAAGTATACACAAGCTAAACAAGGCAAGCTCTACCTGGCTTTTATGGACCTATCAGCAGCTTTTGACTGCGTTGCTCACCATCACCTGTAGAGAATTATGAAGGAGATGGGGATTGATGAGGCTAATATCTCTTTTATTAGACAGCTATATTCTAGGGCTGCGGCCTGTGTTAGTTATGGGAAGCAGGGAGAGTGTACCAGTTGGTTCCTATGAATAGGGGGGTTCGACAGGGGTGTGTTCTTGCCCCTTTTCTTTTTTCATTGTACACTAACGGAGTAGCGGCTCCCCTGCTAGATTCAACCCTGGACGTCCCAAAGATGAATAAAGCCAGCATCCCCATATTCCTCTACGCAGATGATGCGGTCCTAATAGCACGTACTGGCCTGGCGCTTCAGAAGCTTTTAGATACATATGTAAATTTTATGCAAAATTAAATATACAAACTAATGAGGTAAAATCTTTTATTGTAGTGACTGGGCTTAAGGTGAAGAAAGTGCCATCTTTTTATATAGCAGGTCGGAGAGTGGCTCAGACAGAAACGTTCTCCTATTTAGGGGTGACATTCGATAGAATGCTATCATGGTCCCACATGGTGAGAAATAGGGGCTTAATGCTAGAAAAAAGTATTGGTGCTCCATTTTCTTTTACCAAAAAGCTAGGCTCGAAACCCCTAGACGTCGTAAAAAAAAAAGTATATTTAGCCAAGTCCGCTACAGTAGCCATATTTGGAGCTGGTTTGTGGGGACATACTAACCATGCAACATTGCAATCCATAGAAGATACTTTCTGGAAGAAACTGGTGGGTCTCCCAAAATGTTGCTCTAACTATGAATTGCCATCTTGAGCTGAAAGTTCCCTACATATCAGATCAGATATTCTTGGCTCCAATCCTTCTATGGCATTCCATCTGGAGAAGATATCTTGTTAACCTAATTCAGCAGTTCATGGTGGACTGCCTCGCACTGGAACATACACAAAGGATCCCTTGGTTACTGTATGTTAAAAATAACTTGATTTTATTTGGTTTAGAAACTATCTTTGAAACACCAAGTACATGCCTGAACATCTCAAAATATGCAATTAATGCTCGCTTTTTAAATCATATGGCAGAAATAAGAAATGGAATGAACAGTACTAAATATATGGTACAAGCTTATCTCAAGGGGCCGTTACCTAATGAGGGGCAAGTTACATACCTGACGGCCGTGACAAACTCACGTCATAGATTTATATTATTGAGGTTTAGGCTAAACCTTATTCGCTGTATGTTGGGACACCCATCAGGCATTTTTTCTATACAAGCTTTACCACTTTGCCCATATGATGGGGGTGTCTTCACAGTCCAACATACATATTTTTTTCTCTTGCAAGCTTTACTTAGAACATCGTAGAAGGCTTATACTGCCAATCATGCGTAAATATAAATTTAGACAATGTCGTCAAGGCATGTCCTTTTTGAAAATGCTGTCTGACCATTTTGTTTGTTACTGCGTTGCATACTTTTTATGCCTTTCTTTAAAGACCAGGAGATTGTACAATAGTCCGGAATGAATTATAAGTATTTTAATTATTTTTATGATCATTCCTAATAGAACATTATATTATTATTCTGAAAATTGATGAATTATGTATTTATGAACTATTATGATCTGTAAATACAGTTCGAATAAAGTGATTTCTGAGTCTGAGGATTGTTTAAGGGTTATTTCGACTCGCCACCCCCTACTTCCAGACAGGTAACAAGTGAGAAAAGACATTATTGATGGCCTATCACATAGTGGCTCACTGCCACTGATTTTTCTCAAAAATTAGAGCACTGTTTTCAGAATGAGGCTCTTTTTGGTCAGTACGTGTCGCCCCACTGAGATCAATTCACAGCTACCTGGATTCCAAGAAACAATATAATTGAAATAAAAAATCTTGATGTTTTCCTGGGGTATATCTCTACATATTTGCTTCCACATTCAAGTCACTATGCACACTAAAGAAAACATTTTGTTTATGCACAAAGGCATGCCTATGTGTTGCATGTGCATGGGATTTGTGATGTTTGTGAGAAGATAAAGCAAGCATTGATGTCAAATTCACAGCACGTGGGCATCTCACTTGATTAAAATTATTACCATGTATTTGCTGTGACTTCAGGTTAGCTGAGAGATATGGCTCCTGCTTTTCTTTAGCTCTTAGTGAAAAGACAGTTGTGGCAATAAGGGGTCCTGTAAAAAATAAATAGCATTTTTTTTTAATTAATTACACAGTTCCTTGATTAAGTTCTAGAATTAGCATTAACTCAATTTGAAGAAAAAACATGTTCACACTGGCCCAACAATCGCTTGCTAATAAACTGCATTATGGTACATTTGCAAAATGAAGAAAACCAGTTTCCTCAAATTATTTGAATAATTAACAGATCAGGAAAAATTGTGCATGAGTACCAAGTGAAAGCGGTACTAGCATATAGGTAATGGGAGAGGTATAAGTGTTTAGGCAGAGGTACAGGTTCAAAGGTGTAGGTAGTAGCGGAGGTCCTGAGCTCTAGGCATGGGTAGAAAGGTATAGACAGAGGTGCTAGTATATAGGTAGGTGTAGACTCCAAGGAGTTAAGCAGAAACAGAGGTACTGGGGATATAGGCAACTGTAGGAAATTCCCCTTTTCTTCGTGGTCAGTCCAGATTTTTCATCTTTTGCTGGACCCAATATTTTTGCTGAGTTTAGAACACTATGGACTTTACCCCTGTTAACCAGTAGTAAGGTGCCTGTGCTCTCCATGCAAACATGGTTGAATTGGAATATTCCTAATTGGTATACTTAACTTACCTTTAAGTACCTAGTACATGATACCAGGAGTACCCAGGGCCTGGAAGTTAAATGCCACTAGCGGACTGCAGCATCTGTTGCACCCTCCATAGTGCAAATATGGCTTCAGACTAGTAGTCAGACTACTGCAGTTTGAAACCAGCAGCCCAAACTGTCAAAGTGATTCTTTTTTGAAAGGAGAAGACTTCTCTGTAGAACATTAATTTAGCCATATCCACACAGTGACAAAACCCCAAAAACTATTTTCATTGTGGCAGGTCCAGCTGTCTTATGTAGAAAACCAGATTACAGATAAAAATACTAGTATTGCATTCCTAAAATGGAACCAGCTACAAAAATAATTAAAGAACTATTCTTAAAAATCCAATTCCATGGTGAAGTCGAATTTTTAAATAAATATCAAGGAAACATAACTTTAAGAACGTAACCTTTTCACTGATTGACGTTCCAGGAGGCTAATTTGCATTGGTGATACAGGAGTAGCTCAGCCAGTGATAGCATGGAATACGTGTGAAAAAGGTTTGAAATGCCTTCCAGGGGCAAACAGTAGGCTGCCCTGAATAAGCAGAGGTGACTCCTCGGAAATCCTCAGAATATGCAGGGTGGGGGCTGTGGGTCTCCTTTTGACAGCACAGTGTCAAACCCTGCTTGACAGGTCTGTTGAGACACATGTAACACTAGGGGTACACTTGGAAGAGAGGGAAGAGGATGCCAAGACAATTCTTGTGTCTGGTGTCTGAAGGACCCTGCTTTTGGCCTATCAGACATCCGACTCTGGATAAACATATAACACTTGGGGCACACTGTAAGGGAGAGAACAGGATGCCAAGACAATTTTTGTGTATCCAGTCTAGTTGCTAAAGGACTCAACTTTGTCCTAACAGACTTCTGTCTCTAGGTGTTGTGGGTAAAATACCTGCTCCAAACTGGATTTTAGTGTTACATGTAGGAGGACACTAGGATTACCATAGTATATACTTCCCCCACACACACACACACTCCTATCTCTTACAGCACAACTGTAGTGTTGCCGAACACTTTTGCTATCTTGAAAATGCCCTGGCACATGGCATTTTGTGGGCATGTTTGCAGCAAGGCAAACAGGAACTACTGAAAAAGTAGGGTTGGCCGCTAGGAGCATTTACCCATTGGTTAGAGCATGCTTAGGAGTTACCCAGTCCCAATCGCTGCAAGAACAAAGGCTATGGTAGAGAGGTAGGTATATAATCCCTACGATTTAGCAACATTTAGAGGTACTGCTATATAGGGAGGGGTAGAGAAACAAAAAAGCTTAGTTCAAAGAGGAACCAACCTGGTTATTAAGAAGACATAACAGAATATTGCTTCCAGAATCACATAAAATCCTACAATAAAATGATGTTCTACCAAGTGGTGTTTGTAAGAAAACTGAAGGTTACAACACATTTGATTAAATAATATAAACTTCAGGGATAACTAGCTCTCAACCTGTGATGCTGTAAGGTTTGATATACATCTGTCGGGGGAGTCTCCTTGTGTACGTATATTACGAGGACATGCACTGTTTTCCTTGTTTTCGGTCTCTACCCCTGCCAGAAACTCCTTCCTATACTTCAGTAACACAACTTGTAACTATACCGTAATAACTGTATCTCTATCTGTACACTACAACCTCTATTTCTCATACCTTTTTTTTAGCTCAAATTGTTTAGGGTGGTGTCAGTGCTGGCCCCAGAATATGTTCCAGATGCACATAGGACCAGTGTATTTGACCCCTGTACCTTGAGAAGAATTTTCTGAACACAGATGATGCAGTGTACAGAATGATATCAGTATTTATATACAGGAGCCAAAGGATGTCAATATGTGACCCAATTCTGCTTCAAACTTCAGATGATCCAGGTGTAATCAGCATCCATTAAAAACATCAAGCACAGTTTTTTGGTTGTTTCATTTGTTTACTGCACTAACATTTCTTTCCAGCAGCAGAGCAAGCGTGTCAAAACCCAGCACTGTAGAATTGCACCCACTACCTCGTAAGTACCCCGCTTCACCCACACCCACCACCCACACTGGGTGACCGATCATTTGCCCGCCTTCCCTATGTCTGACAAGTACGCCGGGGCGGCGTCGCTCCACATAATGTCCTGGAATGTTAATGGCCTGCTAGACAAGGTCAAGCGCACAGCGGTCCTTCGATATGCCCAGCGCCTCGCCGTAGACATCCTGTTGCTCCAAGAAACCCACCTGGTAGGCAATCACTGTCCTTTCCTGACGAGATACGGTTATGGCGGAGTCTGGCACTCCGGTTTTACTCGAGGATCGAGGGGGGTGGCTGTCCTGGTGCGCCGTGCCCTTCCATACGTGGTGCATAGGGTGACCCGCGATCCTCAGGGCTGCTTCGTCATCTTGGAGGGGAGCCTTGGGGACCGGCCTCTAAACCTGCTCACGGTATACTCCCCCCCCTCCCTGCTAACCTCCACACTTCAGCGTCTCGGCACCCTGGTTGCTGCTTTGCCCCAAGGGATGACCGTCATTGGGGGAGATTTCAATGCTGTTATGGACCCCGACCTTGACACTGCTAGGGCCCCCTCAACCTCCAGAATCACTCACTCTCATCTCCTGTCGAACTGGGCCGCCGCTCAAGGCCTCGGGGATGCTTGGAGACTTTGGCACCCGACGACCCGACTCTACACCCACACTTCGGCATCCCATCACACGCATGCACGAATAGATTACGTTTTCATGCCAGCCCTGGACTGTCGAGCAATTCAAGATATTGCCATCCTCCCCAGGGGTTTATCGGACCACTCTCCAGTGGCGATCCGGCTGGGCGACCTCCCTGAATCTTCGCGCCCGATCTGGTGGTTAAACGCCTGATTTCTCCAGGACAAGGAATTCAGGGACAAAGTGGGCGATGAGCTTTGCCAGTACTTCACCACCAATCTGGGCTCGGTTCCCTCTCCTGGCACCCTGTGGGAGGCTGGTAAGGCCACCATCCGGGTCTTCGCCAAGGGCCAGCTCAAACTCCAGCGCACGAAGCAGGACTCCCGACTCACGCTCCTGGAGGCCCAGGCTGTTCTACTTGAGGCCCATCCTTCGGAGGAGAGAACTGAAGCCCAAGATAGGAGACTAGCGTTTCTGAGGGATGAGATTAAGCAGGCCTCCCTGGAAGCCGCCCAGTTGTTGTGGAGGTCCTCTGTGGCGCGAGTGTACGGATGGGGAGATAAAAATGGGAAACTCCTCCACCGTCTGGCCACGTATCCCATGGCCAATCGTATAATTCCTGAGGTGCTTGATTCGAATGGAGTGATCCAGCGAGCCCCAGTGGCAGTGGCCCACTGTTTTGCTACATACTATGCCGGTCTTTACTCTGCACAGCCTCCCAGTCTCTCACTCCCGGAACTCCTTCGGCGCGAACGGTTCCCTCTTCCGCAACTCAGCGACTCTGAGGCGGAGGCGCTGGTCGCCCCGGTCACTCCAGAGGAGATCAACGATGCCATATCACGCATGGCCGCCGGTAAGACACCGGGGCCAGATGGGCTCCCACAGGAGTTCTACGCGTCCTACCGGGACACGCTGGTCCCCCACCTCCTAGAAGTATATCAGGAGGCGGTTGAACGTGGCTCATTCCGCCCCGAGACGGACAC
Source organism: Calotriton arnoldi (assembly GCA_963921515.1). NCBI lineage: Eukaryota > Metazoa > Chordata > Amphibia > Caudata > Salamandridae > Calotriton > Calotriton arnoldi. The sequence continues at coordinate 327,420 of CAWUFW010014741.1, forward strand.
GCCACCATTGTGGTGATCCCTAAGTCTCAGCCTCCTTCGAAGCACTGCCCCGATTACCGCCCCATTTCTCTTATAAATTCGGAGCTCAAAATATTTGCCTCCGTCTTAGACAACCGCATGAGACCATACCTGGCCAAGCTGGTCCACCCCGACCAGTGCGGATTCATGCCCCTCCGGGGAACCAGACACTGCCTTAGACGCCTCCACCTGGCTTTAGCAAACCGACAACAGCTGACCCCATATTTATCCCATCTTCTCGTGGATTTCGAGAAAGCATTTGATTTGGTGGACTGGCGATATCTAGAGGCCGTGTTGACGGAAATGGGGTTTGGTGCTCCCTTCCACAGCCTAGTCAAGACGACATACTGTAAGCCGCGGGCCCAGGTACTGGTCAACGGAGCCCTGTCCCGCCCCTTTCCCATAGGGAGGGGCACGAGGCAGGGATGCCCCCTCTCTCCCCTCCTCTTCACGTTGGCGATGGAACCCTTTGCCAGCCTTGTCCGAGCTGACAAACTAATCACGGGATGGCGGTGGCCGGGCTCAGAGGAGGACAAGATCGCCCTCTACGCAGACGACGTTCTGCTATTTTTAGCAGACCCAGCCCAGTCGGGACCCCGGTGTCTTCGGGCCCTGAGCCTTTTCGAACAAACCTCCGGTCTTCGATTGAACTCGGCAAAATCTGTCCTGGTCCCCTTCACCTCTCGAGGGAGTGCTTTGATTGGCAGTCGTTGATACCTCTTCGGCGACAGTCCTTTAAATACCTGGGGATCTGGGTCGCCCTCCTCCCCGACCTCGCCTGCTCACTCAATGTTACCCCGCTGGTGAAAAAGGTTTGTGCTGACCTCCTCAAATGGCGGGCGCTGCCATTGAACCCAATGGGCAGAATAGCTCTATTCAAAATGATGGCTCTGCCCAGATTCCTTTACATGCTCCAGAACTCGGACCTCTCCTTCTCACGAGCGTGGTTCCGCGAGATGGACAGCTTGGCCACCAAATTCTTATGGGGAGGTCGAAGGCCTCGGCTGGCCCTTGCCCAGTGCCGGATCCCACCCTTCGATGGCAGACTGGGGATGACGAACCTGTACCTCTACTACCTAGCTACCCAGCTCCTCACTTTGCATGACTGGTTTAATGGGGGCTGGTCAGACCCGGCATACCGCCTGGAACTGCTCACCCTGGGCCTGCATAGCAATCAGGGGATGCTGTATGGGAACACCATTTCCCAAACTATGCCTGAGGTCACGCGTGGGGTGCTTTTGGCCTGGCGGGCTTCTTTACGCCATACCCGCTGGGTGCTCAGACAACAGACATCTCCCCGGAAGACCATCCCACAGCCTACAAATATTTTTTAAGTCATGTATTTATGTTTTCTTGTACATGCTCTGTTAAGCCTGGGTGCTCTTGCAGCCCTATGGAGCCAGAAATGTGCCTAGTCTCATTAAATCTATTTCGACATTCTTGCAACACATGAGCAGGGACCTCTCTCACCTTACCCCTATGCTGAACCAAACACTAGCATTTCTCAAACGCTACACAGCGCACTACTGCACAACACCTGGTATCACATATGACTGCCGTGGGCACTCAAACCACGAACAGGTCATGTTACATATATTCACTGACACCCCACGCCGTAGGCGCAGGCATGCTTTACTTAGCCCAAGAGATAGCCCACGAAAAAGCAAAATGCCTCATCCCCCTGTACCTAAGCAGGATCAGGGCCAAGATTCAGCCCAACAGAGTAGCACCCCGCAGAGCAATAGTAAACATCACCCGATACGAGACCAACCTCACATCACTGTACCTTTTTACCGAACCTAGCACCATCCAAACAGAGGTAGACAGGATGCGCAGAAGGGGCACTATAAGCAAGGACACTGTTTGGCCCGGGACTTTGTAGAAAAGAGGTTCTTAGAGGTAGCAAGACCACTGCACCAGTGCACAAATACACCCACTCTCACCTCTGTTTATGGTCCCAGGGTGGCCCTTAACATATTTGGGTCCACTTTTGTTTAATGACAAGTGGACCCAGGACATGGAATTCCAGTGCAGGACCGCTCACCTCGATCATGCTAGGGGGAATGAGTCTCATGGGAGGGGATCAAATGCCTGTACAGACGCCCTGTGCCAGGAAATCTGGGATACCGAGATTAATAGGTACACATGATTGGAGAGAAAGGGGCAACCCCTAATTGTACAGAAACGTACATAATTGATGCACGCATAACAATGTCGATACTAATACAAACAATGTCAATGTATGCCATAATCTCTGCAGTCATAACAATGTCAATATCAGTAAAGACAATATCGATGTACGCTATGACAACTGTATGCAGAATACTGAGGATATCTGTAAAAATGAAATCAATGACCGCCATGCTAATTGTACACATTTTAACAAACTCATATCACTGCTGTCTAATTCACTCAAGGTGTCCTCCCCATCCAACCTGAGTCAAACATACATGGTCAGACAGGCCCTGCGGCCTAAACCTGAACCTGCCAATTCACAGGTCACAGGTGGGGTTACACTTAGCCCAAAGATAAACACGGACACAGGTAAAACCCTGATCGATCCCACAGATAGGCAGTTACACCACAATAAGGTCCTAGGAAATTTGCCCCAATAAAACATGTTTGGCCAAAGTCGCGCGTTCGCAAAATACCAATAAGACAGATGCCACATAAAGTTAGGACCACTCAGCCAATCACAACACAGCATACACACCACACCGAGTGATCATGTGCCCCCCATGCTGGACATCTGGACATATACACACTGGCCAACACTAGCTTTCCCCGAGTTTGAGTGCCACCGCCCCCCTGCCACCTTATCAGATGGTTGTACTTGTTGTTTATGACCAGGCCAAGAATGCCAGATAGGTTTATTATACCTCACAAACTGTATAAATGGTCAGCCAAAACCTCTGTACAATGAAAGACTTTCCTCAGATGCTACTCTGTTGTTACTCTCCCCCGCTGCCTGCATTTAATTACCCAACGTATTCCTGTTTTGCCAAACGCCTCTTGTCTTTTAATTTTTAAGGTAAATTCATATCCGACCAACACGCTGATCACGTATAGTGGCCCGTAATGGAAAGAGGTTACTATCGGGACATACAGACTTGCACTTATATGTCCTACCTTTAATATAATGCACCCTGCCTCCTGGGCTCAGGGGGCCCTCCTCAGGAGTGACTGCCATATATTATATTAAAAAATAGTAATTGGACCTTGTCACACATGGTGAGGCCTACGTCAAGTTCGAGCAGTTTGCACTGCTCCTGCAGTTTGCATTGGCAGGGCTGCTGTCATATTTACTTGGGTCACTTAGGGTGGCAGAAACTGTACTTCAGGCCCTGGGAACCCCTTTAACCCCCATTCCCTGGGTTCATCCTGGTACCATTTACCAGGGACTAATAAAGGGGTAACATTCCTTGCTATTTTGGCATTACCAATTCACTTATATAAGTTTTAGGGAGAGAGCACTGGCACTGGGGCCTGGGCAGCAGGCTCCAGTGCACTTTCAGAGTCATAAGCATCAGCATTGGGGCAAGAAGTGGGGGGGTGACCATACAAAGTGCACTTTCCTACAAAATAGAAACATCAAAACATGATTAATGGTAGAGTCTCTCCTACTATTTAGAGGGGTGAGGTGGTGCAAAGAACGCCAAGAAGATGATATGTTGACAGGGTAGACACAGAGAGCCTGTTAGATTATGCTCGTTGATGCTCTCACAATGCCATGTATAAGTTAGCATTCGCTGCACCATTTTCTTATTCTGACTCCATTTTATGTGAGGTTTGAAACTAATCCTTCCCTGGTCCGAGAAATACCCTTTGCTAAGTTTTGTTTCTTTAACGAAGAACTGCTTGTGCCAGTGCATAGTTTTCCCTAGATAAAGAACCTCTCCCACCAGTCTGGCAGTTTGATCGCAGCACATGATGGAACGGCCTTGAGAGTGTCCTGAACTGTGCAAAACTGGAGTCTCCACAACAGCGATGTTTTCTAGCTGCAATATTTAAAAAAAATTATTTTAAGAAAACTACTGTTTTATGAGTTGATTTCTTCATGGCACTGATCAGCAAGTTCAAAGTTACCTTAGAAGGTTAATAAATGTTCTACGAAAACGTTTTTGCAACTAATCAGCCATTGCAGGGCTGACTTGGTCTTTTTTTCTCTTCTGAGGTCAAAAAAATGAAGGTGGTCCACTTAGGTAACAGTGACACATTTTGTTTATGGTCTTGGGAAGATGCAGCGGTGTAGCACCAAGCGCTGTAAACAATCAGTGTTCAAGAAATTTCCCACGCGGCAAAGCAAGGGTGCTATGGGCCTCATAGGCGAGACCTATTGGCTTTGCCAATGCTTGTTATTGGTGCATTGGGTTTGATTCTCCCACCTTTGCGTGCTTGGGTCACGCCCAGGCGATTTCACTCATTGTTTGCTTGCGTTGGCCATCCCAATACGTCTGCGGTTCCTCCTGGTCATCCTGATCTGCCTTTTTATTTTCTAGGCTATCAACATCATTTTAGGCTTTCAGGCTGTTTCACAGAGCAATGCTTTGTTCGGCACCTGCAAAGTGGCAATTTCTGTCCGGTAGCTGTTGAGCTATGCCAATAGCTCTAACTAAAAAAAATGCTAGACCTATTGCATTTCTAATGCTTGTTCTAACATCTGATCAAGCAGTGGGCTGAACAGTTGTTCTCCATCAAAAGGCAGGTTGAGCAGATGTTGCTGGACTTCTGGCTTGAAACCTGAAATACAGTCAGACATGTCGTCTGATGAGGACTCTGGTGTTCACCCCTAGTACTGGTGTGTCCGCGACAGCAAGGGTGCAGCGGATAATGGATTTGGAGATAGTTTTCCCACTGCAACTAACGTCTCCACCATCTTTTTAGGTTTAACTTTGTTTTTATTGACATCATTAGCAGAGATACAATTCTTATAGCCGCCTCACAATACGCACTGTTACCCAGTGACCAAAACATACATCACTGCACTTGTTATTATCTGCGAAGGTGCAATCCAACATATTCCCTCGAAAAGTTGTGAGGCGTGCCTAATATCGATTATGTACTACATAGTAACAAGAAAAGCAATAGTACTCAATATTGTCAAAAGGTATTCGAACATACCCCCCTTCCCACCCCAACCTCCCGCGAACTGGTGTGCACAATGCCCATTCCGGCTTTAAAATTGGTGTTCCAAGCGAATTCCAAAGCAAATCTCAAGGTCAGGTGGGCGACTTCTCAGGTGCCGTGAGTCGAAGGAGGCGGAGGTACTTTGGGCATGTGATCTCGTTAAATTCGGTGGACAAAAGAGACACCAGCGGTCGCCAAACCTCCCCAAATCCTGATGCGGTGTTTGTGAGGGAAGCCTGCATCCTCTCCATCCCCAGGATATGCCATAATCTATGTAGCCAACCCATGTGCGTCGGTAGTGTCTGTGTCCCCCAGTGCGATAAGATGTTCTGAAGTGCTGCCCCCAGAGCAAGGCCCATCTGCTTCCCCTTGCGGGACTTCAGAGGGAACGTTAAGGGGTTGGGTAGCCCCAGCACTACATAAGCCAGGAATCTTGGAATCTGCGTCTCAAACTGTTGATCTATGTCGTCCAGTATCTTAGGCCAGTATGCAGCCAGCTCCTTACATTCCCATAACAAGTGTACTAGCGTCCCCTCTTCCCCGCACCCCCGCCAGCAAGTAGGACTGCGGTCTGGATTCCCTTTACTAAGGCGCACCGGCGTCAGATACCAGTACGTAGCGATCTTAAAAGCAGTTTCCTTGCTGGCTGTGTTTCGCGCCGTATGTTTGGCCCTGTAGTAGATGTCCCTCCACTCTTTCCTCGTGAGTTCCCTTCCCAATTCTTTCGCCCAGCGTTTCTGACTGGCAGTGGGTTGTGTGGGGATTGGCGGACGTAGCATATCATATAACTCAGAAATCATTTTCCTATCGGTGCGCTTCGTCACTAACCATTTCTCGTATGTTGTCAGTTTTCTGTTGACTTTCAGATGCACGTCTGGGTGGAGAAGCCAATGTCTTATCTGGAGATAGTGGAACGTTTCTGTCTCTGGGAGGGAATAATCCTGCCTTAGGTGGGAAAACGAAATGATCCCCTCTACATCAAACAGATGACCTGCTGCTTTGAAATCCGAAGCCTGCCACGCCGAGAACGCCTTCCCATCAAGCCCCGGGGTAAACTCCCGGTTGTCGAATAGGGGAGTCATCGGGGAGGGAAAAGTTGTCAGCCCCCTTCTACTGGCCACCCCGTCCCACACCTGCAGTACTGTGTTCGTGATAGGTGAGCCCGGAAGATTCTGTGGTCAGTCTGCTCTTTTCAGAAAGGGAACTTTCCATAAGGAGAGTTTCGCTAATGCCCTATCCTAAAATAGCCATCTCTTTCCGATTCTGATCTACTCCATTCTACCAAATATCGTAGTTGAGCATCCCTAAAATACTCTAACAGATTCGGGATCCCCAAGCCTCCCTCCTCCGGTCTCAAATGCCCCAGCTCCCTCTGCATGCGGGGGCACGCTCCTGCCCAGACAAACTGGAGTATTGCTTTTTGCAGCGTTTTAAGTGTCCCCCTTGGTGGCCAAACTGGTAGCGTTTGGAACAAATATAATGCCTTGGGGAGAATAGACATTTTAACTGCGGCAACGCGTCCCAGCAGTGACAGCTGATGCTGCTTCCAGTTCTGTAACTCTCTCGTTACCTGTCGGACTAGTTTGGAGTAGTTTAGTGTGATCGTCCGCTGGATAGACGGAGCCAATTCAATTCCCAAATATGGGATGGACTCCATTATCCTAATCCCCGAGGAATTATCGTCTCCCGTCCTTAAGGCTGTCCGTCGCCAATCCAGTCGGAGGATCATTGACTTCCCTACGTTCACACGGAAGCCGGAGACCTGACCGAATGACTCCAGTTCCCGTAAGAATGCGGGACCGAGCGATCTGGGGACTCTAGAGATGCAATGATATCGTCCGCGTATAGGCTTATTGCATGTCGTTCCCCACCAAAGGGAACGCCCGTGATATTCGGGTTGTCCCTGATCTTCTGGGCCAACAGTTCGATGTATAAGGCAAAAAGGAGGGGCAACGGCGGGCACCCCTGCCGCGTCCCTCTCTTGATGGCGAAAGGTCGAGACGATAGCCCATTTACCCTAATAGTCGCGGTGGGCGAGCTATAGCAACTCGCCACCCATGCCCTGAACCGGTCACCCAACCTGAAGTGGATCAAAGTTTGATCTAGAAAGTCCCAGTCCACCCGGTCAAACGCCTTCTCGGCGTCGACCGATAGCAGTAGGGCGTCCATATTAGTGCGGTGAGCCTTATCAACCAAGTGGGGAATCCTTTTGGTGTTGTCACTGCCCTGCCTATTTTAGATGAATCCCGATTGATCCGGCTCTATGATACCCGGCATTAAGGGGCCTAATCATGCTGCTAAAATACTGGTAAACAGCTTTAGGTCCACATTAAGAAGGGACACCGGACGATAGGAACCACAGAGATTTTTATCTTTCCCCGGTTTAGGCAGGACTACTATGGATGCCGCCAGCATATCAGGGGGAATCGACCCCGGCCCTGCAAAGGAGTTAAAAAGTCTCGTCATGAGCGGAGCTAAGATATGGCAAAAGGATTTATAGAAACCCGCCGAGAATCCGTCCGGTCCCGGCGATTTCATAAGCTTGAGGCGTGAGATCGCCCCTATAACTTCTTCTATCCGGATCCGGGCGTCTATCAAATCCGCTTGACCCCTATCGATCGAGCACCGACGTGTTCGCTCCCCGCAGATATGCCACCGTGTGCGGTCCTGAGGGGGCCTCTCTTTTGTATAAGTCTGCATAAAAATCTCTAAATGTGTTTGCTATCTCTTCGTCCTCCTCGACCACTTCCCCCTTGTCGTTCGTGATTGATTGGACCTTCGTCTGGTGGGTACGGGCCCTAAGTTTACTCGCCAGCATGCGCCCAGTCTTGTCCCCTCCGATATAGTAGGAGTGCTTGAGACGAAGCGCTGCGTATTCGGCTCTATAGATGTCAAGCCCCGCCAGTTGAGCTCGTGCCGCCTTCAACTGTCGCCAGACCCTCGACGCCCCAGTCCTACTGTGCGCCCGCTCCAGTTCTAGCACTTGTGCTGTGAGATGATCCTTCTTTTCTTTGCGCTCTTTGTTCTCTGCGGCTGAGATAGCTATCAATTCTCCTTGCACCACCGCTTTTAGAGCCCCCCATAGAATGGGTAAGGAGATGTCAGGGGAGTAATTTATCTCTAAATAATCTTTGATGCATTTGTGTATCTGCCGTGTCACTGCCTCCCTGTAGCATGCTTTCCCTGAGTCGCCAACCTCCCGGCTGTTTCCGTGTCGGGGGCAACCGAAGGGATACCGTCACTGCGTCGTGGTCAGAAAGTGCTGTTGGTGTAATGTCCACATCCCCCACCATTGCATTTAGTTCTGTCGTGCCTATCAAGTAATCTAGGCGGGCATAAGTGCCATGTGCATGAGAGTAAGAGGAGAATTGTGAGGTCTGTGGATGTGCCGCTCACCACAAATCTATCAGCCCCCTGGATTGAAGCTATTCTTTCCCCTCACCAGTCAATTCCCCTGTCTGGGTGAATCGGTGACAGGACCGATCTTTAGTCGCATCCATGACAATGTTAAGATCCCCTCCCACAATCGTCCTCCGTTCTTGTTTGCTCAGGACCTCAGAGAGAGCCGCCTTCTGAAATTTCTCTTGCCCCGAGTTGGGCGCATAGATTGACCCCACCGCTAGTGTGTGCCCCCCTATCTGGATCGTATAAGCCAGGAGACGGCCTTTAATTTCAGCAATCTTATCCCCCACTATCCCTGAAAATCGCTTAGCGACCAAAATAGCCACCCCCCCTTTTTTATTCGAGGTGGAAGAGAAAAATTGATGGGGAACTACCCTTGCCCTCAGCCGGTGCCAATCTTTGGAGAGAAGGTGGGTCTCCTGGAGGAGACACACATCTGCCCCCAGGTTCTCCAAATATGAAAGGATGGATTTCCGCTTAATAGGATTATTAAGGCCCTTCACATTTAGGGTAACTACTTTCACTGTGGAGTACAACATGGTGTAAGATCATGGTGTATCCTCCGCTCCCGTGGGATCTTGAAACCTTGGTCCCCCTTTGACCCCCCTCCGCCACCCCTCCTGCCCCCCCTGGATCGATCTCCATCCCTGCAACACCAGTTCCCCGCACACCAGTTCCTTCCCTCCCCCTCCCTAACCCCAACCTAGAACCCCCTAACACCCCATACTGTCCAGAGCCCGCAGTTCGTGCTCGCGTGCCCTTGGAAAAAGAAAATGATAGGAGCATGTTGTGGTCCAAGGCTCCCCGTCTCCCTGCTCCCAACTACCGCCCCCCCAGCTCTGCTTATGCCTGTCGCTTGTAGGTATCCCAGCAGAGTTCAAGAGCCATCTTGGGAAGCTGTGTCCTTGAGTACCGTCTCGAGAACAGATTGCCTCTCCTGCGCCATGGTTGTGGGGTCTGGCCCTAGCATATGCTCTGTGAGACGCCTCCCTCGGATTCTTTGCCACCGGTCTCGTGGGGGCTTGCGTTCTTGACTGGCCGCCTCCTCCTGACTTGGTTGTTCTAGGCCCAGTGTTCTGCATGCTTCTTGCAATGATTTGAATTGGTGGAGTTTTCCGTGCCACTTGAATATCAACCGGAACGGGTGGCCCCAGGAGTATGCCACCCCTTGGTCCCGTAAATGCGTTGTCACCACACGAAACTCCCGTCTTTTTTGTAAAGTTATTAAAGCCAAATCTTGATAGAGGGCCACAGGATGGCCCTGGTATGTGAGCGGGTGCTTCGCCCTGGCCTCCCGTAGAATACGTTCCTTGAGAGGGAAGTCCGGGAGGTAGGCCAGGATGTCAGGCGGGGGTGCGGGTGCGCCTTTCTTCTCAAACCCACTCTATGCGCTCGGTCTATCCTGATGTCAAAGTCCGTTGGGACCCCTAGTATGCTCTGGAACAGCCCCTGCAGATACTGAACTATGTCCGAGCCCTCCTCCTCCGAAGGAACTCCCTTCACATGTATGTTATTCCGCCGAGCGGTTCTTCAGGTCTTCCGTATGCGCCTGGAGATCGATCTGCTGGGCCTGCAGCTGTATCACCTCCTGTTGGAGCTGCTCCATTTCTTCCTCCCTGGCCTGTTCCTGGTCCTCGATGCTTGCCACCCGTTCTCCGACTGCATCCACATCCCTCTGGATTTCTTTCACATCCCTCGGGAGTTCACCTTTTAGTGACTGAAAGTCGTCGCTTAGCGTGTTAAACAATGTCTCTAGGAAGGAACGGGTGCCCGGGGCTTCCGCTCCCTCAGTCTCGTGATCCAGTTGCATGGGTGGAGACATTCTACCCTCTCCTCCGCCGGTCTGCGGGGTTTTGGCCAGCATGTTCTTCAAGGTCCGATCCTTCTTCCCTCTCAGCGAGGACATGCCGGCTGTGCTATCCGCTGCCCTGTCGCAACGTCTCTGTACCCCAGTTCTATCCGTTGTAGTAGTCTTGAGGCTCTGCAACCTCTCACAGACTGCGCTCTCTCCCGGGCCGCCTCGACCAGTCGCCTCCTCGCTCCCACGCTGGTGCCTCTCCTGGATTACATGCCGTGTCCTCCGTTGGCAGATCAGGGGCTTATCCGTGCCACTTGTTTATCAGACCCGCACGGCCGGACGTTGAGGCAGCTTGACTAGATCTTCCCACTGAGCCCTGTCATATCACCAAATGGGGCCAACAGAGTGGACTACCTTCCAGTGGGTAGTAGCTCCTACCGCTACCCTCTTATAGCGGGTGTGGTAGCATCACCAGTGGACTGTGTGGAAGCCTACTTAAAGCTGTATGGACGACAATAGAGTCCAGTGGGACATGACACTTGAAGTAGGCCAGGTCGTTGGGAAATGGCTTTTATTTTATTGTTTTGACCAATGGTGTGAACACCATGGCCTTGACTAGCTCTTTATTAGGTGTTGGGGGATGATTTTAGCACGCCCTTCAACATGGGACTCAACATCGTAGTAGTGCTACATGTCATCTGTGGGCTCAGGGTCGAATGGTGCCTCATATGGGTCAGCAGGGCTGAAGGGGCTCCCTTCCCCATAGGAGGAGTGGTGGACACCTCTAGTAAGTGTGGAGGCAATAAAAGTGGTGGCATAGGATGAGGTGTTTATGGTAGAGAAGGAAGTGGAGGTGCAACGTAAGGGAGAGGGCTGAAGCCCTTGTCCAGCCAACTGTTTCTGAAAAGTTAATTTCCTTTTCTGAGGCAAAGTCTCAAAAGGTGATGTTGGAAGGAGCCCTGTTGAGATTTTTCCCACAGCTTGGGACTGAAGTTGGCTTTCCTGATGGCATTGAACATAGTTTCAACTTCGAAGGTGCTCGAAGCTTGTGGATGATCTTATCGCCCGACAGCCGAACACAGTAGAGGCCAGAAGCTAGGAGCAACATTGTCTCCACAGCCTTTGGTCAGTAGAGAATAAAGTCCGAAGGCGGCGGAGGCTCCGATTGCTGTGTAGTGGTTGGAGATTTTGATGCCCGATTCCATGGGGGGCGGTGTCCTGCCACTGCCTGAGGCCTTCTTGGAGGCTTGGTCTGTGTATCAGTGCCAACCATACTTACAATCCTTGTAGAGCTCTATATTCAAGGGCCAGAGGTTTTCAAGGTGAGAAGAACTTATCATTCTTCTTCCTCCTGGTCTAAATCAGAGGATGTCGAGATGGGCCTGTTCCCGGAAGATGTAGGGAATGTTGTCAGAGGCTTTCTGCTGCATCTTCAGATGGGCCCATTTTCTTTTCCGCTGATACCGGAGTGTCTTCTTTGACCAGAAGGCGTGGCAGGCCTGGCATGCAGTGCTGTCATGGTCAGGGGACCTCACCTAGCCTGTGGACCGAGGAGTAGCCCCAGAAAGAACCCTCCTCAACTGCACAACATCTTCAGCATCCGGTATCCTTCGCATCAGAACCACTCCATAGAAGTCAATGGCAAGGAGCTATTGATGTGGGAACTGAACTGAAGATTGCTTTTCTTGGAAAGGTAACTGTTTCTGTGGGCCTTGCTGGACCCCCTGACTAGCTACCTGCTAGAGTTGGCTGCCTACAATATCTATACTTACCAAAGTTTTTCTTGAAAATGTTGGTTACATTTGCCAATTTTTTTGGGCAATTAAGTAAAAAGTGATGATTTACTATACCTTACACTACATACATTATATACCTTATACTACATTCTGTATCTTGGGAACTCTCCGGTGGATCTTTATCATTTTGGTGTCAAGTTTTACTTAAAAATCTAATCTATTTTTATAAATTGGTGTCAGATTTCTTAAGTGTCCAGTGTATTTCTTCAATTGTTTTGATGCCAATTATATGCTTTATACTTGTTCCTTTGTGTAAGCCTGACTGCTCAGAGCCACAGCTACCAAGGGTTGAGCTAAGGTTTAACAAATGAAACCTGGCTGCTCCTAAATGGGTTGGTAGTATATTGCATGGTAATGACACACTACCACACCATAGTCTACATTTCCCCACACTAACTAAATAAAATAAACACAATGGTTAAAAATATGTCCCAATTAAAATACTCTATTTATGAAGGAGAATGACGTTTTAGTCCCTAAAAATAAATGTATTCCCAACTTCCAAAAAGTGAGTACAATGACCCCACTTCAAAACCTTATCTGGAACACTGATTGCATGATGTGATGTCCTTTGATGCACATCCTACCAGTGCATAAACACATTATTAGTATTGGGAAGACACGTGCTATACAGATCCATACCGGACTGGATAGGTTTAAAGCAGGAGATTAAAATGCATTCAGGAAATAATTCTGAAATAAGCAAGTCATCTTTCGGCTGTTCAACTGTAAATCACAACAAGTGAGACAGACAATGTAAACTTACCCAGTGACATGAGTGCATGGTGAATCTCCTTCATCACATTCCTATACAGCTCCTTCTGCCAGTCATTTAAAAGCTTCCATTCTTCTTCAGAGAAATAGGCAGATGCATCATGAAGGATACCGTGTGTCTTGAAAAGAAAGCATTGCATCACTTGCTCAGCAATATAATACGATTCTGTATCACATTGAGAAATACAATATTTTATTTGTGTTGAGTGAGGTAAAACTCGAGTTTACCAACAATTCTTACCCTAATAATATAGTGGAGTCCGTTTTGCTGTTCCTGGTCATTGGTGGGGGAAACTACAATCCCCAGGTCACTTCGCGGCCGGCGTGCCGCCAACCACGCAGTTCCTACGCGCCTGGAGGCGCATTTAAGGCCGGGGGCCTCCCGCAGCGTGGGGGGTCCATTTTGCTGTTCCTGGTCATCGGTGGGGGAAACTACAATCCCCAGGTCACTTGGCGGCCGGCGTGCCGCCAACCACACAGTTCCTACGCGCCAGGAGGGGTATTTAAGGCCGGGGGACTCCAGCAGCGCGGGGATCCGTTTTGCTGTTCCTGGTCATTAGGGGGGGGGGAAAATACAATCCCCAGGTCACTTCCCGGCCGGCGTGCCGCCAACCACGCAGTTTCAACGCGCCTGGAGGCGCATTTAAGGCCAGGGGCCTCCCGCAGCGCGGGGGTCCGTTTTGCTGTTCCTGGTCATCGGTGGGGGAAACCACAATCCCCAGGTCACTTTGCGGCCGGCGTGCCGCCAACCACGCAGTTCCTATGCGCCTGGCGGCGCATTTATGACCGGAGGCCTCCTGCAGCGCGGGACGCGCACGGGCTTGCCCGGGCCACACCCGGGCAAAGCCCGGGCCAAGGGCGGGCCCATCTGCGCCTGTAAGAGCCCGGAAGAGGCTGGGCTGGGCCACCCCTCTGACCACTGCAGCGCAAGGATTGATAAGCACCATTGAAGGTAGTGTGGGTCACGGTTGTGCCAATTTTAAACCTGTCCTGGCCGTCTGGGCTTAACAATGGGAAAGTGTAAAGCAGGGGACGTTGCAAATCATGATCACAACATAAAGAAATTAAAGAAATCAGGTCCAGCCAAGCAGGGGGTCAGAACAGGGGCTACTGCTCTTGATCAAACCACATTAGCAGACATTGATACATTAATTGCTGAGGTCGAGCAGCTGCTTACATCAAGTAATCCTAGGGGTAAAACCGAAATGGCAAAAGTTCCGGCTATGTTCAAGGCATCAAGTGCCCCTAGGGTTCCCAATTTGGATTCGACCTTGGTTGAGAGCCCTTGTACATCGCGTGCACCCCGAGCAATGGAGCCGGAAAGCCAAGTTATTGGCCTTGCTCCTGTTTTAGATCAGGCCCCTGCTTTTCCTCAGCCTGCTGATATTAACACTGTGGATCATTCTAATAAGACCCCTTGCTCTCTTTATCCAACCATTACAGTGATCCTGAATGTGCCTTGTTTTAACCGAATCGACCCTATTTAACCTATGGATGAACCGGCGGGAGTTGAATCATCGGAAGCTTCACCACAGGACATTCCCCCCACTGTCTCCTCGACAAAGTCGCAAAGTGTACATACAGTTATGATGAGCAATCTAGTGGACAATGAACTGTTGTATAGTAAAAATGAATGAGCTTTGCATTCAACTTTGGTTACTATCAGTGAATGTATTGACTCTTAAATCTAAGCTCTCATGTAATTGTTGTTGCAGCTGTAGGAGATCTGGAAAGTCACACATTGGGGAGACTCCTCCATCTGGGGTGGCCAGGGATACAGAGTTGGTTCCTGTTTCCATTAAAGGGGCTTGGAGAAATGTTGCACTGAAGGCCTTACTGACCCTACGGGTCCTAGTACCCTTAATAACAACACTTATTCAATGTCTGTAAAACAGAATTGGCGTAGGGAATTACCTCCTTGAGGTGTGACACCTGAACCTGTTTTTACGTATCCCCCTACATTATTGCCCCAGTGGGACACCAACCAGATGTCAGTGAGTAAGTTGCACACCAGAAGACCACCACCTCACTTTGTCTCTCATGGGGTTTCCTCCCCTCATACTATGTTTACTGGCTCTGCTCCATACCCACCTGCAAGGAGCTTTCCCTTGAAGTTCGATCCTTAACTATCTAGGGAAAAACAGAAATCCAATAGGTCCATATACATGGTACGGGTTCCCAAACTGAACAAAGATGATAGGGAGGATACTGAGGCACTGATCAATAAGGGTATCTATTGGCTAAGACATGAGCGGAACTGCCTATCCATAATAAGATCTGATATGGTATTTGCAAAAAGGCGCACAACTCCATCCTCACATTATGATCACATTCATGTTGTCTTACGCTCGAACGTTCTGGTTGAAAATCTAATTAATTTTGAATTACCTACCTGTGACTGTGCCGGGAAAAAACAAATAGGAATTCAACTAAAAGCATTCTCCCCACTATTGAGGGAACGGACTGGCCAACAGAATGAGGGTTTTGCCCATGCAACGGATGATTTTAATGTTTTCAGATTGACTGTACAAAAGGCATATGTGCCTAAGTAGCAGTACGGGTCGTAAGAGACTCGGGGCAACATGGGATGTAACGATTAACTGTGGTACAAATCATGTAGATGAACAAGTGTCCCCGCCAGGCCCTAATTATAATAAGGATGCTACGCAAGATGAGGCCCAAAGCTTACCGGAAACATATGATAATGGTGATTGCAATACTTTACGACCCCCTGATGAACATACAAGAGCAAAAAAGTCTCTCAGGGCTTAACTCTAACACCAATATAGCTGATGGCTCTGATATTCTCTTGTGCTTAAATTTACTGTCCTGGAATTTAGCTGGTATACACCCGAAACTATGTGATCAGGACTGGTTAAGGTATATCACGAGTTTTGATGTGTGTCTGTTACAGGAGACATGGGCTACAGATAGAGTCTACATAAATGGGTATACATCCCTTAGTGTAGACGCTAAACCTGCATTGCACTTTGGCGGAGCTAGTGGAGGGCTTTTAACCTTGATAAAGAATGGGCGTTTTCGCAATTTAACTCCTTTGGAAATAGACTGCCCAGACCTAATGGGGACTCTAGTCACCCTACCCTCTGGTCTCTCTCTGGTAATATTTAACATCTATGTTAGATCAGTTAAGCATAACGATACATCCACTACTTTAGCATTATTAGATACTGTATTGGATGTTTTACCCTCTGATACAAGAATAATAGTAGCAGGAGATTTCAATACTCCTTTTGAACCCTGCTCCTTTTAACAGAGATCACAGCAGAGGAAGATGAGCACTAGGGAATTCCAAAACTGTTAACACCCCCAAGAAAATGTTTTACTTCCTGTGCACTACAAGTAGTCTCGCTGGTTACTAGTAGAGGTCTGAGAGCCCTTAATGGTCGTACCGTCTCTGACCCTCTACGTGCATCTACATTTAAGAGAGGTATATGTGCGAGTGTAATTGATTATGTATTAACTGATGTGAGAATGTGGCCCTTACTAGTTGATATGAATATTAACGTAAGGTCTGATAGTGATCATAACTCACTTGGAGTGACATTTGCTGGACAGCCCTTGGGACAAGGGTACGTTGCCCTGCATACGGCTGTCACCGCACCTCCAGTATCTAACAATCGTCGCACTGTTAAATGGCCCAAAGTTATGGCAAACCCAGAAGTCTATTCAGAACTCTATAAACAGTTTGCTGCCTCCTTTGAACAATATGAGGGGATAGACCCAGCTAGAATACCTATTTTATCAGTCCATAACCAGGTGTTTGATGAACTCCAAAAGATATTTTATAAAGAGGTAACTGTTACTAATATGACACATCCTAGATACAATGTTTGGTTTGACTCTGCATGCAAAGCAACAGAGAATTCACTAAAACTTGCAATTATTGAGGGTGATAGAGGCAAAATTCGTACTGCCAGAGGAATCTACTAATCCCAATTTAGACAGGCTAAAAGAGTTTGGGAAGATAAGTTCTGGCAGGACCTTCTTGCAGCCAGTAAACTCAAGGACAGCAGAGCCTTTTGGAAACCAGTAGCGCAAAATAACCATGAAAGTGCGAAGTACCCAAGTTTTAATATATCACCTGAAAACTGGGTGGCCCATTTTTCATCACTATATTCGTTAAGAAAGCCTGATGATTCAGCCAGTGTGATTAATATAGCTGAAGATACAACTTTACCTCACTCAGAGCAAAAGCCATATAATACTCCTATCTTGTTTAGTCTTGAAGAGACAAATAGTGCAATACTTTCTTTTAAATTAGCTAAGGCACCTGGGCCTGATAAAATTCCAGGTGACCTTTTTAAGTCAGAGCCACTCATCTGGTCAATTTCTTTTAACCTTCTATCGAATGCCATTACGGCCGGGGGAGCTGTCCCTGATTCATGGAGGGGGGCCGAGATAATAACAATATTTAAAAAGGGAGACGCTAATAATCCAGCCAACTATAGGCCAATAAGCCGGTTAGATAATGCTCAAAAAAATTTCAGTCGCCAAGTCCTGAATAAACTAACAGAATGAATGGATGAAAAACAAATACTTTCTCCCTTCCAAGCTGGTTTCAGATCGAAAATTAGTACTATAGACCAGATTTTTAGATTTTCTTTATTGCACTGGAAACATGTGCTTTTACGCCAGGGTACGCTGTATGTTGCGTTTATAGATCTTAGAGCTGCCTTTGACCTCATCCCCCATTCCAATTTGTGGCAGGTCCTACTTAACCTAGGTGCACCCAGCGATCTTGTACATTTACTGAGTAAGTTACACGAGAATAATTATGCCCAAGTACGCTGGGGACAAGGTGGTGAACTAACAGAACGCATTCCAATTGAACGGGGAGTTAGGCAAGGCGGTGTGCTCGCCCCTACTTTGTTTTCCCTCTACCTATATGATGTAGTCAAGGATTTGGAAAATTGTGTAAATGAGTCTCCAATGCTGAATAACAGGAAGGTACCGATTGTATTATTTGGCGATGACTCACTACTCATTTCTAAGTTTCCCATGGGTCTGCAGACGCTGGTAAACAAATCTTTAGGCTTCTGCAATGAAAGGGGTCTCGAGCTCAATATTAATAAAACTAAATTCATGATATTGGGTAAGGGGGCCAGGAGAAGTAAAACAACTATTCGGGTTGGCAATGAGGTCCTTGAGAGGGTTGACAATTTTGATTATTTAGGAGTACGTTTCATGGATAGTTTTAAATGGCTTGACCAGATTATGAAAAGTAAACTCCTTATCGAGCATAGGTCTAATGCAATTCTGAGGACACAAAAGAGAACGGTGTCTCACGTAGTTTCCCCAGTCCTGAAGATTTACCGCGCCAAGGCGCAAGGGGCCGCTCTCTATGGGGCTGAAGTTTGGGGCTATGTTGATGCACAGCCCTTGGAACTAGTAGAAAATAGTTTTGCTAGGAAAGTATTGTGTCTCCCTCATAGTTCACCCCTTATCCCATTGTATTTAGAATTGGGCCTAAAAAGAATAACTGATTTGGCTGCCTTGAAAATACTGGTCTACTGGGTCCGTCTCTGGTCTACACCGGAGCTTGCCGATTATAGGGATTCTCTGAGTGAAGTGCTGAATCTATCAGGTGCTAGATCGCTCCCATGGATCAAACATGTGTTTTCATGGATGGGAAAGTTAGGTCTCCATAGATTCTGGGCTGATCCTACTAAATTAAAGAGAAGTGACTCCTACTTAAAACCACTTATTGGGATTTTATCAATGAAGGTTTACTAAGAAGAAGTTCTCTAGGATCTCTGACCAATAAATTTCTTGATTTTAAATCTCTCCCATTTTTTGAGGAATACCTGGATTTTATACCCTCCGCTTTCCCTAAAAGCCTTTTTTTTACGGTTTCGTCTGGGGACACTACCTATATATTTATTTAATCGACCAATAACATGATCATATACAGCATAAAAAAAAAAATTCATATACAATTTTGCACAAAATCCATTGAAAACAGATTCCTAAGACATGATTAAAACAGTGATAAAAACGTAGTTAAAAAACAACTGCCAACTACACTTAAGACAATTTGCGATTAGTTCACAGATTTTGAGACATAGGTATAAGTTAAAAGACATGTATATTAAAACCAATCTATCCCCCTGAGCTGATCAAAATACAGCTTTCGATCTGTGCCACCAAGCATATAACAGGTATCTGGTTATTGCAAAAACAAGCCACTTTGTAGTTTCGGACCTGAATACTCGTAAAGCTTCAGAGGGGCGGGTAAAAGAGAGCAATCTGCAAGCTGGAATAATCCACGATTTCCTTAGAGTTACATACACAGGACAGAAAAAGAAGAAATGTTCCATGGTCTCAGCAGTAGAATGACAGGACAGGCACAGAGGTGATAAAGTAACATTTGCCCAACCGTTTTTCCACGCATTTAGTGGCAGAGTCCCAGTCCTGAACTGTATGTAGAGTGCTCGTGCCTGAGGGGGTTCAATATCGTCCATATACATGTCAAACTTAAAACAACTTTTAACATTTAAAAATTGGAGGGTTAAAGTGCCTCGTGCCGCAGTTTCAATACAGGAAGAGTTTGCAAATTCCCAGTATCTCCTTTTTAGCAGGGGAGCCATTTTTTTTGTAATGGACTGTGGAGCTTTCCACATCTCTTCCAGGCCCAATCTAAAAAGCCACTCCCTGACCCCATTGAACCAGGCTAACTGGCCTGTCTGTCTTTGAAGGGTTAACAATTCCACCACTGCATCCTTCACCGTGATCTGGGTATTATTACACCATATTCTGATCCAAACCATTAGGGCTTTAAGGACAGCAAAATGTGTAATTGACTTGAACCCTAGGTCAAGGCGTAGTGGCAGTATGGGTATGTTGGTTGGGAGATTGAGAATTACCCTTAAGAACTTATTTTCCGCTACCTCTAGCTGTTTCACATTCTCCAGCCCCCACAGTTCGGCCCCATAGAGGGTCGCGCCTAGGCCTTTGGCCCTATGTATTTCAAGTATGGGAGAGATTGGGCGGAAAGTAGAACGTTTTGCCCTCTTAGCTATTGCACAGTCCACATGTTGAAGCGCCAACACACTCTTCTGAATTTGAGGTGACCATGCCAATTTATCACTGATTCTAACTCCCAGATAGTCAAAAACCCTGACCTGTTCTAGGAGTTGATACCCAGCATCACTTTTCCCTTGGTGGACTTATAAGGGTTGAAAACCATATATTTTGTTTTAGAGCAATTAATCGCAAGGCCCCGAACTCTGCATGCTTCAGCAAATTTATTTAAGACGTTCTGAATGCCCATCGGAGTCTTGGAGATGAGCAATGTGTCATCTGCAAATAGCAGGGAGGGTATAAGGCTACCTGCTAAACTTGGTGGGTCGCCTCCACAATCATGTAGTTCTTTTATTTATATACAGAGTAAAAAGGGTTGGGGCGAGCACACACCCCTGGCGGACCCCTTTGGAGATTACTATGCTGTTTGAAAGGCTGCCATCAGATTTCCACTTAACTTTGGCGTAATTATCATGATGTAGGCGAACCAATAGGTGGAGTAGATCACCTGGGAGTCCTAGCTCTCTAAGTGTGGGCCAGAGCTTATTACGGTCAATGGAATCGAAGGCCGTTTTGAGGTCAACAAATACAACGTATAAGTGACCCTTCCGGATCTTCACTTCCTTCCAAATGAGCAACAAAAATCTAAACACTTGATCTAGAGTGCTCGTTAAAGACCTAAAGCCCGCCTGTTGGTGTGAGATAGTGTTATTCTCCTCAATTCAGTTTTGGAGACGTATCAGAATTACTTTACAAAACACTTTTTGGGAGACATCTATTAGACTTATTGGTCGATAATTTGAAGGGTCCCCTTTATCTCTTTTTTTGAAAATGGGGATTATTTCAGCTCCTTTCCAGTTTGGGGGGATATCCCCACCATACTGGATGGCATTAAAGACCTTTTGGAGCAAAGGGCTCCAAATATTAGGCTCTGTTTTATACAGATCTCCTGGGAGCCTATCCAGGCCAGGAGCTTTCCCTGTCTGAAGGAGGTTAATTGCCGTTACTATTTCCTTTATGGTAAACCCTTCAACGTGTTCCTGTGTTGACATTGTGGAACATTCCCCTGCTACTAACACTGTTCCCTTTACTGGGTCAGGGGCCACACTACTATAAAGATTTTTAAAGTATTCTTCCCAGACATATGGTTGAATGTGATAATCATCTTCGCTGACCTGCTTGGTTGAGCCCTTAGAGCGAAGGTGCCAGAAAAGCTGGCTATCCTTTTGTTTAGAAGTCTCAGCTAATGTGCGCCAGTTTTCAGCCTCCCAACATCTCTTTGCCTTATCCTGGGCCCTTTTGTACATCACCCTTCTACTTTTAATATCATCTCGTGCCCCCCGCTTTACTGCTGTCATTAAGTTGGCCTTAGCTAGACTGCATTCTTCATTATACAACGGGGCAATATTTCGTTTAGAGGTGTTAAAATTAAATGCTTTGCTAAAATATGGTTTAATACTTTTAGTTAATTTTTGAAAGCTGGACATAATAAGGTCTACATCTTTTAGGTCTAGATCACTGAATGCCATGAGGGTTTTAGCCACTTCTTTATAAATTTTAGGGAGTAATTTACCATCTGCCATGATCTATGGTCATTTAATTCTCCTATTATTATTTGTGGTTACAGTTGGCACTACTGTTTGATATGTTTGATTAGGGAGACCAATTAACTCCAAATGAAGGGCATTGTGATCGCTATCCTCACGGTTTTGAACGGTCATATCCTTGACATACGGCCACAAGTCAAGGTCCACCATGATATAATCTATCCTGCTTTTTGTAATCCCCCTCTTAAAAGTGAACTTGGCTTCCTCGTCTGAGGTTGTCCGCCCATTACAGGCACGCACCCCATGGGCTAGGGTAAGAGATAAAACCTGCTGCCCCACCTTTGTACATCTTTTTATAGGAGGAATCTGTAGCTTGCTTACACCCCTAGCATGCTCTTCTTCCTGTACCAGTTCTTGGATGAAATCTACTGGCTCGCAAGTCGTGTTAAAGTCTCCAGCTAAAATAAGATAGGGCTCCCCGCTACACGTTTCAAGAAAATTGGCAAGTGTTGTAATAGTTTCAGAGTGCTTGTGATGGCTACTGAACCTATTATATATGTTAAATAGACTAATGCTGAAATTCCCTTTAGGCCATAACATATCAATACCCAAAATTTCCTGTGAATCTACCTCTATAAATTTAATTTTGCAGTCTAATGTAATCTTAGCCCATATTAATAGCCCGCCAGCCGGGCGGCCTGCTGTTGATGGTCTTGCCTCAATACTAAATGTAGTAAACCCCGCTCTATATACCCGCTCTGTCGCCCAAGTTTCCTGGAATAGGCACACGTCACTGTTGTCCACCATTTTACCCCACTCAGGGTCACTTAGCTTAGATTTAATTCCCGCAATGTTCCAAAAAACAATCTGAAATGACTGTTAAACAACCATGCCTGTGTGTTGCGGACAGCTAGTTGTTGGGTTTACAAGTTGTTGGTCCACAGCAGGTGCACAGGCGATTGGTGGGGTAGGTGGGGAATTATTCCCTTTCTCGTTATAGATGTGGTTACTGGTATTTAGAGCTCCCCCAGGTGAGGTGGTTGTAACTACAGTATGTTCCAGCATTGAGTTCACATTCCCTTGATTCAGTCAATCTGGACTATCTAGATCTGTAAGAGCTTCAAATCTATTACTGATTTCCATTGAGAAATGGTTCTTCCTATTTGGCAGACTCTGGGCAGGGCAAGCATTCGCTGAGAGAAGAGACCTGGATGGCTTAAGATGGTTATAGAAAAAGCCAAGTGGCACTAGCTCAATCCCATATCCTAGAGCCCACCCGGAAGGTTTCCTCCTACTTTGGAGCAATTGCCCTGCTAGATCCGGGGATCTGCAATTAGTCACTATGCAGTCTCCTTTTACCATCTTCCTTAAGGGGCCAACCCAGCTCACTCTTCGAGCAGATAAAATATCATGAAAGCAGGAAGTGGAGAAGTCAGTATTTTGAGAAAGCCAGTGACATACTTTATTCTTCAGTTGGATAGTGGATTCTTTTTGATTACCCATTAGCGGCGGGACATTCATTAGTATCACCACATATGGGCAGCATTCAGGGGGAAGGTGTAGAATCACGTCATTGCAGGTAGCTGCCCCCGTGGGAGGACTACACAGTTGTGGGGCGGGCTGTCTGGGAGGTTCGATTCCTTCCCTATTTGATAGGGGTCTAGTGATGTTAAGTCCAGAATTGTTACCAGAGTGCCCCTCCCCAGATGGAAGATAATTATGCGCAGTGACTTTGCGCTTAGAGGGGGCTCCCCGTGTGTCGTAGTTATTTACATGGGCAGAAGTCACAGCTAGAGGTTGTATTGAGTTACAGTGGTGATTTGCTACCGTAGCGTTATGTTTCATGTGACTTTTTACCCCTGCTTGATCTACACGTTCTGAACATGAGGAATCATAATTCTTTGTCTCTGTTGCAAATGTGGCAAGCAACTTTTTTATATCTACCACATTAGCCTCTAAGGTATCAAGCCTAGTCATAATAGGTCACAAACTGTTAACCATTCATTTTTCAAATTCATCCATTAAGAACTTGATATCTTGTGGGGATAAGGCTACAGAGACAGGTGACATAGAATTGGAATGTGATAATGATAGTAATGCTGGGTCAGAGCTATTATGATCTCCAGTGGAGGCCTCCTTAGCTTTCCTCTTAGACCTAGTATTTGCCTCTAATGGGGGCTCCAGGTGTTTTAGTTTCCTCTTCCTTTTGGCCGGAGGGCAAGACATTAGGGGTGCTTTAGGTCAGGGTGGGGACTTCACAGGAGGGGTACACACCAAAGCAGATTGATCAACAGATGGGCTCTCTGGTTCTATGTTAATAGTTTGGGTATTTATGGGAATATCCAAATTCATACTTATGGTTGAACCCCCCCTCAATTGACAACCGTCGTTGCACTACTAGTATTTCTTTATCTAAGGCTTTCGCGGCCCATGTTAAAAAACAGTCAAGTGTGTTATTCTGAGTGGATTTAGGGGTACTCCCCCTCTCCCCCGTTGGCTTTCCCTTTGCCATAAAGCCGGGCTGAGTACAGTCACACGCTATATAAGACTGAGGGCAATACCAGATGTCCAACAAACTTACTTTGGTAAAATTCTTCTTTTGAGAGCAGACGATGTTCCGAGAAGACCAGTTCCATAGAAGGGTTTAGGCAGGAAAAAAGCAAGAGGGTGGGCCCAGACCAGCCTCCTCCGGGCTCTGACGGGCGCAGACGGGCCTGCCCTTGGCCCGGGCTTTGCCCGGGCACGGCCCGGGCACGCCCGCGCGCGTCCCGCGCTGCGGGAGGCCCGCGGTATTTTTAAAGCGCCTCCGGGCGCTTGGATCTCGCGATGGCGCCTCCAGACGCAAAGGACTGTGGTGGCTGTAGGCCCCCCCAACAGTGGCAAGCAGGCGATGAGGCAAGCGGGCTCCCGCGCTGCAGGAGGCCCGCGGTGTTTTTAAAGCACCTCCGGGCGCTTGGAACTCGCGATGGCGCCTCCAGGCGCAAAGGACTGTGGTGGCTGTAGGCCCCCCCCAACAGCGGCAAGCAGGCGATGAGGCAAGCGGGCTCCCGCGCTGCGGGAGGCCCGTGGTGTTTTTAAAGCGCCTCCGGGCGCTTGGATCTCGCAATGGCGCCTCCAGGCGCAAAGGACTGTGGTGGCTGTAGGCCCCCCCAACAGCGGCAAGCAGGCGATGAGGCAAGCGGGCTCACGCGCTGCAGGAGGCCTGCGGTGTTTTTAAAGCGCCTCCGGGCGCTAGGATCTCGCGATGACGACTCCAGGCGCAAAGGACTGTGGTGGCTGTAGGCCCCCGCAACAGCGGCAAGCAGGCGATGAGGCAAGCGGGCTCCCGCGCTGTGGGAGGCCCGCGGTGTTTTTAAAGCACCTCCGGGCGCTTGGAACTCGCGATGGCGCCTCCAGGCGCAAAGGACTGTGGTGGCTGTAGGCCCCCCCCAACAGCGGCAAGCAGGCGATGAGGCAAGCGGGCTCCCGCGCTGCGGGAGGCCCGTGGTGTTTTTAAAGCGCCTCCGGGCGCTTGGATCTCGCAATGGCGCCTCCAGGCGCAAAGGACTGTGGTGGCTGTAGGCCCCCCCAACAGCGGCAAGCAGGCGATGAGGCAAGCGGGCTCACGCGCTGCAGGAGGCCCGCGGTGTTTTTAAAGCGCCTCCGGGCGCTTGGATCTCGCGATGACGCCTCCAGGCGCAAAGGACTGTGGTGGCTGTAGGCCCCCCCAACAGCGGCAAGCAGGCGATGAGGGAAGCGGTCTCCCGCGCTGCAGGAGGCACGCAGTGTTTTTAAAGCGCCTCCGGGCGCTTGGATCTCGCGATGGCGCCTCCAGGCGCAAAGGACTGTGGTGGCTGTAGGCCCCCCCAACAGCGGCAAGCAGGCAATGAGGCAAGCGGGCTCCCGCGCTGCGGGAGGCCCGCGGTGTTTTTAAAGCGCCTCCGGGCGCTTGGATCTCGCGATGGCGCCTCCAGGCGCAAAGGACTGTGGTGGCTGTAGGCCCCCCAACAGCGGCAAGCAGGCGATGAGGCAAGCGGGCTACCTATAAGATCGTTTACACATAAATGGAATAAAGTACAGTTAACATTGACCTGTCCAATGTGTAATCAGGGTGACAAAAACGAATCACATCTATTATTCTTTTGCCCAGAGTATTCCTACCCCCGTAGGAGGTGGATTATTCCCATTTGTCGTGAACTGGGGGTTACACGTTATCAAATAGCCCTAAGGATTTTAAAGACCGATCTCTCCCTTAGAACTGTTTTAGCTGTTAGTAAATTTTTAGAGGCAGTTTGGTATAAACGCAATGCAATTTTAAAAATTAAACCAGTGTAATGATTATGAGCTCTTGTTAGACTTGGCATCTTTTGGCGTGTTTCCCCTGACTTTTTGCTTTCTGACCTCCCGGTTTTGACTCTGTTTTTGCTGGTGTAATGATTCTGCGCACTTTCCTCACTGCGGTCCAGTGGGAAAGTGCAAGTGCTCCTGTATAAAATGCGTTATGGATTGGTGTTTCCATGATTGGCCTATTTGGTTTATCTGTCAGTCCCTTGTAAAGTGCACTGCGAGTGCCAGGGCCTATAGACCAAATGCTGTTGGTGGGCTGCAGCACTGGATTGTGCCACCCACGCAAACAGCCCGTAAAATGTAACTCGGGCCTGCCACCGCAGAGCCTGTGCGCAGCCTGGGGCTGCCATGTCGACTTGGCAAGTGCACACACTTGCAAGTCCCTAAACCTTCCCTTTTGCTACATGTTAGTCACCCCTAAGGTAGGCCCAAGGTACCCCTGTGGGCAGGGTGCGGTGTATGCGAAAGGTAGGACATGCCCGGGTGTGTGCGGCATGTCCTGATAGTGAATCACAGCCTAGTTCGTTTTTCACTATTGCAAGGCTACCTGTTCCCCTAGGCCAGAACGGGCAGTTTTGATTATTACAGTTTATAATCCTAACTGACCCCGGGAACATGGTAGAAATTCGAGTTTAGTATGCCTGGACTCAGAATGATAAAATGCAGCTTTTAGTGAAGTTGGTTTTAACATTCTGTGTTTGAAAATACCACTTTTAGAAAGTGGGTATTTTCTTGTCTAACCATCCAAGCCTGCCTCTGCGAGGTTGTGTATTCCTTGTCTGGAGTGTGAGTGACAGGGGCTGGGGGATGCCAGGAGACAGGGTGAGTCAGCACAGGGCTGAATAGCAAGATCTACATGTAGATGGGTGGGAGGGGTCGCACCTGGGCCCTGAATAGGACAGTGCCTTCCCTCCACAATGCTGGCTCCACCTCCTGTGGTGCGTCTGATGTCCCTGGCCGGCTCACTGAAAGAAGGGACGGAGACTTGTCAACAAAGTGCTCCAGAACTGGTTTGGACTAGGCAAAGGCCTCTCTGCCTTCAGAGAACAAAGGAATTTGGGATATAAATATTGGGGCCCTGACCCCATGAATTTAGATCTCGCTGGAATCAAGGAACCTGCCAAGACGAAGAGCTGGAAGAGCTGCCAGGAGGAGTACTGCCCCTCTGCTGTGTTGTTGCTTTGTTGGGTTGGCCTGCAGCTGCTGCTTCTGCCTTGGGCAGTGAAAGGACTGGACTGAACTTTCTACAAACTTGTGCTGAGTATCTCCAAGGGCCAGGAACCGAGCTGGCCTCCTGTTAAGAAGTCTCAGGGACTACAAAGACTTCACAAGCCTCTGGGTACCGCTTCTGGAACGCTGTTTCAGTTGCCACAGAGGAAGGGAACTGCAACCGACTCCGTCAACCGAATCCATCCCTGGCCGGTGACCTGTTTGCACCGCAGACCGCATCGCCCCGCTTCGCATCGCAACCCTGGTCTCACCGTGGGCGACGTCCGACGCCGCCAACATCGAGCCGCTGCTTGCACCGTGACCTGTGGGCACCGCAGTTCGCATCGCATCGCTTCACTGGGCCAGCCGGACCAGACCGACACTGTCGCTGCAACTGGCTCAAGAGTCGTGACCGCACCGCATTTGGGGCACCGCTCGCACGTCTGCGACGCACCGCTCCGACTCGCACCGCTGTCCGACGCCAGCTCCCGCACTCCGGCTTGGTCGCCTGCATCGCAACCTGTCAGCACCGCATCGAGCATCGTCTCACCCTGCATCGCACGCCTTGGACTCACCGACTCCGTCTGCACGACGCTCATCGAGCCGCTGCCTGCACCGCATCGAGGGACACCGCACCTTGCATCGCTCCGTCTTGCACCGCAACCGCGACGAACGCCGACCGGCTCGTACACTCCGTACCAGCCACAACGAGAAAGGTACTGTAACCGAGTCTGTTCATGACTCTGCTGGCCCGTATCGACGCGGTCGGCTGGAACTGTTAGACTCTGTGGTGTTCAGCATCACGGTAGGCTCGGACGGAGCTACCGACTCGTACGAACTTTGCTTTTGTGCTATCCCTGCAAAGAAGAAGTTACCGTATCAAGCATTCATTCGTAAAGTATAGTATTGTGGATTTTTGTCGTAATTGGTCTTGTCTTGAGTATATAAAATATTGGTTATTTTTCTAAACTGGTGTGGTGTCCGTTTGTAGTGCTTACACTGTATTACTGTTGGTTATGTGCAAATGCTTTACACACTGCCTCTGAATTAAGCCTGACTGCTCGTGCCAAGCTACCACGAGGGTGAGCAGGGGTTACTTCACGAGTGTAACAACCCTTACCCTGACTAGGAAGAAGGGTCCCTACTTGGACAAAGGTGCAAGCCCTTGCCAACTAGAGATCCCATTTCTAACATTGGTTGTCAGCGGTGAGGATAGGACTTGTGTTTGCACTTGACTTACAGTGATTGGTGTGCACTACTACCATATCGCAGACCATTACGTACCACATACTGGTTCTTTTTCTTTTGGCCTATTTTTGATCTTGCCAGTTTTCAACTCACTACTTTTGTCATGCCTGAATCAATTGCATCATCCGTTGCATCTCTGGAAGTTATCTTTGAGGAGGACAGGTTGGAATCCTACGCCGTAAAGGAGTTACGAGCGATTTGTAAAAACTTGAAAGTCCAAATTAAAGGCCTCACAAGGAAGGAGGAGCTACAGAAGGCGCTGAGGGCCTGGGTAGCAGCCAGACATGCCAATGGGCAGCCTGGTGATCTCAGTGAGGAGGTGGAGGAGCCTATTTCCAGGGTAGATGTGCTTTTGGGTAGGGGGGAACCCGCCAGGTCAGGCAGCAGCAGTCTGTCCCCAGAGGAGCTGGAGGACAGGCGTGAGGCAAGGCAGTTTGAGCTGCAGAAGCTCAGGCTGGAGAGTGAGCGGGAGGAGAAGAGATTGGCCATAGAGGAGAGGAAGATGCTCTTAAAGCATGAGAGAGAACTGAAGGAGCTAGAACTTAGGAGTAAGTCAGGCTCAGATGGTGGCAGCAATTCGTCCAGAAAGGCAGACAGGATTGTGCACATTCCCAAGAACGTAGGCAAGGAGTTCAAGAAGGGGGATGACATACAAAGGTGGTTTCAGGGTTATGAGGCAGCCATACACATGAATGGGGTCCCTGAGGAGAATTGGGGAGCAGGATTGTGGCCGCTTTTCCCTGAAGAAGCAAGGGATGCTCTGATAGCTTTGGGTAAGGGGTATCACCTCACCTATGCTGACATGAAGGATGCCCTTCTCACGAAGTATGGTCTTACTCCTGAAAAGTACAGGGATCAGTTCAGGTCCAGTAAGAAGTCTGATGCCAACACTTGGTTGGAATGTGTGGATGTGTTCTGCAGGTCTCTGGATGGTTGGGTGAAGGGCAGTAGTGTAACAGATTTTCAGGGGCTGTACAACTTGATTGCATGGGAGCACTTGTCTATTCTATGTTTTGCAGATCTGCGCCAGCACCTAGTTGGTAGTAAGCTAACTGACCCCAGGAAGCTTGCTATGGAAGCGGACCGCTGGGTGAGTACCAGGGTCCACAAGAAAGCGTTTGGGGGAGACTCAGCCAAAGGTGGGCAGGGTCCCCAGCAGAAAAGTGGGGGACAAGGGTAAAGCACAGGAGTTCTCTAAAGGGCCCCAAACTAGTACCCAGGGTAAAGGTTCCCAGCCCCCGGTGATAAGAAGAAAGGGGTCTCCACAGGAAGCCTGTTGAGACCGGCCCCCGCAAGTGTTATGCATGTGACCAGGTAGGTCACTTTAAGGGGGACCCCAAGTGCCCGAAGGGGACACAGCCACCCACCGGTGGACAGTCCAAAGTGTTGGCTAGTGTAGCGCTTGGGGAGGAGGGGTGCCCACAGGAGGGTGGGGATCTTGCAGAAATGACCCTTGTCTCACTCGGGGACAGTGAGATGGTCCCAGGAAACCAGGTGCCCCCTAACACAAAGAAATATAGCACCTGGGTGACCATTAATGGGAACAGGGTAGAGGCTCTCAGAGATACTGGAGCCAGTGTGACCTCAGTCCGGTGTCACCTGGTGTCTGAGAAGCAAGTAGTCCCAGGAGCATTCCACCAAGTAGTTGCTGTCGACAACTCTGAGCGCCAGTGTATGGTGGCGCAGGTTCCCTTTGAATGGGGGTCTCAGGTCCCTTGAGGGTGGTTGTGAGCCCTACCATGCCTGTAGATTGTCTGCTAGGAAACGACCTGGAGCAGTCCTCGTGGAAGGAGGTTGAGCTCAGGTCGCACTTGGAGATGCTTGGGTTGCCAGAGTGGGCATGCGTGTCTACTCGGTCAATGGCAGCCAGAAGGGGTGATCAAGAGGACTTGGAGCCTGAAACAGTGGCCCAAGTCCCTGCCAAGAGAAAGGGCAGGGGGCGCGGGAAACCGGCCCCCGAAGTTCCCACGGACCGGGAGGAGGCGGACCTCGAGGGGACGCCCGGTGCCTACAGGGGAGCAGGTAGCCGAACTGGGAGACATCTCTGAGCTGACCCATTGGCAGCAAGAAGGTGGTCCCACCAGGGAGGAGTTCTGCAGGGAGCAGAACGAGTGCCCTACTCTGGAGGGTCTGCGGCAGCAGGCTGCAGACCAGGCAGCTGGTAATCAGTCCGGGTCACATCTGATCTACTGGGAGAGCGGTCTCCTATACAGTGAGCCTAAGGTTGCTGAGCCTGGGTCAGCCCGTGTGCTGGTGGTACCCCAGCGCTTCAGGACCTTCCCTACTGGGTCTGGCTCATGACGTGCCTTTGGCAGGACATTTGGGGCAGGACAAGACCTTTGACAGGCTTGTCACCCACTTCTTTGGCCCCAAATGCGAAGGCAGTCAGATGCACACTGCAGGTCTTGCCAAACTTGCCAGGCAAGTGGTAAGAGTGGGAGGAAGGTCAAAGCTCCTCTCCAACCTTTTCCTGTTGTTGGTACACCCTTTGAAAGGGTAGGGATGGATATTGTGGGGCCACTGGATCCCAAGACAGCCATGGGCAACAGGTACATCCTGGTCTTGGTGGACCATGCCACCCGGTACCCGGAGGCAATCCCTCTCAAGACAACGACGGCGCCAGTGGTGGGCCAGGCGTTAATGTGGATCTTTTCCCGTGTGGGATTCCCCAGAGAGGTGGTTTCTGATAGGGGGACCAATTTCATATCGAAGTATATGACATCCCTGTGGAGGGAGTGTGGTGTAACCTACAAGTTCACCACTCCTTACCACCCACAAGGAAACTCTCTGGTGGAGAGATTCAACCAGACCTTGAAAGGCATGATCAAGGGTCTAACAGAACCCATGAGGCGTAAGTGGGACGTCCTCTTGCCATGCCTACTCTTTGCGTACAGGGAGGTGCCTCAGAAGTCTCTTGGGTACAGCCCCTTTGAGCTCCTGTATGGCCACCCTGTCAGAGGACCTCTGAGTTTGGTAAAGGAAGGCTGGGAGGCAGCTCCCAGGAAAACTCCCCTGGATGTATTTAGCTACATGCTGGCCTTTAGAAACCAAACTGCCCGCTTCAGGAAACTCGCTCAGGCGAACCTAGAAGCAAGCCAGGAAGAAATGAAGAGATGGTATGACCAGAATGCCACTCTGGTCGAATTTCAACCTGGGCAAAAAGTGTGGGTCATGGCCCCAGTAGCACCTTGTGCCTTGCAGGACAAGTGGACTGGGCCATACGAGGTAAAGGAGCGCAAAAGTGACGTCACCTACCTGGTGGATTTGCAGGCTCCAAGGAACCCTTTGAGGGTCCTTCACGTGAACCGCCTCAAGCCCCACTTCGAGAGGTCCGAAGTGAGTATGCTCTTGGCGACAGATGATGGGGTGGAAGAGGAGAGTGAGCCTCTCCCTGACCTCCTGTCTACCAAGGAGCATGATGGGTCAGTAGAGGGTGTGATCCTCTCCCCTACTCTGACTCAGGAGCAGCAGGGGGACTGTCGCCAGTTGTTGGGACAGTTCGCCCCACTGTTCTCTCTGACCCCGGTGTTACTCACTGGTGTACCCATGACGTGGACACTGGTGACAGCCATCCTGTGAAGCACAAGATTTACAGGTTGACTGACCGGGTCAGAGCCAGCATCAAGGAGGAGGTCTCTAAGATGTTGGCGTTAGGGGTGATTGAGCCCTCCCACAGTCCTTGGGCCAGCCCAGTGGTCTTGGTCCCAAAGGCTGCGGCGCCCGGTGCCACTCCAGAACTCCGGTTTTGTGTGGACTACCGTGGGCTCAATGCCGTCACCAGGACTGACGCGCACCCCATCCCCAGAGCTGATGAGCTCATTGATCGGTTGGGAGCTGCCCGGTTCCTCAGCACGTTTGATTTGACGTCTGGGTACTGGCAGATTGCCTTAACCGATGGGGCCAAGGAGAGATCAGCATTCTCAACCCCAGAAGGTCATTACCAATTCCGGGTGATGCCCTTTGGGTTGAAGAATGCCCCTGCCACCTTTCAGAGGTTGGTCAATCAGGTGTTGGCTGGGCTGGAGGATTTCAGTGCCGCCTACCTGGATGACATTGCTGTGTTCAGTTCCAGCTGGGAAGAACATTTACAGCACCTTGAGAAAGTGTTGAGGGCTCTGCAAGGTGCAGGCCTCACGATCAAGGCCAGTAAGTGCCAGATCGGGCAGGGTTCTGTGGTGTACTTGGGACACCAGGTAGGAAGCGGCCAGGTGGCGCCCCTACAACCCAAGATTGACACCATTCTGGCTTGGGAACCCCCAAGACCCAGACAGAGGTGAGAGCCTTCTTAGGTCTCACCGGCTACTATAGGAGGTTTGTTAAGGGCTATGGCACCATCGTTGCCCCCTTAACAGAGCTGACCTCTAAGAGGCAGCCCAGGAAAGTGATCTGGACTGAGTCCTGCCAGAAAGCTTTTGATGCCCTGAAGGCAGCCATGTGCACGGCGCCCGTGCTCAAGGCACCTGACTTCTCCAAAGAATTTGTCGTGCAGACTGACGCTTCAGAGCATGGTGTGGGAGCGGTGCTCTCACAACTGAACGAAGAGGGCCTGGATCAGCCTGTAGTCTTCCTTAGCAGGAGACTACTTCCCAGGGAACAGAGGTGGAGTGCCATAGAAAGGGAAGCTTTTGCTGTGGTCTGGGCGCTGAAGAAGTTGAGACCATACCTGTTTGGGACTCACTTCCGGGTTCAGACAGACCACAGGCCCCTCAGATGGTTGATGCAAATGAGGGGTGAGAATCCAAAACTGCTGAGGTGGTCCATCTCCCTACAGGGAATGGACTTTACGGTGGAACACCGTCCTGGTACAGAACACGCCAACGCAGATGGTCTGTCCAGGTTCTTCCGCCTTAGTGAAGAGAACTCCAATGGGGTTGGGTAGTTCTCCCTACTTTCAGCTGGAGGGGACATGTGTTAGACTTGGCATCTTTTGGCGTGTTTCCCTGACTTTTTGCTTTCTGACCTCCCGGTTTTGACTCTGTTTTTGCTGGTGTAATGATTCTGCGCACTTTCCTCACTGCGGTCCAGTGGGAAAGTGCAAGTGCTCCTGTATAAAATGCGTTATGGATTGGTGTTTCCATGATTGGCCTATTTGGTTTATCTGTCAGTCCCTTGTAAAGTGCACTGCGAGTGCCAGGGCCTATAGACCAAATGCTGTTGGTGGGCTGCAGCACTGGATTGTGCCACCCACGCAAACAGCCCGTAAAATGTAACTCGGGCCTGCCACCGCAGAGCCTGTGCGCAGCCTGGGGCTGCCATGTCGACTTGGCAAGTGCACACACTTGCAAGTCCCTAAACCTTCCCTTTTGCTACATGTTAGTCACCCCTAAGGTAGGCCCAAGGTACCCCTGTGGGCAGGGTGCGGTGTATGCGAAAGGTAGGACATGCCCGGGTGTGTGCGGCATGTCCTGATAGTGAATCACAGCCTAGTTCGTTTTTCACTATTGCAAGGCTACCTGTTCCCCTAGGCCAGAACGGGCAGTTTTGATTATTACAGTTTATAATCCTAACTGACCCCGGGAACATGGTAGAAATTCGAGTTTAGTATGCCTGGACTCAGAATGATAAAATGCAGCTTTTAGTGAAGTTGGTTTTAACATTCTGTGTTTGAAAATACCACTTTTAGAAAGTGGGTATTTTCTTGTCTAACCATCCAAGCCTGCCTCTGCGAGGTTGTGTATTCCTTGTCTGGAGTGTGAGTGACAGGGGCTGGGGGATGCCAGGAGACAGGGTGAGTCAGCACAGGGCTGAATAGCAAGATCTACATGTAGATGGGTGGGAGGGGTCGCACCTGGGCCCTGAATAGGACAGTGCCTTCCCTCCACAATGCTGGCTCCACCTCCTGTGGTGCGTCTGATGTCCCTGGCCGGCTCACTGAAAGAAGGGACGGAGACTTGTCAACAAAGTGCTCCAGAACTGGTTTGGACTAGGCAAAGGCCTCTCTGCCTTCAGAGAACAAAGGAATTTGGGATATAAATATTGGGGCCCTGACCCCATGAATTTAGATCTCGCTGGAATCAAGGAACCTGCCAAGACGAAGAGCTGGAAGAGCTGCCAGGAGGAGTACTGCCCCTCTGCTGTGTTGTTGCTTTGTTGGGTTGGCCTGCAGCTGCTGCTTCTGCCTTGGGCAGTGAAAGGACTGGACTGAACTTTCTACAAACTTGTGCTGAGTATCTCCAAGGGCCAGGAACCGAGCTGGCCTCCTGTTAAGAAGTCTCAGGGACTACAAAGACTTC
The DNA here is from genome assembly GCA_963921515.1 of Calotriton arnoldi. NCBI lineage: Eukaryota > Metazoa > Chordata > Amphibia > Caudata > Salamandridae > Calotriton > Calotriton arnoldi. The sequence continues at coordinate 361,939 of CAWUFW010014741.1, forward strand.
ACAAGCCTCTGGGTACCGCTTCTGGAACGCTGTTTCAGTTGCCACAGAGGAAGGGAACTGCAACCGACTCCGTCAACCGAATCCATCCCTGGCCGGTGACCTGTTTGCACCGCAGACCGCATCGCCCCGCTTCGCATCGCAACCCTGGTCTCACCGTGGGCGACGTCCGACGCCGCCAACATCGAGCCGCTGCTTGCACCGTGACCTGTGGGCACCGCAGTTCGCATCGCATCGCTTCACTGGGCCAGCCGGACCAGACCGACACTGTCGCTGCAACTGGCTCAAGAGTCGTGACCGCACCGCATTTGGGGCACCGCTCGCACGTCTGCGACGCACCGCTCCGACTCGCACCGCTGTCCGACGCCAGCTCCCGCACTCCGGCTTGGTCGCCTGCATCGCAACCTGTCAGCACCGCATCGAGCAACGTCTCACCCTGCATCGCACGCCTTGGACTCACCGACTCCGTCTGCACGACGCTCATCGAGCCGCTGCCTGCACCGCATCGAGGGACACCGCACCTTGCATCGCTCCGTCTTGCACCGCAACCGCGACGAACGCCGACCGGCTCGTACACTCCGTACCAGCCACAACGAGAAAGGTACTGTAACCGAGTCTGTTCATGACTCTGCTGGCCCGTATCGACGCGGTCGGCTGGAACTGTTAGACTCTGTGGTGTTCAGCATCACGGTAGGCTCGGACGGAGCTACCGACTCGTACGAACTTTGCTTTTGTGCTATCCCTGCAAAGAAGAAGTTACCGTATCAAGCATTCATTCGTAAAGTATAGTATTGTGGATTTTTGTCGTAATTGGTCTTGTCTTGAGTATATAAAATATTGGTTATTTTTCTAAACTGGTGTGGTGTCCGTTTGTAGTGCTTACACTGTATTACTGTTGGTTATGTGCAAATGCTTTACACACTGCCTCTGAATTAAGCCTGACTGCTCGTGCCAAGCTACCACGAGGGTGAGCAGGGGTTACTTCACGAGTGTAACAACCCTTACCCTGACTAGGAAGAAGGGTCCCTACTTGGACAAAGGTGCAAGCCCTTGCCAACTAGAGATCCCATTTCTAACAGCTCTATTTTTGTAACAATTAATTTTTTTTCCTTTTGTATTGATCTTATGGCATTTTTATTGTATTATAGACATATATATTTATTATGTTTTTATACTGATGCCACTTATGGTGCTGTTTGATTTTTGTTAAATTAATGTGGTACTAGATGTTAACTGATTTTGAAGCACTAGGCACTTTAAATCTAGGTATATCCCTGATGAGGGTTGATACCATATATTGCCACTTACGATGCTATCTGTTTGATCTCTGCTAAAATATTGTGGTACCAGATGTTAATTGATTCGGAAGCACTTGGCACTTTAAACCTGGGTATGTCCCGGATGAGGGTAGATACCATTTATTGCTGCTACCATTGTATATGGATATCTGTTTTACCTTTTTATTGTTTAGTTTTTATTACTTTTGCACAGTTTGTATTGGAAGTGGCACCTGAAATGAGTTATGGGGGTACTCAAAGTCTTTATCCTCGACTGATAACGCTGTATCTGGCAATAATACAATCTATGTCTGTGTATTGTTATTGATATTTTAATGTTTTGTTGGAAACTTTGATGTTTGTAATAACCGAATAAAGGAAATTACTACTACTAGTGGTTGTGTACAACTTAGCCCCATACTCTAAACAATTGGTGGGTGCCAGAGTAATTACTTCTTGCCTACAGACTATTTTTAGCTGTCTGTATTTGTAATCCTATAGTGGATAACACCAATATTTAGGGCCTGATTACGAACTTGTCAGATGGGATACTCTGTCACAAACATGACGGATATCCCGTCTGCCATTTTACACGTTCCATAGGATATAATGGATTTGTAATACGGTGGACGGGATATCCGTCACATTTGTGACGGAGTAACTCTGTCCACCAAGTTTGTAATCAGGCCCTTAGAGTGGGCTTAGGGTCACCCCACTACTTACCACTGGCTGGCTATCCTTTCATTTGCTTGAATCTTATTTTCTGGCTTTCCTTTCTTTCTCATGTTTGTCGCTCCCCTCGAACATGGCTTTTTTACCATCCTTTTGACTACATGACTTGTGTCATTCCACTGTGGAACTACTTTGTAGGTCAAAGCCTACCAGACAGCTGCATTGTCTGGTTGCAAAGAAATATTGGGGACATGTTGAAAGCTTACCTAGGAGTGCATTCCACCCATTGCATACGAATCGCTTTGTGTTTTGTAGCTCACATTTACTTGCGTTCTATTCACTCGCATTGTTTGTTTTAGGCAGCCCAGCATGTCTTTGTCACCCTGCCCCTCCCTCCGCCCCCTGGAGCACAGTCTCTTTAGCATTTCTCAGACTGGCTCCTTGTATTCTTCTACAAGTGCTTGCTTTCTGGGAATTTTTTTTTTCTTTTTCGAAAGGGACTTCTTGAGAGTGTTAGTTCACCTAATGTATTTTTTTGAAAAGGTTTCCTACACATGACGGACTCAACTTATCTCTTGCACTATGAGGCTATTAATTCAAAGGCCTTTGACTATGCTAGGGTTCAGAAGGCGAATGAACAATAGAGAGCACTTTATATTTTGTTTTTGTCTTGTGCATTTGCTGTACTTCAAAGACAGAGGTCACATGTCAGGCCACGTTTTCTGACAAACTGCTTTTCATTCAATTAAAATGAAGGTTGGGGTTTTCTTTCTCTGACTGCAAAATGAGAGGATTTTGTAAAGTGAGCTATGCAACAATCTTGCTTCATACAGGAAGTGTGAATGGAAAGGGTATTAAGCTGGCACTGTATATGGTATCACAATTAGGTGGTTATGCCATGCACAGAGTTCAGGTGTTTCCCAAAAGTGTACAGGGTTCAATGTAAAACACAAAGTGCTCTATTAGTGGTAGTGTGGGTGAGCAGCCTTAGGCCTAACACAGAGGAGTGTAAGACATTTACTGCACAACCTTGACCAATAATGGACACATGACTCAAAAAGGAGATCCAGACCAATTTTAGGAAAATATATACTATGTTTGTGTTAGAAATGGGATTTTTGGTAGGCTTGGGCGTGGGCCAAAGCCAGGCAAAAACCACCACCCTAGTCAGGATAAGGGACTTTGTCTCTCATGGGGTTTCCTCCCCTCATACTATGTTTACTGGCTCTGCTCCATACCCACCTGCAAGGAGCTTTCCCTTGAAGTTCGATCCTTAACTATCTAGGGAAAAACAGAAATCCAATAGGTCCATATACATGGTACGGGTTCCCAAACTGAACAAAGATGATAGGGAGGATACTGAGGCACTGATCAATAAGGGTATCTATTGGCTAAGACATGAGCGGAACTGTCTATCCATAATAAGATCTGATATTGTATTTGCAAAAAGGCGCACAACTCCATCCTCACATTATGATCACATTCATGTTGTCTTACGCTCGAACGTTCTGGTTGAAAATCTAATTAATTTTGAATTACCTACCTGTGACAGTGCCGGGAAAAAACAAATAGGAATTCAACTAAAAGCATTCTCCCCACTATTGAGGGAACGGACTGGCCAACAGAATGAGGGTTTTGCCCATGCAACGGATGATTTTAATGTTTTCAGATTGACTGTACAAAAGGCATATGTGCCTAAGTAGCAGTACGGGTCGGGAGAGACTCGGGGCAACATGGGATGTAACGATTAACTGTGGTACAAATCATGTAGATGAACAAGTGTCCCCGCCAGGCCCTAATTATAATAAGGATGCTACGCAAGATGAGGCCCAAAGCTTACCGGAAACATATGATAATGGTGATTGCAATACTTTACGACCCCCTGATGAACATACAAGAGCACAAAGTCTCTCAGGGCTTAACTCTAACACCAATATAGCTGATGGCTCTGATATTCTCTTGTGCTTAAATTTACTGTCCTGGAATTTAGCAAAAACCACCACCCTAGTCAGGATAAGGGAGTTACACTCCTAAAATAACCCCTGCTCACCCCCTTGGTAGCTTGGCACGAGCAGTCAGGCTTATCTTAGAGGCAGTGTGTAAAGCATTTGCACATAACCAACAGTAATACAGTATCAGTCATGGTGTTTAAAGTAAATGGGGGTATTTTTAGAGATTTAAAAAAAACTCTAAGTATTTCTAAGGCCCAACTACTTTACAGTCCTTGAAGTATCTAAACAGTGGGGGACTTAGGCAAGGCTCTAACACTATTTTTAATAAATTTGGAGGAAAAAAAAAAAATCGACAATTGATAAAAAAAATCCTAACTAAAGACAATTTTTGGATTTCCTCAGTGAAATCAATTATCAATCAAGCGGTACAACAAATGTCAAAGTCTTGTATCCCGCCGCTGTCACCAATGTAGGACGTTGGCTCTATATATGGCATTACCACTAGGTGGTTATACCGTGCACAGAGTTCAGGGGTTCCCCAAAAGTGTACAGGGCTCAATGTAACACCCAAAGTGATCCATTAGTGGTAGTGTGGGCAAGCAGCCTTAGGCCTAACACAGAGGAGTGTAAGACATTTATTGCACAACCTTGGCCAATAACGGACACACAACTCAAGAAGGAGATCCAGACCAATTTCTAAAAAATATACTTTGTTTGTATTTTATTTTAAGACCAAGATCTTCGGAATAATGTAAGCACCAGGGATGTGGAATTCCTATAGCCCGACGCCCGGGACATATTGTTTGGGGTCAAGGGCAACAAGTTTTCATGTGTATTTTGTCCTTGGGACAAGTAGGCCCAACCCCCTACAGCACAAACCCTTTGGCTGCCAGTTTACAGTATCACATTATGGATCAGGGAAGGGTATTGTCTACAGTTAAAGTAATATGTGTCCATGTGTTAATGCTGTTCAAACTTGTATTTATGGTTCATTAATGCAAAGCCTTTATTATTAGGGTGAGCACTAAAAGTAAATGTTGTAAGCTCAGCCTGCACTACTGACAGTGGTTCCAGTATAAATGTGTACACACATTTTCAAAGTTTAGTAATATGAAGCTATGTATAATGCTCCCAGAATGCTCTCCGATTAGATGCAAATATTTGCAGAAGCTTGAAAGCAAGAGTGATGATTCTTTGCTTTCAAAATAAAATTTTCACAAAAAAATGCAAGTAGGAAAAAACATTTTGCTAAACTACTGTAAGATTTTAGGTACCATATCTTTGCAGCATCATTTAGTAACATGTTGATGTATGCTTGTATTTCCCAAAAATATTCATAATGGAAAATCAGTGTAACCAGTTTAAATATGATTATGGGAAGCAAAGATAAACAAGCATTGGCAAAGCCAGTAGGCCTGAAATTGGTGGTCAGCCTTTTGCTTTTGTCAATGCATGACTTGTTTAGGCATGGTTTTTGTAAAACCTTATCGTGTGGGAGCTGCTTGGCCCTCGCCATTCTAACAAGCATTGTCAAAAGCAAAAATTGTTTTTGGTCTCAGAAAGCACACATTGCCACAGCAGTTCCGGGCGGGCACTGAACTAAACTACTTTGTGTGCCAATATGCTCCTTGTAAAAGAGCAGAATACTGTCACTCACAGTGAAGCCAGCTGATAGACCGAGAGAGAGAGAGAGCGAGAGAGACAGAATTTTATCAAGCACAAAAGGTCATGGTTAACGCAAGGCCTAATTAGAGGCCCAATTAGAGGCCCAATTATTAAAGAAAGTCTCAAAAGTGCATCCATGGTATATATCCTTGAATTAAGTGCATATATACAGTTTCCGTGAATTCACTAGAATTTAAAGAAGTAGGCCAAGAAATAGTACTCCTAGAAAATATTTGTGAACTGCATTTTAGCATGAGCAAATGTGCATGTGTAGATTTGCTCATATGAAAATCTGAATGTTTCAAGTTCACTTTTCCTCCAAACACTTTTTTCCCAACCCTGGAAAAAGTTTTATGTCTGCCACTGTCAGGAGTAAATTTCCAACCTTTTTCAGTATGGGAAAAGATTAGAAAAGAGTTGGTGAAACCCCTTAAAACATGCAAGTTAGTAGGTTTGCACAGACTCAAAAGGGCATTCCAACCTTTGTACTATTGCTTACCACTACCTTCAGCCCCAGTATGTAGACCTGCCGAAACATAGCAACATAAGGGGTTTGCTAGTATTTAAACCCTACTATGGTAGGAGCCCTGGCATAATTAGAGAGGCTATATCAGAACTCTTATATAGTGAGATTGCTGCCGTAATTTGTCGCCGCATTACAAAGCACAAAAAGGGACAAGTGGGTTTTGATACAGGACAAGTAGATTTATGAAGCAACCTGCCCCATGGACAAGTAGATATTTTATTAAATTCCACACCCCTGAAGCACGTTTTTAAATAAAAACACTTTTCACTTTGAAAAATTGAAACTTAAAAACCTTTCAGCACAGTTCAATGCTATCCTATGGAGAAAACAATATTGTGGTTAAACAGGTAAGTAATGCACTTACAATTTCAGTCTCCGGGACCAAAAGTCAGCAAGGGGCAAGGGTCAGGTGAGTACCAAAACTGCACCACCAGCAGCACAGGGACGGCCAGGTGCAGAGGTCAAAAACGGAGTTCAGCCCAATGCTTTTCAATGGAAACTGGGGGTGCCTGGAGCCACACTGCTTGCAGGTAGGTAAATCAGTTGCAGGGGCCAAGCTTTGGGGGATAGCACCAGCACGGGGGGCACAAAGCAGCACCAAACATACACCACCAGTTGCACAGAGGTGGTCGGGTACAGGGAGCAATATCAGCGTCGGGCACCCAATGCTTTTCTATGGAGATTCCTCTTTAGGCAAACAGGCTTCAGGCGTTGCACCGGAGGTTGCAGGAGGGAGACCAACAACAGTAGAGGTAAGTAGAGATGTAGGGGGTCGCAGGGGCACTGCTGGTTCAGCTTATCAAAGCTCAGGGGCTTCAGGTGCAGGGGTGCCTTTTGACGTCAAAGTCTTCTTACCAGAGCCGTTCGCGGGAAGCCTCTGAATTCACACTGCAGGTGCCGCCGTGGAGATCAAGAGAGGTCAGCCAGCACTGGACACGAGGTCAGGATTGCTGGGGAGACTTTACTGCACAGGTGAGCCACAGAGACTCAGGCCGTGGGCGTCGGGTGCAGAGTAGGCAGGGATTGCAGTTCCGACTGGATCCGGAGCCCTTGGAGTCGGATTCTTCTGGACAGGTTCGTTGTCCACGGGAGATTGGAGTCTTTTTTGAAGGCAGCAGTTTTCCCAGGGTTTTCAGAGGTCGCTGGCTGCAAGACAGGTCGCAGGTCCACAGAAGCTGGAAACAGGCCGGTAGTGCTGGGGCAAAGGCAGTCGCCATCTTCAGTATTTGCCACAGGGATGTCTTCTTGCTTCTTAGGTCATCGCAGATCTACTTTCTAGGTCAGAGGAGCCACCTAAATATTAGATTTAGGGGTGTTTTAAGAGAGTAGCAGGTAGGGCCAATGGGCACTTTACCTGGGGTCCACACTCTCTATTATACCACCCTCCTGTGGGAGGGGGCATAGACCTAGCCCTGATTGGAAGGGTCTCCCCATCTTCAAGATGGTGGTTTTTGAAAGATGTGCTACACCTCGCCTCCCCCACCTTAGGGGTGGAGTTCGCAGAGGTGGGCACACCTCCTATTCTCCTGAGTTTTCCAGATGGTTTTCCTGCCCAAAGTGGGGTTGTGAACAATGAGCTGCCATCTGCTGTTAGCAGCAGAGGCTGGGGGTCCCATTACAAAGGTAGCAGGCCTTTGAAGCTTCCCTCTACGAGAAATGGCCCATTCTGGGAAGGAGTTGTGACACCTCTGTCCAGGATGTGCATTGCTTCTGGTCCCAGAGAACAGAGGCTCTCTACCTCGGGGGTCCAGAAACATGTCTGGTGGTGGCTGGCTGCCTACAGCCGATCAGAGACCACGCCAAAGCTGGTAGGTTTTCAGGGGGCACCTCTGAGGTGCCCTCTGGGTACATGGTACAATACATCCCACACTGGCATCAGTGTGGATTTATTGAAAGGAGTAGTTTGGCACTAAACACTCCTGTGTTCATTGAAGCCATCATGGTGCTGTGAAACTCGAGTTATCGAGTTTCCAGCCCATGTACTCTCTATGGTTCCCTGGCACTCAAAATATTAAGGAATGGACCCCAATATTGTAGGGGCATATCTGCTCATGCAGATATGCCCTCACCTGTGGTATAGTGCACCCTGCCTTAGGGCTGTGAGGCCTGCTGGAGGGATGTCTTACCAATGCCTTAAAGCAGTTCTGGCTGGCATGGCACCTAGGCAGGGTGCCATGTCGAATTTGTTGTGTTCTCCCTCACAGGGGCATTCAAGCTGCAAGGGCAGTGGCATGGTCCCAGTGAGGGGGGTCCCAGGTGACCCTGTTCAGCTCCCAGGCCCTGGGTACCATTTACTAGGGACTTACAGGGGGTAGAATTACCAATTGGGGATTTGTTTTTAGGGAGATGCACTGGCACAGGGGACCTGGTTGGCAGGGACCCTGTGCACTACAATTGAAACCACATTAAAACCAGGCAAAAAGTGGGGCTAACCATGTAAAAAGAGGAACTTTCTCACAGAAAGGTAGCAGGATGTCATTTTTTCTAGTACATAACAATATTTAAATACCTGCAAAAATATTTCAGAGTATATAAGTGGTTAGGAAAGCACAAATGAGCACTTTTTAATACTAAAGATGAGTGGAAACAAAGATTTGAAAAGGAACAAAAGAAATCAATACACTTGGTGACACACAAATAAAATATCTGCTAAAACCCGAGTTCTGCAGATTAGCATTTGTGTGCTGCCTAATTTTAGCAATTAAACTGTATGTCTGTGCAATTTTAACGGTCATTTCACTGGAAAACCTTTGGTCTGTAAATGACAGTGCACTACCACACCTTGCTTTAGTAATATATTTGTGCCAGTGTGTTCCAAAATGTACCACCAGCTACATACTACACCGTTACCACTCTCCTGCAGAATACATTTGCTATATCTTTTCTTTATGAGAGACATAGATTTTATTTTCACAATCCCAATGATTTTCAATGGCATAACATTACTGGCAGCACCCCCACTCTGAAAACTATTCCAGTGCCACTGGCGCTTTCCAATTGTAAAATGCTATTCGCACATTAGCCCTTGTTGGTACACTTCTTTTCAACACTCCTGTTTCTACGCAGGTCTTGAAGTAAGCAGCACACTGTAATTTAAATAGCATTTGCTGAAATATCCGCATATTCTTCTTAGCTTTTACTTCAAAACTTGATGTTAACACACAAGTGCTGAAAATTACTAGTCTTCTTCAATGAAACAAATAGACAGATTACTGTATTACACTCAGTACATCACAATAAAACATTATGACAGATGTTAATAGGTCCCACTCAAAACAGTGCAAGAACACATTCAGATGACTTTTCGCAAGGATCTAAATTACATAGTTATATAAACAAAAACAATAAAGAGACTGGGTGCATGGACATTTCACACCGCAATTTGAAGAACCACCCAATATTGTGTTTTACCAGCACCACTTAGAGTGTAAGTCTCAAAAAAGAGGGAGAATATTTTTTCTAAGAGCTTTTATAGCACTTGCTACCTTAAATTATCCTGTTTTTATGATTCCTAATGTTCACAAATAAAGGATTCAAGGACTAAAGAAGTTGTGAGGCCTAAGATTCTACTTCAGACTAATCCTACAATCAAGTTACTTCCTTTGCACACTTTACTCGCTAAAGGGAGCTAAAGCAAGCATCGAGGGCTAAGCCCAGGGTGCGGTAGATAGATAGAGTAAGATTCAGCATAGACAGCATTGGTGAATCTGTGTCTCTACTAGAGGCTAGGGACATAATTAAGAGGGCAGCATGGAATTAAACCCTCAAAATAATTCCACGAATCATAGCCAACACCATGTACATGCTTTGCTCCACTTATGTCCACCTTACATCCACCTCTCCCCCGACCCCCACCCTGCTGGCATCAATGCAGACTTCAGCCACACAACAGACCATACTTTTTGGCCCCTGGGAAAATGTTTGACAGTACCCATGGTGAACAGCATTACTGAATACCACTGGCAGAGTCAATAGGTTCCAAAGTCAAGAGCTTTACCAATGCTCGTTTCTTTTACTTCTTGATGTTTATTGGAGTAAATGTGTTTTTTTTGCTCTCTTTTCCATGATACTTCTCGCCTCTCAGCCCTACTCCCTGCACTCGCCACACTGTCCCCCACCCTGCAATCTCGGCAAACAAGCATTTTTTTTTCTTTTTGCAGATGCGGAACAGCATCACCAACAAACATTGGCAAAGCCTTAGGTAGGGTAAAGCCATCGAAAGACAAAACCTACTGGCTTTCCCCAGACTTGTTTTTAAAAGAGATGTTGATTAGGAAATACTTAGGGCCTCATTAAGAGTCTGGTGGTCCAAGGCCCACCAGACTCGCGGGACTGCAGCGGTAGGGGTCTTCCGACTGCCCTATTACGACCAGGGTGGTCAGGCCGCCCTGGGACCACCGCAACTGTCAGAGATCCCTGGAAGTGGCGCAGCCTTCTTGAGGCCACAATATGGTTGGCGGGGCTGCAGCATATTACGAGTTTCCCCACCGCCACACTTTTCATGGCAGTGCGACCGCCAAGAAATGTGTGGCGGTGAGGAAACAAAGACGGCCCTACAGGGCCCCCTTGTGTCTCTGCGCCATGGGGTGTATGCAGGGAGGCACATGTTGTGCCCCCCTTTGTGCATGCACCCCAATATCTGCAAGGCATGGACTGCAGCAGTCCATGCCCTGCAAGTACTGATTTTGACGTTCCCATTGCAGTGCGCACCGCCGTGAGAACGTCAAAGAACCGCCTGCCAGACAGGAGAAAACACCTAATCTGGCAGGCGGTTCAACAACAGGTTTTGGCGGTGCAGGAGCGGGGAGGGCGGTCCCGCTCCTGCCAAACTCATAATGAGGCCCTTAGATGGCATATGCTGCCTGACAACAAGTTACTGACCATTTACAACAATGAATGACAGATCACAGAGTATACACTATCATCTGTAAATTCTGCATCATTTATTCAAGAAGAAATGCAGTAAGGGTAATACATTCTCCTTTCAAACTAATTCTGCACTGTTCTATATTTTGCCATTTTTTTTGCCAAGTAACTATAACTCGTGCCCACGCCAAGCACAGTGTTGTCATCAATGATGTTATTTCAGAAGCAGCAGTGATGTTATCGATGATGTCATAGAACAGGTCCTGAGTGACGTAATATGTGAGGTAATTAGCAGTGCATGGCGAGGGCACACATTATAGTTATTTTAGGGCACAAGTTATAGTTACTTGAGATGACTATAACTGGTGAATTTCAGTGATTTTGATGATTTAAAATGATATGATTTTAACTGGCATTTTCACCTAACTAGAACGTCCCTTTAACCTTAGTTTTTTTCAGTGAATTTATAAGTTGTTTTTTTAAGCAAAGTAACATATTATTACAATTCCTAACTATTATGTCACTTTGACCTTTGTTTATTTCAGTGAATGTCTATGGTCCTTTTAGTGTATAGTAAGATGTCAATCAGCATATGCAGCGATGGGTTGAGAAAAGGGCCTGGATACAAGCCAGGCCCTGCACCCAACCACGGCGGGCACCTACTACCCTGCTGCGCACAGCATTGGGGTTGGATGCAGGACCCGGCCTATGGCCAGGCCCTGCACACTCCCCATGGGCGCATACCTCCCCTTCTCCCTCGCCATGCACAACATTTGGTTGTGTGGGGCATGGGATTGGGTGTAGGGCCCAACCCCTCACGGCCAGGCAAACCTCCAAAGCACAGGGCCTTTGGGCGTGCATAGCATTGGGTTGGTCGCAGGGGCTGCAGTCACAGTTGGCCTGTAGCGCTAATGCATTTGTATACATTTACATTCACATTCTTTTATTTAAATTTGTATTAGGTATTGTTTTTATTTGTGTGTGTGTGTGTATAAATACATATATATATATATATATATATATATATATATATATATATATATATATATCTCCTGCTCCTCACTCCCAGAAGTAAATAGACCAGCACTCTCGTTGGTTAAATCCCACTTTCGGATTTATTGTGATTCAATCCTCAAAACAAACGCGTTTCAGCATTTAGCCTTTGTCAATGTCAGCGCGCGCCGTAACTAGGAGTGAGGAGCAGGATATTGCAGCGGCGCTGCCGCCGCAAGACCAAAGCACCCATTCGAGAGTGCGGGACCATTGGCAGCAACAAGGAGCTTGGAGGATATATACAAATGTTAGACTTGGCATCTTTTGGCGTGTTTCCCCTGACTTTTTGCTTTCTGACCTCCTGGTTTTGACTCTGTTTTTGCTGGTTTAATGATTCTGCGCACTTTCCTCACTGCTGTCCAGTGGGAAAGTGCAAGTGCTCCTGTATAAAATGTGTTATGGATTGGTGTTTCCATGATTGGCCTATTTGATTTATGTGTCAGTCCCTTGTAAAGTGCACTGAGAGTGCCAGGGCCTATAGATCAAATGCTGTTGGTGGGCTGCAGCACTGGATTGTGCCACCCACGCAAACAGCCCATAAAGTGTAACTCTGGCCTGCCATTGCAGAGCCTGTGTGCAGCCTGGGGCTGCCATATCGACTTGGCAAGTGCACACACTTGCAAGTCCCTAAAACTTCCCTTTTCTACATGTTAGTCACCCCTAAGGTAGGCCCAAGGTACCCCTGTGGGCAGGTTGCATTGTATGTGAAAGGTAGGACATGCCCTGGTGTGTGTGGCATGTCCTGATAGTGAATTACAGCCTATTTCGTTTTCACTATTGCAAGGCTACCTGTTCCCCATAGGCCAGAATGGGCAGTTTTGATTATTACAGCTTATAATCCTAACTGACCCAGGGAACATGGTAGAAATTCGAGTTTAGTATGCCTGGACTCAGAATGATAAAATGCATCTTTTAGTGAAGTTGGTTTTAACATTCTGTGTTTGAAAATACCACTTTTAGAAAGTGGGTATTTTCTTCTCTAACCATCCAAGCCTGCCTCTGCTAGGTTGTGTACTCCTTGTCTGGAGTGTGAGTGACAGGGGCTGGGGGATGCCAGGAGACAGGGTGAGTCAGCACAGGGCTGAATAGCAAGATCTACATGTAGATGGGTGGGAGGAGATGCACCTGGGACCTGAATAGGGCTGGGCCTTCCCTCCACAATGCTGGCTCCACCTCCTGTGGTGCGTCTGATGTCCCTGGCCTGCACTGTGAAAGGAAAGAAGGAGACTTGTCAACAAGGTGCTCCAGGACTGACCAGAACTGGTTTGGACTAGGCAAAGGCCTCCCTGCCTTCAGAGGACAAAGAGAAATTGAGGATAAAAAGGGGACCCAAACCCCAGAACTTTGGAACTCTTTGGGATCAAGAAGACTGCCAAGAAGAAGAGCTGGAGAAGCTGTGAGGAGGAACTACCACTTTGCTGTGTGCTTTGATGTGTTGGCCTGCAGTGGCTGCTTCTGTCTTGGGCAGTGAAAGGACTAGAACTGAACTTTCTGCAATCTACTTTGTGAGTGTCTCCAAGGGCTTGAGGCAGAGCTTGCCCCCTGTTCAAGAAGTCTCAGGAACAGCAAAGACTTCAAGCCCGACGCCGTCTACGACGCCGCTGCCGACTCCGTGTCCTGAAGGCACCGCAGAGGGCACCGCCACAACGCGACCCTGGTCTCACCGACGCCTGCTGACGCCGCTGCTCGCACCGCGACCTGTGGGCACCGCACTTCGCACCGCCTCGCTTCACGACGACGCCGTGGTATCCCCGATGACGACGCTCCACGCCGGACTCGACGCCGCTGCTTGCACCGTGGTTCGGGGGCACCGCTCGTAAGTTACACGACGCACCGCCCTCATCCCGCAGCGCAGCCTTGGCCCACCGACGCCGGTGCCATCGACTCCAAGTTCATCAGCCGACGACAGCGCTGCAGCTACGACGACGGCGCTGCTGCACCGTGACCTGCCAGCACCGTGACGAGCACCGCCTTCATCTCACACCGCGACCCTGGTCTCACCGACGACACCATCCGACGCCGCCACCGAGCCGCTGCTCGCACCGCGACCTGAGGACACCGCACGCCACACCGCTGCACTTCGCACCGCAGCACCCGACGCCGGCTGACGCCAGCGCTCCTGACTTCAACAGAGAGGAGATCGATCTGCAACGCGTGTGACTTCGAGGGCCCGACGACGCCTGCACCGACCTCCGGAACCGACGCCTGCGGACGCCGTGTTTTCGGAAGCTCACCGCGAGGTCATCGACGCCCTGCATTTCTGAAAGGTACTGTTTGCGGGTCTTCCCGACACCGTAGCTGACCCGAGACGCCGCGGTCAGCCAGAACTGTTTGGATTTGTTTGTTCACGACGCCGTGATAGCCCCGGACGGAGCTATCGACACCAGGGAACTGTTTTTAAGGACATTTTGATAACAGAAGATTTTTAAAGTACTGTACTGTGGATTTTTATCGTATTTGGTCTTGTTTTAAAGTATATAAAAATATTGGATATTTTTCTAAACTGGTGTGGTGTCAGTTTGTAGTGCTTACATTGTATTACTGTTGGTTATGTGCAAATGCTTTACACACTGCCTCTAAAATAAGCCTGACTGCTCGTGCCAAGCTACCAAGGGGGTGAGCAGGGGTTATTTTAGGAGTGTAACTCCCTTATCCTGACTAGGAAGAAGGGTCCCTACTTGGACAAAGGTACAAACCCTTGCCAACTAGAGACCCCCATTTCTAACATTGGTTGTCAGCGGTGAGGATAGGACTTGTGTTTGCACTTGACTTACAGTGATTGGTGTGCACTACTACCATATCGCAGACCATTACCTACCACTTACAGGTTCTTTTTGCCAGTTTGAACTTGCTACTTCAACATGCCTGAATCAATAGTATCATCAATTGCATCAGTAGAAATTGCCTTTGAGGAGGATCGATTGGAAGCCTACAATGTCAAGGAGTTAAAATCGATTTGCAAGAACCTGAAAGTCCAGGTCAGAGGCCTCACCAGGAAGGATGAGCTACAAAAGGCGCTGAGGGCCTGGGTAGCAGCCAGAGGTGCCAGTGGGCAATCTGGTGATCTCAATGGAGAGGTGGAGGAGCCTGTTCCTAGGGTGGATGTGCTTTTGGGAGGGGGAACCCTCCAGGCCAGGCAGCAGTAGTTTGTCCCCAGAGGAGCTGGAGGACAGGCGGGAAGTAAGGAGGTTTGAATTGGAGAAACTCAGAATAGAAAGTGAGAGGGAAGAAAAAGAATAGCCATGGAGGAAAGGAAAATTATACTAGATCATGAGAGAATGATTAAGGAGCTGGAGCTAAAGAGTAGATCCGGTTCAGATGGTGGCAGCAATTCTTCAGCACACACAGACAGGATTGTACACATCCCCAAGAATGTAGGTAAAGAGTACAAAAAGGGTGATGACATACAAAGGTGGTTTCAAGGGTACGAGTCGTCTATTCATATGAATGGGGTCCCTGAGAGGAACTGGGGAGCGGGGTTGTGGCCTCTCTTTCCAGAGGAAGCTAGGGATACTCTGATAGCTTTGGGTAAGGGGCAGGACCTCATCTATGCTGACATGAAAGACGCTCTCCTCACTAGGTATGGGCTCACTCCTGAGAAGTACAGGGATCAGTTCAGGTCCAGTAAAAGTCTGAGGTCAACACTTGGTTGGAATGTGTGGATATGTTCTGTAGGTCGCTGGATGGTTGGGTGAAGGGCAGTAATGTAACAGATTTTCAGGGGCTCTACAATTTGATTGCATGGGAGCACTTGTCTAGTCTATGTTTTGCAGATCTGCGCCAGCACCTAGTTGATAGTAAGCTAACTGACCCCAGGAAGCTTGCTATGGAGGCGGACCGCTGGGTGAGTACCAGGGTCCACAAGAAAGCGTTTGGGGAGACTCCGCCAAAGGTGGGCAGGGTCCCCAGCAGAAAAGTGGGGGGACAAGGGTAAAGCACAGGAGTTCTCTAAAGGGCCCCAAACTAGTACCCAGGGTAAAGGTTCCCATCCCCCAGGTGAGAAGAAGAAAGGGGTCTCTACAGGAAAGCCTGTTGAGACCGGCCCCCGCAAGTGTTATTCATGTGACCAGGTAGGTCACTTCAAGGGGGACCCCAAGTGCCCAAAGGGGACACAGCCGCCCACCGGTGGACAGTCCAAAGTGTTGGCCAGTGTAGCGCTTGGGGAGGAGGGGTGCCCACAGGAGGGTGGGGATCCCGCAGAAATGACCCTTGTCTCACAGGGGACAGTGAGATGGTCCCAGGAAACCAGGTGCCCCCTAACACAAAGAAATATAGCACCTGGGTGACCATTAATGGGAACAGGGTAGAGGCTCTCAGAGATACTGGAGCCAGTGTGACCTCAGTCCGGTGTCACCTGGTCTCTGAGAAGCAGGTAGTCCCAGGGGCATTCCACCAAGTAGTTACTGTAGACAACTCTGAGCGCCAGTGTATGGTGGCGCAGGTTCCCTTTGAATGGGGGGGGGGGTCTCAGGTCCCTTGAGGGTGGTTGTGAGCCCCACCATGCCTGTAATTGTCTGATAGGAAACGACCTGGAGCAGTCCTTATGGAAGGATGTGGAGCTCAGGTCTCACTTGGAGATGCTTGGGTTGCCAGAGTGGGCATGCGTGTCTACTCGGTCAATGGCAGCCAGGAAGGGTGATCAAGAGGACTTGGAGCCTGGAACAGTGGCCCAAGTCCCTGCCAAGAGGAAGGGCAGGGGGCGCGGGAAACCGGCCCCCGAAGTTCCCACGGACCAGGAGGAGGCGGATCTCAAGGGGGACGCCCCAGTGCCTACAGGGGAGTAGGTAGCCGAACTGGGAGACATCTCTGAGCTGACCCATTGGCAGCAAGAAGGGGGTCCCACCAGGG
Organism: Calotriton arnoldi; assembly: GCA_963921515.1. Lineage (NCBI taxonomy): Eukaryota > Metazoa > Chordata > Amphibia > Caudata > Salamandridae > Calotriton > Calotriton arnoldi. The sequence goes on from CAWUFW010014741.1 coordinate 378,795, forward strand.
AGGAGTTCTGCAGGGAGCAGAACGAGTGCCCTACTCTGGAGGGTCTGCGGCGGCAGGCTGCAGACCAGGCAGCTGGTAATCAGTCCGGGTCACATCTGATCTACTGGGAGAATGGTCTCCTATACAGTGAGCCTAAGGTTGCTGAGCCTGGGTCAGCCCGTGTGCTGGTGGTACCCCAGCGCTTCAGGACCTTCCTACTGGGTCTGGCTCATGACGTGCCTTTGGCAGGACATTTGGGGCAGGACAAGACCTTTGACAGGCTTGTCACCCACTTCTTTTGGCCCCAAATGCGAAGGCAGTCAGATGCACACTGCAGGTCTTGCCAAACTTGCCAGGCAAGTGGTAAGAGTGGGAGGAAGGTCAAAGCTCCTCTCCAACCTTTTCCTGTTGTTGGAACACCCTTTGAAAGGGTAGGGATGGATATTGTGGGGCCACTGGATCCCAAGACAGCCATGGGCAACAGGAACATCCTGGTCTTGGTGGACCATGCCACCCGGTACCCGGAGGCAATCCCTCTCAGGACAACGACGGCGCCAGTGGTGGGCCGGGCGTTAATGGGGATCTTTTCCCGTGTGGGCTTCCCCAGAGAGGTGGTTTCTGACAGGGGGACCAATTTCATATCCAAGTATATGACATCCCTGTGGAAGGAGTGTGGTGCAACCTACAAGTTCACCACTCCTTACCACCCACAAGGAAATGGTCTGGTGGAGAGATTCAACCAGACCTTGAAAGGCATGATCAAGGGTCTAACAGAACCCATGAGGCGTAAGTGGGACGTCCTCTTGCCATGCCTGCTCTTCGCATACAGGGAGGTGCCTCAGAAGTCTCTTGGGTACAGCCCCTTTGTGCTCCTGTATGGCCACCCTGTCAGAGGACCTCTGAGTTTGGTAAAGGAAGGCTGGGAGGCAGCTCCCAGGAAAACTCCCCAGGATGTGTTTAGTTACATGCTGGCCTTTAGAAACCAAACTGCCCGCTTCAGGAAACTCGCTCAAGCGAACCTGGAAGCAAGCCAGGAAGAAATGAAGAGGTGGTATGACCAGAATGCCACTCTGGTCGAATTTCAACCTGGGCAAAAAGTGTGGGTCATGGCCCCAGTGGAACCTTGTGCCTTGCAGGACAAGTGGACTGGGCCATATGAGGTGGTGGAGCGCAAAAGTGACGTCACCTACCTGGTGGATTTGCAGGCTCCAAGGAACCCTTTGAGGGTCCTTCACGTGAACCGCCTCAAGCCCCACTTCGAGAGGTCCGAAGTGAGTATGCTCTTGGCGACAGATGATGGGGTGGAAGAGGAGAGTGAGCCTCTCCCTGACCTCCTGTCTACCAAGGAGCATGATGGGTCAGTGGAGGGTGTGATCCTCTCCCTACTCTGACTCAGGAGCAGCAGGGGGACTGTCACCAGTTGTTGGGACAGTTCGCCCCACTGTTCTCTCGGACCCCCGGTGTTACTCACTGGTGTACCCATGACGTGGACACTGGTGACAGCCCTCCTGTGAAGCACAAGATTTACAGGTTGACTGACCGGGTCAGGGCCAGCATCAAGGAGGAGGTCTCCAAGATGTTGGCGTTAGGGGTGATTGAGCCCTCCAACAGTCCTTGAGCCAGCCCAGTGGTCTTGGTCCCAAAGGCTGCTGCACCCGGTGCCACTCCAGAACTGCGGTTTTGTGTGGACTACCGTGGCTCAATGCCGTCACCAGGACTGACGCGCACCCCATCCCCAGAGCTGATGAGCTCATTGATCGGTTGGGAGCTGCCCGGTTCCTCAGCACGTTTGATTTAACGTCTGGGTACTGGCAGATTGCCTTAACCGATGGGGCCAAGGAGAGATCAGCATTCTCAACCCCAGAAGGTCATTACCAATTCCGGGTGATGCCCTTTGGGTTGAAGAATGCCCCTGCCACCTTTCAGAGGTTGGTCAATCAGGTGTTGGCTGGACTGGAGGATTTCAGTGCCGCCTACCTGGATGACATTGCTGTGTTCAGTTCCAGCTGGGAAGAACATTTACAGCACCTTGAGAAAGTGTTGAGGGCTCTGCAAGGTGCAGGCCTCACGATCAAGGCCAGTAAGTGCCAGATCGGGCAGGGTTCTGTGGTGTACTTGGGACACCAGGTAGGAAGCGGCCAGGTGGCGCCCCTACAACCCAAGATTGACACCATTCTGGCTTGGGAGCCCCCCAAGACCCAGACAGAGGTGAGAGCCTTCTTAGGTCTCACCGGCTACTATAGGAGATTTGTTAAGGGCTGTGAGAAGTTGGCCTGGCATATGCTGTTCACTAATTAAAGTGGACACCTTGCACCAGGGCAAATCGACTCTTATGGTAGATAGGTTTAAGACAACCTTTTAAAGAAAGCTATCCTAGTGGTAGCTGTGGAGAGCAGCCTTCAGGCTAAGTCTCGGAGGAATGTAAAGCAGCTTGTTTTACCATATAATCTCTTGAATCACCAAATGAAAAGACACCACACAGGTATATATATCAAATATATATGTATTTATTTCTAAATAACTCTCTACTAATCTCTTTATGAGATTAGAAGACAAACATATGCACAAATCAACGTTTCACAATAAGTTAAGCACAAAATATGGCTGGGGCCCTAGGGGCGTACCCGACCATATACTAAGTAAGAGACTTAGAAACAACGACTTGCAGGAGACAAGGCCTAGGGCCTTCAGAAGTGCAGGGGCCTCACGAAACCACCCAAGGCAGGTAAGTAAAGGACCCACGGGGGACGCGTGCAGTGTGAATACACAGGCGCGGTTCGCCGTTAACTTCAATGGGGCAAGTCGCGGTTGGAAATAAAGAGTTTTAGGATACTTCGGGAGAACCTACAAGCAAGTCACTTACAGGGTAAGTAGTTCTAGGGCCCACACCCACAGGAGCACCGTAGTGCTGGAGTTACCTCACCCAGGGAAGCCGGGTGCACAGGTGTCCTTTGGTGTCGGGTCGCGGCGTCGTTTTCAATGGCGAACAAAGAAGACTTGCTGCTTGCGGGAGCTGAAGAAGTGTCCGGTGGAATCCAAGCCTGGATTCTGAAGAAGGATGACCTGAAAGCAGAGGGGACAGTGTTCAAAGTCACTTGGCAGTGACCCGGGGCAAGGAAGATGGATGCCCACCGTCGTCGGTTGATTCAGGTCGGTTGCGGGTGCCTTGACTCTTCAGCCACGTGGTCCAGGAGGTGTCGACGACGACCAGGAGCTGGATTCGGTGGGTCCCTCGACGTCTGCAGCTGACTGCGGTGTCGGCAACTCGATTGGAGCCAACAAGCCTTGGCAGCAGCAAGTCTCGGGGAGATGAAGAAAAGTCGATGGCGCAGACCAGCAAGGTCTGAGGGACTCACCCAGCGAGGGTAAGTCAGGGCAGGCCTGGAGCAACCAGGGGAGCCCTTTGGTTTCTTTAAGAAGTCTTCTGGGGACCCACAAGCCGGCAGGCAAGGGATCGCGAAGACACCTCGGGCGGAATCACTCAACAGGGGCCCACGGTCACTCGGGACGGTGTAGGCCTCTGATCTTCGGAGGGATTCCTGCTGGAGGTCGGGACCACACGTGGTCCAAAGCACAAGTTCGTAGAACGTTGTGAAGGGGTTGCACTCGACAATAGTGCACGGTACCCAGGGGTCGCGGTTCCTCGTTACTCGTGGGGTCCACTTGCCTCAGCTTCGCTGGGGACTCACGATGGCCTGGGAGAGGTCAGGAAATCCACTTCTTGGGCTGCAGGGACTTCGGACTCCGGCGGGAGCGGCGTAGTTTGCGACCGTCGTTGTCGTTTTTGGTGCCTGCCAAGCAGGGAGTCACTCCTTGACTCCAAGGGAGATTCTTCTGTCTTCCAAAGGTAGTGGAACGTCGAAGGGCCAGGATTCTTCTGTAGAGCGTCGTCCAGGGGTTATCTGCTTTGCAATGGCAAGGTTCCCCCTCTTATACTAAAAAGAGGGGATGGACTAGCTCTATGACCCCACCTATGGGAGGGTCAAGGGAGGGGTGGCTACACCCACTTCCCTTTGTCCAGTTTCGCGCCAGAGCAGGGGCAGGTAGCCCCTGAGCTGGTTTGAACTGGCATATGCATAGAGGAGCCTTCTGCTCCCCCAGTGCAGGACTTCAAAGCACTCTAAGAGTGCACCCACCCAGCCCCAATACACTAAACCCTGTCTGGGAGGTGGTTACACCTCCCTGTGACAGGATGCCTATTGTTGGGCTTCCTCCACTGCGAGTTTCGGTCATCAGCAGGAGGGCAGCCCAGTGTCTGTGACTGGTGGCATCCATTTTGTGATGCCAGGGCTCTTTAGGATTCTACCGCGTTTCCACAGCAGGTACATGTCTTATCCCTCTAGAAGGGTGGAATGCTACCCCCGCCGCCAAGATTGGCGGGGGGTAGTATTCCAAGATGTTTGACACCAAACACGACATGTTTTGATGCAGCCATTCCAAAGTTAGCATTTACCGCGAGGATATAATGCACTTAAGAGTATATGGTTTAACCGCATCCACAAACAGCACCAGAGAATAGACTCTGAGAGCTGCAGAGGGGCCCTGCTCAGGCAGAGGCACCCCCTCACATAGAAGCCAAGCACCCTGCCCTCAGGATTGATAGGGCCTGCCTTAGGGGTGACTGATAGGTTTATATGTGTGTGCAGGAGAGATATAGGAAACCTATATCTCAGTGAGGGGTGCTAGCACCACCTCACCCAGGCTGCAGTAGCAGGCCTGTGGTGTCAGATTTAGACTGCTTCCCAGGGGTGGCATAACACATGCTGCAGCCCCTGGTAGGCCTGTGAAGTACCTATGCCCTTGGCACCTAAGGTACCATATACTAGGGACTCATAAGGCACCACAGTATCCAATCACTAGTGCACCTAGAGTGCACTCCATGTCGTTTAGAGAGAACAGAGAGGCTGGGGCCCTGATTGGCAGGGACCCAGCCAGACTATAGCCAGAAACCAGTGCTAACATCAGAAAAAAAGTGGGGGCAACATAAGAGGCAGATCCTACTCTCCTACACAACCCCCCCAAACGTAGGGACACTAAACTAACCTTGACCAGTTGAGTCTTCGTGTTCAAAGTGGAAATACCTTGAGAGTCCATCTGCATTGGCATGTTGGGTCCCAGGCCTATGTTCCACTGTATAGTCCATCCCCTGTAGGGAAATGGACCACCTCAAAAGTTTTGGGTTTTCACCTTTCATCTGCTTTAGCCATAGGAGGGGCTTGTGGTCAGTCTGAACTATGAAGTGAGTACCAAACAAGTATGGCCTCAGCTTCTTCAGGGCCCATACCACAGCAAAGGCCTCCCTCTCTATAGCTGACCAACGTTTCTCTCTAGGGGTCAGCCTTCTGCTAATAAAAGCTACTGGCTGGTCTTGACCTTCATCATTCAGTTGAGACAGTACAGCTCCCACACCCAGCTCAGAAGCATCTGTTTGGACAATGAACTTTTGGTGTAGTCTGGACTCTGTAAGATGGGGGCAGTGCACATGGCCTGCTTTAGGTCTTCAAATGCCTTTTGACAGCTAGCTGTCCACTGAACCTTTTTGGCATTTTCTTAGAGGTAAGATCATTCAAGGGGGTCACTATAGATCCATATCCCTTGACAAACCTCCTATAGTACCCAGTCAGGCCTAAGAAGGCTCTCACCTGTGTCTGGGTGGTTGGAGCAACCCATTCCATTATGGTTTGGATTTTGCTCTGTAAAGGCTGAACCTGGCCTCCACCTACAAGGTGGCCCAGGTACACAACCTGACTCTGCCCTATCTGGCACTTGGTGGCCTTGATAGTGAGGCCTGCTTTCTGCAGGGCCTCCAAAACATTTCTGAGGTGGACCAGGTGATCCTGCCAGGAGGAACTAAAGACAGCAATATCATCTAGATAAGCTGAGCAATAAGTTTCCATCCCTGCCAGAACTTTATTCACCAACCTCTGAAAAGTGGCAGGTGCATTTTTCAATCCAAAGGGCATCACCACAAAGTGGTAGTGCCCACCAGGGGTCGAAAATGCTGTTTTGGCTTTTGCATCATCAGCTAATCTGATTTGCCAGTAGCCAGCTGTTAGGTCAAATGTGCTTAGATACTTGGCTGAGGCCAAAGTATCAATCAGCTCATCTGCCCTTGGTATGGGATAGGCATCAGTCCTAGTGACTGCATTGAGGCCTCTGTAGTCTACACAAAACCTCATTTCTTTCTTACCACCCTGGGTATGAGGCTTGGGTACCAGGACTACTGGGCTAGCCCAAGGGCTATCTGAAGGCTCAATCACGCCTAACTCCAACATTTTCTGGACTTCAGTCCTGATACAGTCCCTGACATGGTCAGGTTGCCTGTAGATTTTATTCTTGACAGGCAGACTGTCCCCAGTGTCCACCTCATGGGTGCACCAGGTAGTCTGACTAGGGGTCAGGCTAAACATATGTCTAAACTGTTGCAGAACTTGTCTGCACTCAGTTTGCTGATGGTCAGTGAGGCTGCTTGCCAAAGCAACACCATCTACTGACCCATCATCAGGGTTCTGAGAGAGCAGGTCAGGGAGAGGGTCACTCTCCTCCTCCTGGTCCTCATCAGTTGCCATGAGCAAGCCCATGTCAGCCCTGTCAACATATGGCTTTAATCTGTTGACATGAAGCACCCTTAGGGGCTCCTGGGAGTTCCAAGATTCACCAGATAGGTGACTTCTCCCTTCTGTTCAACTATTGTATGGGGGCCACTCCACTTGTACTGGAGGGCTGCTGGGGCCACAGGCTCCAACACCCACACTTTCTGTCCTGGCTGGTATACAGTCAGCACAGCCTTTTGGTCATGCCAAGCTTTTTGCAATTCTTGGCTGGCCTCCAGGTTTTTGGTTGCCTTTTTCATGTACTCTGCCATCCGGGAGCGGAGACCAAGTACATAGTCCATCACATCTTGTTTGGGGGGCTTGAGAGGTAACTCCCAGCCCTCTTTTACCAAACATAGTGGACCTCTCACAGGATGCCCAAACAGAAGCTCAAATGGGCTGTAACCAACCCCTTCTGTGGAACCTCTCTGTAGGCAAACAACAGGCAAGGAAGAAGAAGGTCCCATTTCCGCCTAAGCTTCTCTGGGAGTCCTTTAATCATTCCTTTCAAGGTTTTGTTGAAGCGTTCAACTAAACCATTGCATTGTGGGTGATAGGGGTGGTGAACTTATAAGTTACACCACACTCCTTCCACATTGCTTTCAGATATCCTGACATAAAGTTGGTACCTCTGTCAGAAATGACCTCCTTTGGAAAACCCACTCTGGAGAAAACTCCAATGAGGGCTCTTGCCACCACAGGTGCTGTGGTGGTCCTCAGGGAATTGCCTCTGGGTACCTGGTGGCATGATCCACTACCACCAGGATAAATCTGTGCCCAGATGCAGTCTGAGGGTCAAGGGGACCAACAATGTCAATCCCTACCCTTTCAAAGGGTACCCCCACCACAGGTAGTGGTATCAGGGGGCCTTTGTTGGGCCACCTGCCTTACCACTGGCTTGGCAAGTGACACAGGAGCGACAAAACTCCTTTGTGTCCTCTGACATATGTGGCCAATGAAAATGTGGAACAAGCCTGTCCCAGGTCTTGTTTTGGCCCAAGTGACCTGCTAAAGGGATATCATGTGCTAAGGTCAAGAGGAACCCCTAAACTTCTGAGGTATTACCAACCTCCTGGTGGCTCCAGGGGCTGGGTCTCTACCCTCAGAATATAGGAGTCCCTCATCCCAATAAACTTTATGGGACCCACTAGCACTCCCAGCAGCCTCAGCAGCAGCCTGCTGTCTGAGGGGTTCAAGGGAGGGGCAGCACTGTTGCTCCTTACTCAGATCTTCCCTGGGAGGGCCCCCTGCCCTCAAGAACTCAACCTGGTCAGGTTCAAGTCCCTCTGGGGCAGTTCCTTCTTCAGGTTCTGCTTCACCTCCCTCTGGAAGTGAATCCTTGATCTGAGACAGAGGGGAAGGCACTGCCTTAACCCTACTGCTCCTCCTCTTGGGAAGCATCTGGTCCATTGTTCCAGGATCCAGAGCTGGTTCAGTGTCATGCATTCTTGCTTGTGACCTGGTCACAGCAAATACCTCTGCAGGGATGCCCAACATCTCAGCATGAGTCCATAACTCTACTTCAGACCAGGCTGAAGTCTCTAGATCATTGCCCAATAGACATTCTACAGGGAGGTCTGCACTGACTACAACCTTCTTGAGGCCAGTTACCCCTCCCCAGGAGAAATTCACAACTGCCAGACTATGGTTGGTCTGGACATTGCTTGCATTGGTCACCTGGTACATTTCACCCAGGATGATCTGTCCAGGGTCCACTAGGTCCTCGGCCACCATGGTGACACTAGCACCTGTGTCCCTAAATGCCAAAGCCTGTTTGCCATTTATCAAAGGCTGCTGTTTGTACTTGCCCAGATTACTGGGGCTTACTAGGAAGGACATATCAATGTTTCCCTCACAAATCAGCATTGCCTGAGTGGTCACTCTGACTAGGTCAGAATCCACTTCAGAACCCAGGGTCAACCCTACTACACCCTTATTCTGCGTACCACCTCCACCAGTAGCTGAGCTAGGGGGCACAGTTGCCTTAGGGGCAGGAGTGGTGGTGGTTTGGTCTTTGGACTTGGTACAATCAGAAGTCCAGTGCCCTTTCTGTTTACAGAATTTGCACCAGGGCTTCTTTTGGCCTTTTCCCTTGTTGGACTGTGACTCCCCACCAGATGCAGATTTTTGGGGCCCTTGTGAAGACTTCTGGTCTTTTGACTTATCCCCACCTTTCTCAGAGCCTTTAGGATCTTGCTTCTTAGTGTCACCCCCTTGGTTCTGGGTTTTCTGCCTCACCCTGGTTCTGACCCATTTGTCTGCCTTCTTTCCCAATTCTTGGGGAGAGGTCAGATCAGAGTCCACCAGGTACTGATGCAACAACTGGTTCTGGCAATTATTTAGGATCTGTTCTCTCATCATCAGATTATACAATCCCTTGAAATCAGTAACCCTACTGCCAACCAGCCAACCCTCTAGAGCCTTGGTTGCACAATCAACAAAGTCAGTCCAGTCCTGAGTCTGTGCCTTCTGGGTATCTCTGAACTTTAACCTGTACTGCTCAGTGGTTAAGCCAAACCCATCTATCAGTGCACTCTTCAGGACCTCATAATCATCAGCATCCTCCTCTCTAACAGTGAGGAGCTTGTCTCTTCCTTTATCTGAAAAGGAGAGCCACAAGATTGCTGCCCACTGCTTTTGGGGGACCTGCTGTACTCTACAGGCCCTCTCCATAGCAGTTATCCACTTGTGGATATCATCCCCACTCTGGTAGGGAGGAACAACCTTGCTCAGGTTCCTATGGTCAGGAATATATTCTCTGCCTCTAGGGACACTGTTGCTGCCACCAGGGGGTTCTAACCCCTCTTTCTAGAAGCTCTCTGGATCTCCAGGGCTTCCCTATCCAGTGCCAACTGCTTGGTTCTGAGGGCCACTCTGGCTTCCTCATACTGGAGCAGTTTGCACCTTCTCTCAGAGGAGGTCTCTCTTAAGGAAAAGTATGAGCTCCTCTGCTGGACAAATTCTCTGCCAGAGTGATAAGAGTGGTCAGATTCCCTGGAAGGGGATCTGTGCCTCTCCTCCTCTCTGTCAGTCCTCTTAGGGAGAATTCCTCCGTCCTTTTCAGGCCCCTTGGAGCCTGGCCCTTCAATCACAGAGTCTTGGTCATTCTGATTTTCATCATCTGACCCAGATACTATGACTGACCCACCCACTGATTCAAACCCTTTAGCTCCTAGAGCCAATCTAAGGTCATCTGCTGTTAGCAGATCTATCAGGTGCAGGGTTGAGGGACTCTGTCCTAGCCTCAGGTGTCTGTCAACACACATGGCTCTCAAGTCAGAGAAAGCCATGTCCTTATACTGAGGCTGAGTGGATCCACTGGGTCCACCCTTTAAGGACATTCTAGTGTTGTGCAGTGTTGTACTACCTACACTAGTTTGTGGCCTACTGATCCTAGCTTGAGCTGTGGAAAGGGTGTGCTATCCCTTGGCACACAGCTCTAAGTTCAGTAGAACTTATTGATACTAAGCTTGACTTTATATGTACCTTGAGTACCTATAATGGTTTTCAGTTAGTAATTCAAATAGAGATTTTCTGGTAAAACAATGGCAAGCTGGAATACCACACGCTGCCCACCAATGTGAGAAGTTGGCCTGGCATATGCTGTTCACTAATTAAAGTGGACACCTTGCACCAGGGCAAATCGACTCTTATGGTAGATAGGTTTAAGACAACCTTTTAAAGAAAGCTATCCTAGTGGTAGCTGTGGAGAGCAGCCTTCAGGCTAAGTCTCGGAGGAATGTAAAGCAGCTTGTTTTACCATATAATCTCTTGAATCACCAAATGAAAAGACACCACACAGGTATATATATCAAATATATATGTATTTATTTCTAAATAACTCTCTACTAATCTCTTTATGAGATTAGAAGACAAACATATGCACAAATCAACGTTTCACAATAAGTTAAGCACAAAATATGGCTGGGGCCCTAGGGGCGTACCAGACCATATACTAAGTAAGAGACTTAGAAACAACGACTTGCAGGGAGACAAGGCCTAGGGCCTTCAGAAGTGCAGGGGCCTCACGAAACCACCCAAGGCAGGTAAGTAAAGGACCCACAGGGGACGCGTGCAGTGTGAATACACAGGCGCGGTTCGCCGTTAACTTCAATGGGGCAAGTCGGGGTTGGAAATAAAGAGTTTTAGGATACTTCGGGAGAACCTACAAGCAAGTCACTTACAGGGTAAGTAGTTCTAGGGCCCACACCCACAGGAGCACCGTAGTGCTGGAGTTACCTCACCCAGGGAAGCCGGGTGCACAGGTGTCCTTTGGTGTCGGGTCGCGGCGTCGTTTTCAATGGCGAACAAAGAAGACTTGCTGCTTGCGGGAGCTGAAGAAGTGTCCGGTGGAATCCAAGCCTGGATTCTGAAGAAGGATGACCTGAAAGCAGAGGGGACAGTGTTCAAAGTCACTTGGCAGTGACCCGGGGCAAGGAAGATGGATGCCCACCGTCGTCGGTTGATTCAGGTCGGTTGCGGGTGCCTTGACTCTTCAGCCACGTGGTCCAGGAGGTGTCGACGACGACCAGGAGCTGGATTCGGTGGGTCCCTCGACGTCTGCAGCTGACTGCGGTGTCGGCAACTCGATTGGAGCCAACAAGCCTTGGCAGCAGCAAGTCTCGGGGAGATGAAGAAAAGTCGATGGCGCAGACCAGCAAGGTCTGAGGGACTCACCCAGCGAGGGTAAGTCAGGGCAGGCCTGGAGCAACCAGGGGAGCCCTTTGGTTTCTTTAAGAAGTCTTCTGGGGACCCACAAGCCGGCGGGCAAGGGATCGCGAAGACACCTCGGGCGGAATCACTCAACAGGGGCCCACGGTCACTCGGGACGGTGTAGGCCTCTGATCTTCGGAGGGATTCCTGCTGGAGGTCGGGACCACACGTGGTCCAAAGCACAAGTTCGTAGAACGTTGTGAAGGGGTTGCACTCGACAATAGTGCACGGTACCCAGGGGTCGCGGTTCCTCGTTACTCGTGGGGTCCACTTGCCTCAGCTTCGCTGGGGACTCACGATGGCCTGGGAGAGGTCAGGAAATCCACTTCTTGGGCTGCAGGGACTTCGGACTCCGGCGGGAGCGGCGTAGTTTGCGACCGTCGTTGTCGTTTTTGGTGCCTGCCAAGCAGGGAGTCACTCCTTGACTCCAAGGGAGATTCTTCTGTCTTCCAAAGGTAGTGGAACGTCGAAGGGCCAGGATTCTTCTGTAGAGCGTCGTCCAGGGGTTATCTGCTTTGCAATGGCAAGGTTCCCCTCTTATACTAAAAAGAGGGGATGGACTAGCTCTATGACCCCACCTATGGGAGGGTCAAGGGAGGGGTGGCTACACCCACTTCCCTTTGTCCAGTTTCGCGCCAGAGCAGGGGCAGGTAGCCCCTGAGCTGGTTTGAACTGGCATATGCATAGAGGAGCCTTCTGCTCCCCCAGTGCAGGACTTCAAAGCACTCTAAGAGTGCACCCACCCAGCCCCAATACACTAAACCCTGTCTGGGAGGTGGTTACACCTCCCTGTGACAGGATGCCTATTGTTGGGCTTCCTCCACTGCGAGTTTCGGTCATCAGCAGGAGGGCAGCCCAGTGTCTGTGACTGGTGGCATCCATTTTGTGATGCCAGGGCTCTTTAGGATTCTACCGCGTTTCCACAGCAGGTACATGTCTTATCCCTCTAGAAGGGTGGAATGCTACCCCCGCCGCCAAGATTGGCGGGGGTAGTATTCCAAGATGTTTGACACCAAACACGACATGTTTTGATGCAGCCATTCCAAAGTTAGCATTTACCGCGAGGATATAATGCACTTAAGAGTATATGGTTTAACCGCATCCACAAACAGCACCAGAGAATAGACTCTGAGAGCTGCAGAGGGGCCCTGCTCAGGCAGAGGCACCCCCTCACATAGAAGCCAAGCACCCTGCCCTCAGGATTGATAGGGCCTGCCTTAGGGGTGACTGATAGGTTTATATGTGTGTGCAGGAGAGATATAGGAAACCTATATCTCAGTGAGGGGTGCTAGCACCACCTCACCCAGGCTGCAGTAGCAGGCCTGTGGTGTCAGATTTAGACTGCTTCCCAGGGGTGGCATAACACATGCTGCAGCCCCTGGTAGGCCTGTGAAGTACCTATGCCCTTGGCACCTAAGGTACCATATACTAGGGACTCATAAGGCACCACAGTATCCAATCACTAGTGCACCTAGAGTGCACTCCATGTCGCTTAGAGAGAACAGAGAGGCTGGGGCCCTGATTGGCAGGGACCCAGCCAGACTATAGCCAGAAACCAGTGCTAACATCAGAAAAAAGTGGGGGCAACATAAGAGGCAGATTCTACTCTCCTACAAGGGCTATGGCACCATCGTTGCCCCCTTAACAGAGCTGACTTCTAAGAAGCAGCCCAGGAAGGTGATCTGGACTGAGTCCTGCCAGAAAGCTGTTGATGCCCTGAAGGCAGCCATGTGCACGGCGCTCGTGCTCAAGGCACCTAACTTCTCCAAGGAATTCGTCGTGCAGACTGACGCTTCAGAGCATGGTGTGGGAGCGGTGCTCTCACAACTGAACGAAGAGGGCCTGGATCAGCCTGTAGTCTTCCTTAGCAGGAGACTACTCCCCAGGGAACAGAGGTGGAGTGCCATAGAAAGGGAAGCTTTTGCTGTGGTCTGGGCACTGAAGAAGCTGAGACCATACCTGTTTGGGACTCACTTCCGGGTTCAGACGGACCACAGGCCCCTCAGATGGTTGATGCAAATGAGGGGTGAGAATCCAAAACTGCTGAGGTGGTCCATCTCCCTACAGGGAATGGACTTTGCGGTGGAACACCGTCCTGGTACAGAACACGCCAACGCAGATGGTCTGTCCAGGTTCTTCCGCCTTAGTGAAGAGAACGCCAATGGGGTTGGGTAGTTCTCCCTACTTTCAGCTGGAGGGGACATGTGTTAGACTTGGCATCTTTTGGCGTGTTTCCCCTGACTTTTTGCTTTCTGACCTCCTGGTTTTGACTCTGTTTTTGCTGGTGTAATGATTCTGCGCACTTTCCTCACTGCTGTCCAGTGGGAAAGTGCAAGTGCTCCTGTATAAAATGTGTTATGGATTGGTGTTTCCATGATTGGCCTATTTGATTTATGTGTCAGTCCCTTGTAAAGTGCACTGAGAGAGCCAGGGCCTATAGATCAAATGCTGTTGGTGGGCTGCAGCACTGGATTGTGCCACCCACGCAAACAGCCCGTAAAGTGTAACTCTGGCCTGCTATTGCAGAGCCTGTGTGCAGCCTGGGGCTGCCATGTCGACTTGGCAAGTGCACACACTTGCAAGTCCCTAAAACTTTCCTTTTCTACATGTTAGTCACCCCTAAGGTAGGCCCAAGGTACCCTGTGGGCAGGTTGCATTGTATGTGAAAGGTAGGACATGCCCTGGTGTGTGTGGCATGTCCTGATAGTGAATTACAGCCTATTTCGTTTTCACTATTGCAAGGCTACCTGTTCCCCATAGGCCAGAATGGGCAGTTTTGATTATTACAGCTTATAATCCTAACTGACCCAGGGAACATGGTAGAAATTCGAGTTTAGTATGCCTGGACTCAGAATGATAAAATGCATCTTTTAGTGAAGTTGGTTTTAACATTCTGTGTTTGAAAATACCACTTTTAGAAAGTGGGTATTTTCTTCTCTAACCATCCAAGCCTGCCTCTGCTAGGTTGTGTACTCCTTGTCTGGAGTGTGAGTGACAGGGGCTGGGGGATGCCAGGAGACAGGGTGAGTCAGCACAGGGCTGAATAGCAAGATCTACATGTAGATGGGTGGGAGGAGATGCACCTGGGACCTGAATAGGGCTGGGCCTTCCCTCCACAATGCTGGCTCCACCTCCTGTGGTGCGTCTGATGTCCCTGGCCTGCACTGTGAAAGGAAAGAAGGAGACTTGTCAACAAGGTGCTCCAGGACTGACCAGAACTGGTTTGGACTAGGCAAAGGCCTCTCTGCCTTCAGAGGACAAAGAGAAATTGAGGATAAAAGGGGGACCCAAACCCCAGAACTTTGGAACTCTTTGGGATCAAGAAGACTGCCAAGAAGAAGAGCTGGAGAAGCTGTGAGGAGGAACTACCACTTTGCTGTGTGCTTTGCTGTGTTGGCCTGCAGTTGCTGCTTCTGTCTTGGGCAGTGAAAGGACTGGAACTGAACTTTCTGCAATCTACTTTGTGAGTGTCTCCAAGGTCTTGAGGCAGAGCTTGCCCCCTGTTCAAGAAGTCTCAGGAACAGCAAAGACTTCAAGCCCGACGCCGTCTACGATGCCGCTGCCGACTCCGTGTCCTGAAGGCACCGCAGAGGGCACCGCCACAACGCCGCAGGGACCCCCAGTATTCAAGGGGAATTAATTCACTAACCTACAACGCACCAGGGGGCGCGTTTGCAGAGTGCTGCAGGGAGGGGCGGGGCCTCGGAGCTATGCCGGATTTTTTTATTTTTTCTGAAGGGGGACTGTGGCCCCCTTCTTTTCTCATTTTGGGGCCCTGGGGACCCCATCCCCCAGGGCCTGACCCCTTTTTCATAAAAAATTTAAATAAAATTAATCGGGAAGGGGGCCGCGTGGCCCCCCTCCCGGGGCCAATTTCGGCCCCGGGGACCCCATCCCCCGGGGCATGGCCAGAATTTTATTCCCTTTTTTATAACTGTTTGGAGGGGGGCCGCGTGGCCCCCTCCTAAGGCCAATTATGGCCCGGGGACCCCAACCCCGGGGCTGACCTTTGCTTTAAAAAAAAAAAATGTAAATTACTTATTGGGGAGGGGGGCCGCATGGCCCCCCCTCCCGGGACACTTCTAGCCCCGGGACCCCATTCCCCGGGGCCTGGCCTGTCCGTTGGGGACCGTGGGGGAGCCCCAATGCCCCCAGTGTCCCGCCGGCTCCCCGCCTCCTGCGGGAGCCGGCATTGCTTTTCCACATGGGGAGCTGCTGACATGCAGCTCCCCTTGTGGAAAGCAATTCTGCTGCTCATTGAAGCGAGAGCAGGTTTCCTGCTCTCGCTTCAATGAAGCAAAGCAGAGTTTGCAATGACAGGACGGGAGCCGCACGGCTCCCGCCCTGTCATTGCAAACAGCAGTGTCCCGGGGCTGGGCACCCCGGGACACTGCAGGAGCCGGCCCTGGGGGGTGGCGGTCCCCAGGGCCATCGAGGGCTCCAGGAGGGGGGCAGCGCAGCCCCCCTCCCTTCATTTTAAAAGCCCCGGGGAGGTGGTGGTCCCCGGGGCAGCGTGGGGGGGATTGGGACCCCCCCACGCTTTTTATTTTTACAGCCCCGGGGAGGTGGCGGTCCCCGGGGCTGCGGGGGGCCATAGTACCCCCGCATACATTGTTATAAGCCCCGGGGAGGTGGCGGTCCCCGGCGGGCCCCGCTATTATTTTTTGGGCAATGCCCCTGGACCTGGCCCACCCGGGGTCCTCATTTAAATGAAGCGCGGCGAGATTTGCGGCCCCAACGCGAATTCCACAGAATTGTTTTTTTTTTTAAATGCTTTTTTGGGCCTTTGGGGTCCTTGTGGGACCCCCTGAGCAGGCCTAGGGGGTCAGGGTGTTTCTACCCTGCCCCCTTTTCGTCATTTTTCACTTAGTTTTACTGTTTTCTTGTGACTCGGTTCTACCGAGTCACAAGACGGCTGCCAACACTTCCTGGTTTGGAGTGTTGGCAGCCAATCACAGTGAAGCTCGTGGTCGGGAGGGTTCGCAAATCCACCGCGTCCCTAGATATCAAAACTTTTATTTTTTTTAATTTCTCAGCAACTACTGAACGGATTTACACCATTTAAAAAAAAGGACGCTTTCTGAACCAAGGACTACCTTTTTGCCAAATTTGGTATAATTCCGTTCAGCAGTTCGGACTGTAGCTGTGTCTAAAGTTTCCTATGGGTAATTGATTTTCCGACCTCTATTTTTTTAATTTCTCAGTAACTACTGAACGGATTTACACCATTTAAAAAAAAGGACGCTTTCTGAACCAAGCACTACCTTTTTGCCAAATTTGGTGTAATTCCGTTCAGCAGTTCGGGCTGTAGCTGTGTCTAAAGTTTCTATGGGAAATTGATTTTCCGACCTCTATTTTTTAAATTTCTCAGGAACTACTGAACGGATTTACACCATTTAACAAAATGGACTCTTTCTGAACCAACGGCTACCTTTTTGCCAAATTTGGTACAATTCCATTCAGCAGTTCGGGCTGTAGCCGTGTCTAAAGTTTCCTATGAAAAATAACATGGGGAAAACACGTTTTGGGACCCCCCTTTTTCTCGGCCCCCGCTTCGCAAATCACCCCGAAACTTTCAAGACAGGAGCTGACCGGAGCGCGCCACTAGTTTTGAAAATGTCGCAAAGATTCGACAAACGACGCCAAAGTTATTAGGAAAACAATGCTTTTCCTATGAAAAATAGGTCCTAACTATAACTACCTACTGGCGACCGCCAGTAGGTAATTTATACATATATATATATATTCACTGAAAAAACCATAGGTTTCAGGGACGTTATAGTTAGTTGGAGACTTCACTCGTACAAAACCAGAGAAATTCCACCGTTATAGTTAGTTCAGCTAACTACAACTCGCGCCCACAATGCACTGCTGATTACGTCACATATTACATCATTCATGACATGGTCAGTGACATCACTGATGACATCACTGATGACATCTCAAATGACATCACTGGATGACATCATCCACGTGACCGTGTGTTTCTTTAAAGTTTACATATGTATTATATATATGCCACGGTGTATTGAAGAATGAGTGGGTGTATAAGTGTCTGGATGGAGGATTTAGTAGGTGCGTGACTGTTTAAGTGAGTGATTACATGTGTCTTACTGAATGCATGGGAGAGTTGGAGTATATAAATGACTATAAGTGAGAGTCAGTGATTGTGAGAGTGGCTGTATGGATGAGTGTGTACATGTATCAGTGATTGTATAAGAGAGTAAGTATGCGTTTGTTTCTGTTTGAATAAGTGATGTGGTGTGTGCATAACTGTATAGGTGAGTAAATGGAAGTGTGATTGATTCTTTGCATGACTGACTAGGTGTGTGAGTAACTGTATGGATGAGTGACGGTGTGTGAGTGTCTGTATAGATATGTGGGTGCATATGATAGTGCCGTATTGATGGTAGACTGCATGTATGAGTGACTGTATGGGTGAATGAGTGGATGTGTGTGTAGACCTAGGAATCAGTGAGTGCGCATGTAGTAACTGGTATTGGTGTGTCTATGGTTTCGCAAATGGTAGTCTGTATTTTAGAGTGGGTGTATCAAAGGTTATATTAGGGTGTGAGGAGGTGCATCAGATTATCACGTGGATGATGTCATCAGTGATGTCATTTGAGATGTCAGGTTCAGTGATGTCACTGACCATGTCATGAATGATGTAATATGTGACGTCATCAGCAGTGCATTGCAGGGTCGCGAGTTATAGTTAGCTGAACTAACTATAACAGTGGAATTTCTCTGGTTTTGTGCGAGTGAAATCTCCAACTAACTATAACGTCCCTGAAACCTATGGTTTTTTCAGTGAATTTCAAAGGTTTTTAAATGCTAATTTTTATCTATAACGTCCCTATTAAGTCCCCTTGAATCCTGAGGGTCCCTGGGGCCCAACTAGCCCACCAGGTACCTCCAGTAAACGCCACAGAGCTGCTTTGCAGAGTGGTGTAAAAAGGGGTGTGGCCTCGGACCACCTCTCTGCAACGCAGCTCTGTGGCACTTACTGGAGGTACCTGGTGGGCTAGTTGGCCCTCTAAGACCCTCAGGATTCAACGCGACTTAATGCCCCAATTTACAATGCGCCAGGGGGTACATTTGCACACTTGTTTTGT
Organism: Calotriton arnoldi; assembly: GCA_963921515.1. NCBI lineage: Eukaryota > Metazoa > Chordata > Amphibia > Caudata > Salamandridae > Calotriton > Calotriton arnoldi. The sequence goes on from CAWUFW010014741.1 coordinate 397,195, forward strand.
TAGGCCCCGGAAGCCCTCCCTGCACCACTGTTCAAACGCGCCCCCTGGCGCGTTGTAAATCGGGGGATTAATTCCCCTTGAGTCCTGAGGGTCCCCTTGGGCCCAACTAGCCCACCAGGTACCTCTAGTAAGCGCCACAAGGCTGCGTTGCAGAGAGGTGGTCCGAGGCCACGCCCCTTTTTACACCTCTCTGCAACCCAGCTCTGTGGCGCTTACTGGAGGTGCCTGGTGGGCTAGTTGGCCCCCAGAGACCCTCAGGATTGAAGGGAACTTAATCCCCCAAGTTACAACGCGCCAGGTGGCGCATTTGCACACTTGCCATATCAGGCCCCGCCCCTCCCTGCGCGACTGTACCAAAACGCGCCCCCTGGCGTGTTGTGACTTGGAAGATTAAGTCCCCTTGAATCCTGAGGTCCCTGGGCACCCGATCCCCGTGAGCCCTGCCTCCTTTTCATCAAAAAAAAAATTAAATCGGGAAGGGACCTACGTGGCCCCCCTCCCGGGCCAGTTTCGGCCCTGGGACCCCATCCCCCGGGGGCATGGCCAGAATTTTATTCATTTTTTTATCAATGTTTGGAGGGGCGTGTGGCCCCCTCCCAAGGCCTATTATCTGGCTCCGGGGGGACCCCATCCCCGGGGGCCGGCCTTTAGCGTGTTTTCTTTTGTTTTTATTTACTTATTCCAAGGGGAGGGGGCCACGTGGCCCCGTCTGGGCCCTCCTGGCCCCGGGGACCCCATCCCCCGGGGCCTGGCCTCTCCGTGGGGACCGTGGGGGGAGCCCCGATGCCCCCACGGTCCCGCCGCTCCCGCCTCCTGCGGGGGCCGGCATTGCTTTTCCCACAAGGGGAGCTGCTGACATGCAGCTCCCCTTGTGGAAAAGCAATTCTGCTTTGCTCCCGCTCTGTCATTGCAAACAGCCAGTGTCCCGAGGGTGGGCACCCCGGGACACTGCAGGAGCCGGCCCCTGGGTGGTGGCGGTCCCCAGGAGCCATCGAGGGCTCCAGGAGGGGGGGCTGCACGGCCCCCTCCCTTCATTTTAAGAGCCCCGGGGAGGTGGCGGTCCCGGGGCTCAGTAACGGACCCCCGGAATTTAAATATAGGGAGTGCCCCGGGAGGCGGTGGTCCCGAGTGTGAAGGAGCCCGAGCCCCCACACATCTTTTAAAAATTATAAAATAGAGCCCCGGGGAGGTGGCGGTCTCCGGGAGACTGCGGGGTCGTGTGCACCCGCGGTTTATTATCAAAGCCCGGGGAGGTGGCGGTCCCTGGGGCAGCATGGGGGGTTGGGACCCCCCACGCTTTTCTTTTTTTTTTACAGCCCCGGGGAGGTGGCGGTCCGCGGGAGCTGCGGGCGGGACCGTGGTGCCCCCCGCATACATTCGTGATAAGCCCGGGGAGGTGGCGGTCCCCGGGGCTGCGGGGGCCCCGTGGGCCCCCGCTGTTATTTTTTTTTTTGGAGGCAATGCCCCCGGGACCCTGTAGCCCACCCGGGGGGCCTCATTTAAATGAAGCGGGAGCCCGCACTTCTTCCCTTTTAAATTTCGGCGGGATTCGCGGCCCCTCTCGTGAATTCCGCCGAGTTTGTTTTTAAAATACTGCTTTTTTGTGGCCTCTGGGGTCCTTGTGGGACCGACCTGGACAGGCCTAGAGGGGTCAGGGGTGTTTCTACCCTGCCCCCTTTCTTCATTTTTCACTTGGTTTTACTGTTTTCTTGTGACTCGGATTCTACCGAGTCACAAGATGGCTGCCAACACTTCCTGGTTTGGAGTGTTGGCAGCCAATCACAG